>OY720029.1:15175494-15775494 GCA_963082485.1 Eudonia mercurella
GTACAAGCCACGCTATCACTTGTCTTGTTAATGGAGGCAAAAATATATGGAGTTCTCATTGACATGTCTAAAAATATATATAAATATGTATCGTAATAAAGCAAATACTTTTAAATTCTAATAAATTGACATCAAATTTAATCACTTTATAAGTTTATTTTACTTATATTATTATAACTGCAGTTTCGAACTCCGCAAATGGCAATAGTAATACGTTAAATAAAACTAAATAGATTCGTAAAGTGTTCAAGATTTTTAAAATTAATTTACCAAATTAAAATTTATTTGTAACTTTTTAATTTATATAACATGTAACAGAAAGGTGTGGTCAAAATTAAAAGATCAAAGTGTATCCGATTTAGATCTTGTATGTGTTGTTACTGAAACATAATTATTAACTTTAGTTTGTCATGTAATTGTAAATTAAATACTTAAAGTGACGAGAGAAGATAAATTGAATCAAGGTTTGAGTGAACCAATTTGTGTAGATTGACAAGGTCTATAAGTTCACGCCTCACATTTAAAGCAGTCATAGCGAACCTGTGCAATCTATCTTCATAAGATGTTAAGCTCCAACCAAGATTGTGCCTGAAACTCAAGTCTCAGATTTTTTTTCTGTAATTCAAATATTTAATTAATAATTGCATAACAAATTAAAGTTAATAATTATGTTTCAGTAACAACACATACAAGATCTAGATCGGATACACTTTGGATCTCTTAATTTTTACCACACCTTTCTGTTACACGTTGTATAAATTTAAAAAGTTACCAATAAATTTTAAATCAATCCCCTAGCGAAGCCCAGCGTTTCGATCCAACTACACAGCCAACCCGCTAGTGCCAGTAGCTTCCGCCTGACCCAGACCAGCGGCAACCGCATCTCTATGCCGCCGCGCAAGCCTCCCGTCAACGACGAAGACTTTCCATCGCTGGGACTCCCGAGGGATGACTTCCCATCGCTGGGCTTCACGAGAGACGACCATCCCAGCCTCGGCGCCGCCACCGTGCAGCCGTCTAAGGTAAGCTTAACTCTTTTTAACCGTCTTCAAAAAAAGAAGGAGGTTCTCAATTCGGCTGGTTTTTTTTTTTAATGTTTGTTACCTCATAACTCCGTCATTTATACACCGATTTGGAAAATTCTTTTTTCATTTGAAAGGATATACTTCCAGATTGGTCCCATTTTTATCAAAATCCAGTCCTGATGATGGAATCCTTAAGGAATTGAGGGAACTCCTCAAATATTGTAGGCATACCTATAGCGATTTTGGTATTTTCAGCAATAAGTCGAGCATTTGCATTCAGAAAGTATCATTTGATGAAGTGTAACTAATGATAACCGGAACTCCTCAATGATAAGTATTTCACGGGTGGCGGTAACATATCTCGATTAAGATAGTTAAGCGACTACGACAAAACAAAAGAAGGCAGGCACCGGAACTCAATTCTGATGATGGAATCCTTGAGGAATTGAGGGAATTCCTTAAATATTGTAGGCATACCTACCTATAGCGAGTTTGGTATTTTCAGCCACTTCAGCTATAAATCCTTCCGAACTAATATTGTAAATGCGAAAGCTGTTTGTTTGTCCGCCTTCCACTGTTGCCTGGAAGATATCGCTTTAAGCGATAAGGCCGCCTTTGTACTCAACAAATGTAAGACTTTTTGTGTATTTGATGTTTCCGTGTGCAATAAAGAGTCTATCTATCTATCTATCTATCTCTACACTGATGGAATTTCCCGTCCCGCGCTGTAGATATAATTAGCGGGCCACCTTACGTATGACCGTGCGTACATATGGCGCACGAGGGTTTAACAATGTCACACCGGAACAATGTTTCATTTGTGATGTAGTTTCTCGTTTTCTTCGATTGTCTCATTTAAACGGCGCTGTCTCATACAAGCAGCGCGTTTAGTAGATCTTCCCATATTTGCTTTTGATAAATAGATCGAAAAAAAGCAAATCACTAAAAAGCGAGAAATAAACAAAAATTTTAACAAAAAAATTCTCATATTGGCATATTTACATATCACATTTGACAGGTATTGACTTCATCACCACGCTTGCCAAATGCGGGTTGGTCGATCACAAACCCGGGCTATTCATCAAGATTTCGACCACACTGTCTTACCTGGGAATCAGACCGAGCACAATTCACAAATGAGATAAAACTACCAACATCTTAGTCATGAACGTCAACATTTCCCGCAGGTCGCATCAATCAACAGCCAAGAGATGAGCGCGATCAATCGCACCCAACAGCAGACCCACTCGCAGCCGAAGAAGGCCGCGCTCAGTTCCGAGGCGTTCCCCGCGCTATCCTCCGCGGCCACGCCCTCCGCCCCGCCCCAATGGATCACCGTCTCCAAATCCAAAGAGAAACCCAAGCAGAACAAGTCCTCCCCTCCCCCGCAACCGCGCGAACCTACCTTCAACCCGGTCGCAGACTTCCCCACCCTCCCCGGCGGGCAAAACTTCGCCAGCACCTTCTCCAAACAGTCGAAACCGAAGAAGGTTCTTCAACTGCAATCTCCCCCGCCGCCCGTGCAAAACGAGAACACCAAGCCCAGCAAAAAGGAGAAGAAGAAGAACAACGCTAAGAAAGAAAACGTCGCTGACGTGCCGTACGTGAACGGGGTGATCGACAAGAAGATTGCCAAGGAAATGTCGTATGGCGCCAGCCTAAACAACAATCAAGTTTTGGAAGATAAAAAGTTAAAGACCGCCAACGCATCCGGCGCTACAGCCGAGAAAAACAGCAACGGAGGCAACGGCGACTTCAAAATGGCCGCCAAGGATTACCCCCCGCTGAATGCGAAGAGTGACAACTTTTCTGGAAAGAAAACCGCTAACGAAAGCGTTCCCCCAGGTTTTAAGGCGCGGCCTGCGTGCGACGGAATGACGTTCACCAATTCTTCTGGGCAAACGTTTTCCGCGCCGGTGCACAATTACATACCACCGCCGGACTTTGAGCTACGGAACCGCGCTTTAGTGAAGAAGTTCGCGGTAGCTTTGGGGGGTGCCGCCGCGGTCGAAGACTTCAAAATGGCGTCGCGAGCCTTCCGAGACAGCTACATCAGCGCTGAAGAGTTTTACCAGCACTGCCGGAGCGCTGTTGGCAGTCAGTTAGACAAAGTGTTCCCTGAGCTGGTGGCTTTGTTGCCCGATATAGCTAAGCAGCAGGAGTTGGTTGTGGGGAGGAGTGTGGAGTCGGAATTGGAAGTGTGTCCCACTTGTGGGCAGCTGTTGGTCCACGCAGACCGCGGAAGCCACGATACGGCGCACTGGCCGCCGCTCGCCGCGCGTTAGTTAAATTTACAATAATGTGATATTGCCTTTTGCGTACGTCAGTGCATTCGTCAGTCGGACATGACATAAATAAAGACTATGGAAATGTATGTTGCAGGTTGATAATTTAATTCCGTGTACGAATTATTGTTTCTGTTACCGTTTCGATTCAGGACAGGACACGGGGTTCTTTCGAATATAAAATAATATTGTAACGAGAACTTAGAATTTCGTAATTGTAGTATGAATAATTTTCGCTTATACGCTCCATAGATATTTGACATTTGCAGTTCTATTATGCCTGTTACATCAAAATAATTATATTGTATACTATTATTACATTTATAGAATAGAGCAAACTTATATAAATGTACATTCGAAGTTGTTATTCTACGTATGTTTACGTATATTCTTGAGGTTATTTCCTATTGTTTGTTCATGGATCGAGTTCATACCATTGTTAAGTCATAAAAATTGTTTACGACTCTTTATTTCATGTTATTGCACTAAGTCGCGTCGTATCGAAGTTGCTTAAGACAAGTCTAACATTTATAAAAAAGCTAGTATAATTATTTACATTCAATGTGTTTAACGCCGAAAAATATATATTTTTTGCAAAAACTGCAACATATTCGTCGATTACGATTATTTAGAAACCAACATTTTGGTATCTATCTTTATTGTGACTGTGACTATGCAACATCCGGTTGTATTATATTTGAAAATAGTATCGCAATTTTAAGTCAAAAGTGATTTCAAGCGTTATTAAAAGAAAATGACGCAATGTATAATATTGTTTGAAATTCTAACAAAATTTTTAATATTTTTGTACTTTAAAGTAGAACAACATTGTGTAAAATACTTTTTTTTTGTTAAATACATGTTATTGGTTTTATTATAAAATTGGTGTACATATAATGGTGCATTCATAATTTCACCCTGATATTAATTTAGGCCGATCCGATCGATTTAATCCGAAAAATAATGGCGTCGCTCCCATTTCCCAAACAATATTTATTTAAAAGTTCAAGGTCAAGTATACATGGAATATGAAAAATCAAGTTTTTTTTTAAATATATAAATTTATTAGGACAATTTTGTGCCCGAAATGAAATATACAAATCTTACAGTTTCCGGTGTATATGTCGCAGCCAACTGGTTAAAATAGCCGTTCAATTGCATGGCTAGTCCTTTGATTGAGCAACGCCATGCAACCACACGTCTAGTTTCATAGTTGAATCATTGTGGCGTTTGAAACATTCAACATTACGGCTGACTTAACCAGTTGGCCGTGATAGTTATATAAAATGAACTATGTTTTACAAAAAGTAGTTTCAAATGTCTATTTGTCACCTTTGCCCCAGCCCAAGAAGCCTTTGACCAAGCCAGTGATGCCGGCGCCCTGCTTCTTGCTATCTGCAGCGCCAGTCTTGTCGTCCAAATTCGGAAACTCGACAAAATTACACGCCAAATCGAAGAACAACGGCTTGCAAGGAACCGCCTCCATAGCGGGCGGCATCTTAAATATATTTGGGTTTTTGGTAAGGGCTTGGGTGTCCTCGCGGTATTCGTCCAAACGATCGACCAGCGGCTTCTTGTCCTTATAAGGCTTTCCGCTCGAGCTATACTTGTTCTCCTCGTCCTGCTCGTCGTCGTCTTCAAGCACTGAATCCGCGTGGACCTCGAACTTGCAGCTCTCAATATCCTTCTTCAGCACCTGCAACTTGTCAGACAACTGTTGGTCTTCCAGTTTGCTCTTCAGCGATTCGTTAGTATAATTATTGCTCCTCTCTAACATGGCTAGAGCTTCTCTAAAGCGCCGGAGTCCGGTTAACACTTGAGCTATGTAGAAGCAGCGGAAGGCACGGTACGCCTTCATAAGAGTCTCTATCTCACGCTGGTACGCGTCATCATTTTCAAAGCCAGGCAACTGCTGCAGCTCGGTGAAGTTCTGCAGGATAATCTCGTAGAGTCTGGTCAAGTCGTGAGGGCGTACTTTCTTTCCGTCGATGGGAGTATTATTCTTGCGAGCTTCCTCCGCTTGCTGCACCAACAGGTTGTTCCTTTCGATAGTGCGCACCAGACGGAGATACATTAAGTAGGAGAGCAAGTAATGTATGCCAGAAAGCTGGGCCTCTTGAGCCGTGGCCGTTTTGAACTTGGGGTCGTTCTTGATGTCCTCCTTGATGGCGGTGATGGCGTCCTTGCAGTCCATAAGGATGTTCTCGAGGATGTCAATCTTGGCGTCGGTGGAGGGCGCGCTGGCCACCGATTTGTCGAAGTCTTGGAGCGCGATGAGGAACAGACGAACCTTTTCGGGGCGTACGCTCACGTTGCGTCCGCGCCATTCTACTTCGTGCATCACGCCCGAACGGGACTCCCTGCAAATTGCAAATAACATAAAGTAAGACAATTATCATCATCAGCTCATTTTATGTCCCCACTGCTGGGGCACGAGCCTTCACTATGGATGGATAGGGAGAACGGGCCATAACGCGGGCCCTGATTGGTGGTTGTTAACGACTGTTTATACAGCCGGGACCAACGGCTTTACGTCCCTTCCGAAGCACGGAGGAGCTCGAGATGAAATTTTTGGTCCATCCATCCGATGACCGGCCTTTTGCGAAAGTTGCTTAACGTTAGCAATCGCAGACCGAATGGGTTAACCACTGCGCCATCGAGCTCCTCATTGTTATTCATTCATTCTTTAAATGAATAACCTAGTCTCGATTATTCTAAAGAGTTTAGCACTCGTTTTTTTTTAATAAAAGCTGTTTCTATGGCCTAGTGTTTAGTCTCCCGATCTTAAAGCAGAGGTCACGGCTTATGCAGCTATTGGTCCCGGCTGCATAAGCAGTCACAGCAAATAAACTATGACTTACTTAGCTTGCGCCATGAGTGAATCCAGATTTTCAATGAGCCCTTGGCCACGCATAGCGACCAAATCTCCAGCCGCTGACTCGTCACCGATGTTGTATGCGCAGTACCGGAGGCTCGGCTTGAGTTCTTCTGACTGTAAAAAGTATACAATTAAAAAGCTATAAAAATAAAGCAATCTCTGCATCATCTCCGACTGCATATTTACTTTGGAAGAAATAAAATCAATAAATGAAGCATAGATCCAGTGATCGCATTGCAGGGCATAGAGGCATAAGTACTAAAGCTAAAGGGTAGGCAACGCGCCAGTGGATACCCTTGGTCGCCGCTTGCCCAGTAAAAAAAAAGCATTTTTTTCAAATAAGTTAGTTGATACGGGTTGTTTGTTATCAGATACATAAAAGTATTATTAACGGGATTCATACCATAATTTTTGTAGTCTTAGTAGGTATCCCATAGATATTTCGGCACAGTTGCATCCATTATCTACTAGATCACAGATGTACTTGATAAAAGATTGCTTACGAAATTATATTATTCGACATTGGCAAAATGTGCTAACTGCACGCAGCCATAAACAAAGAAGAAAAAAAGTACCTTCTGCTTGTACACGAGCCGCTCGTCCTCCGGCACTGCGGCGCACAGGTTATCCAATACGAGTTGCGCCCGTTGCAAGCTCTCGGCCGCGGGGCGCCACTGTTGCAACTCCACTAGCAGCGCGCCGCCGAGCCACGCTGCGTACGCGCCCGCCTCTAGCTGCGTACGCGCGTCGCACACGCCGCTTTGCTACCACAACACACAATTTAAATTTAAGTTCTAAGAGAAAAAATAATCTTTTCAGCAGCTACACCAATTGACTAAGGTAGCGTCCTCGACGTTGGCGGTGAGCGGAGCAGGAACGGTGGCGGCCCATGACTCGCACTTTAGTCATTTGTTGTCGCTGCTGAAAGTATTTTTTATTTTGTAACTGTTTTAACTAGCTTCTTCGAAAAAGCCTTGGGATGGGTAAGTTTATATGCGGAGATAGTCGAAAGCCTGCCCGATTAACAAATTCTCAAAATGCAATTGTCAACAATTAGCTTGTGGAGAAAACACTTACCATACTACTGTGACCGACTAGGAAATAAAATCTGACTCCTAGAATTAGCCTATTTGAAACCAGAAGACTACAAGCTCTTCACCCCCAAAAACATCGCTAAGCTAATGGCAGCCGTCTTCAATGATAAAGAAGAATTAACGATAAAGTTGCACAAAAAATCAAAGGCGACCAAATTCTTGACCCTTGTTTTGCTTTATACCTGTCGTGTACTACCAGATTGTTGATCTAACTTTCAAAATAACTCAAAACTGCTAGTTACCTCGCACAACTGCAACAGCGTTTGGGCATGCGCGCACGCCTTCTTCAGCCTGGACGCGAGATGGAACTTCTTGCGCGGCTCCGTGTTCGCCTCCTGCCGCAGCTGCATCGCGTGCGCCCACGCGCGCTCTGCCTGCAGCAGCGGCACGCACAGCAGCCGGCTCTCCGCGCTGGACGCACTCAAGTGGGTAGTCGTGACGTCGCGGCGACGGTAGTGCCGCCTGTCACCCTGCAGTTACCATCATATCGTATTGGAGTCAAATTTGGTGATGAAATTAAATATCTTTATTTAATTTAGACACAATAGTGCACTTACGAACGAACGTTGAATACTTTAAAAAAAATAATTTAATAACATTATAATAATATAAATATAGTATACTTAAATAACATATAAGTACCTACATATATATATATATATAATGTGATTCTACTGCTGGTTCGGAAGGTCGATTCTACTAAGATTATCCCAGCTCTTGATAGATAGCTAGGTGTTAATTAATTAATTTATTTTTATGCTGCAAGAACGAAGCAACATGTTCATATTACACAATCTCGAAGTTCACTTTCATATTCTAAATGAAACCACTGCTTCAAACAGCCAGTAACTTCATTAAAATCAAAAGCAAATTAAAAATGCTAACATAATTTTAAATAACAAATTGGGGTTAAACATTTCAATGCATACATTATATGATTTGATTGATTTCATTAAGTCAGGTTCAAAGAGACTTAATAGGTAAATGTCTTTGGTCAGGTTACACAGCATACAACCATACGGTCTCAAAAAGAGCAAGTGGAAATGTCAATCCCACATGGAAGTGTGCTTGGGTGCGTTTTATTTCTAATTTATATAAACAACCTGCCTAACGAAATCAATGTACCTTGCTCGTTGTTTGCGGATGACATATCTATACTGATATATTCCCTTTGAAAGTAACCAAAATAATGATTTAAATAATACATTACATGAAACATTGTCAAAAGTTAATGTCTGGTTAACCGAGCATAACTTACAAATAAACTTTAAAAAAACAAAATTAATGGAATTCAGACCTCATCAAAGAAACCAAACAGATATTAATTTTAAATTTAACAATACGAAATTAGAACAAGTGGAAAACTACCCCCTTTGAGGATAAGCATAGATTCAAACACAAATTGGAAAGAACATATAAATAAGGTTGCAATAAAGTTATCTAGATTTTCTTATGCACTAAAAGAACTTAAAAAACTAACTAACTTAAAATCAGCAAATTGCTTTCTACGCGTATGCACATTCATGGCTAACATACGGCCAAAGAGATTTAATAGTAAGTAGTTAAATGTTTTGCGTATGGCATATTATTATGGGGACATGGTACAGAAGTAATCAAACTATACTTTTTTTTTTTTTTTTTTTCTTTGTCGAATCTACAATCAGTCCCCAGACTATAGGCAGATGTGTTCAGTGTTAAGTGGCAATCAAACTATTCTGACTGCAAAAAATATGCATAAGAGTATTGGGGAATTTATCAGTTAATGTATTACCTGTGGTATCTTGAGCACTTTCCGTAAGCGTCTGATGCGCCGAGAGCAGTAGCCCCGGTAACGCTGGAAGTCTCCATGGCGCAGACCATGCTGCTGTTGAGCATCCTTCGTTATTCGGAAAACTGTATAATAGGTCAAGGACCTTACTTTTAAGTATTTTAATAAAGATTTATAACAAGATTTATATAAAGAAATGAAAAGCTCAATGGCGCAGTGGTTAATGCTACCGATCTGCGGTTGCTAAGGTAAAGTAACTTTTGCAAAGGCTGGTCATTGGATGGGTAACCAAAAATGTATCATCTCATGTAAAGCTGTTGGTCCCGGCTGCTTTAGCAGTTGTTAACTACCACAACTCCTTACTGGGCCCATATGGTGGTTTATCCATCTATTGGGAAGGCTTGTGCCCCAGCAACACTCCACTGCTGCCTGCCGAGGCCCCCACATAAAATAAGCTGGTGATGACTTAATAATTGTATAGGTATCATAAGCATACCTAACTTTATATACTAAGTTTAACCCATTTAAACCAACCAGGCTTTTATGTGTAGTTGTAAATAAAACTTTAAAAGTATCACATTAGGGTATATCTTTAAAATACTTTTAGAGGTGTTATAACGTATTAATATAATGACAGTTGCATCATAATATATTTACGAGAACCTAATGTATGTTTATAAAAATATTGAATCTTTTTCTAAAAACAGTGATATTCACAATGTAAACACTAGAAATAAAAATAAACCAGCAGTACCTTATACTAGGCTCCACAAAGTAAATAATTCATTTAGAGGCCTGTGTGTACGTTTTTACAATAAAGTTCCAAGTAATATTCAAAAACTTGATATTAATAAATTTAAAATCACCACCAAAGAAAAGCTTTGTAAAAAAGCTTATTATAAAGTGTCTGATTACATTGAAGACAAAACAGCATGGGTTTAAAATGCTCCAATCACTCCAACAGGTATTTCTAATTTAAAATATTGTTAAGTAATTTTAAACTTGTGTAACTTAGTAACTACATATAATTTTGTAAATGTCGTTACTTATATTAAAGCTGTGGAGTTTCTTGCGCCCATTCTTTTCCACAGCTAAAAATAAACATCCTGAATGGGAAGTAGGTAAAAATGTTTGGACGATTCAAAAGCACTTTTCTAAAGTTTATTTGGATAAAAAATATTTGACTTTGACTTTGACTTTGAACACCACACCTCAGACTAAGTGGGTAAATTGAGTTTCACTAGTTTACAAAGTAGGTACTAATATTTCTTCTGTGCTTCTTTGCTAAGATAATCCCAGTAAAAAAACTTTGTGTAAACTGGTATGCAAAACTTGACAAAAAATATATAAAATTGACAATCTAGTTGATCACATAATCATTAACTTTAATTAATACAATAAATACAGACATCCATGAGTAAAAATATCTGTATCCAACATTAATAAGTAAATGAAATAAATAATAATAATAATTGTGTTTGTTCAATTCATAAATGAATTTCTTCATAATTCTACATTGTGTACCCCTCTTATTCGGTAAAAGCTTATATGCCAAGTTGTAAAATTCTTATTTCATTCTTATTGACATTAAATCATAAATCTATGGCAATTGCAGCAATTAGCAAGTCTTTGTATTCTAAGTGAGTTTTTACCTTTTAAAAGCTTTATTTTCCACATCATCATTTAATTTTATAAAAAGATACATTTAAAAATACTGTAGTCATATGCATAGGTAATATTATATGAAATTGGAATCTTCCGACTTATAAAGTAGAACATTTAACATATATGATTAATTGATTCCATATTAAATTAGGCTCCTTGTAAACTAATCTTTAAGCAATAGGTTACAATTACTAAGTTTGATAAGGAATACTACTTTACTATTTAACTACTACATTAAAGTAAATCCTATCACTTCCCACGGGTGAATGAACACTTTCGGTGATTAATTTCATTTAAAAATAAGCTTTAATAATATTAAAAAGGATACTTTCAAGACTTAGCACAGATGTCGATTTCACTTCTTCTTTTTCACTATCTTCTGCAGACATAAGTTTTGCGTCTCCTGCTTCTCCCTCTAATACGACCATTATTGATGATATGTATTAGTTATAGCTATTTATTTACTTTAACAATTTTTATCGACGAATAATCCACGAAACCCTTTTTTCGGAACGAACGAGCACAAAAATGTCACTCATCCAATGCGTCAAATGTCAACACGTCAGGCAAGAACTGTCACTTTTTTTCCTATGGTTGATGGCTTGGTGCGATTAGCATATTTAGCCAGTGTCAAAGTAATTTTACTTAAGTAATACATAATCAACATTTCATTCCTGTATGATGATGATGAATGATAATAGAAATGAAAAGTGAGAAATGATATACCCTCCAATCCCATCACGCGGACTTCTTGGGAGAATTTGAAAATTGCCGTTGCACTGTTTTGTTTCATTTGCCAACACTCATACACACTCACGAAGACTTAACGGTTAATTGTCCACCATTATTTCACATAAATATTAGACATAACACAAATTTAGGTAAATAAACAAAACTGCAGACATGACTTTTCACTTTCCCGCCAAGAAATCCACGTAATAGATTATTTTATTAAATAAAATCTTAGAGTAAAATGATCCATAAATGTGTAGTGCGTGGTTGCGGAAGTACAAGGTATCCAGGATGTGAAATAAAAAATATATAAACTCTTACATATAAATAACAATTTTATAAAACTAGAATTAATAATTAGTATTTATTTTTATATTATAAAACACAAATTTCAGATAATAAAACTTAACTGCAAATAATCCTTCACTTTTCTGCCAAGAATCTAGTTAACGATTTTATTTTCCTGCTAGATTAGTTTTTAATTTCAATTTAGTTTTCTTTAACTTTTGAACTTGTCTGTACTTCTTCCACTACTCTGTGCTTCTACTAATAGTTCCACTACGAATTTACCTAAACTATTTATACCTTAGACTATTGGTTGTATGGTCTAAGATTTATACTGACAAATATTTCACAAGTATTTCACCCACTATTAATATATACATATGTTAACGGAAATGTATGTAATCCGTCATAGTATATAGTTCATAGGAAATTTATGTAATTCCTAAAATCGCTCAAAAATGTGTGAAATAAACTATATTAGACACATTTCCTAGGAAATCTATACATTTCCTAAATAGCAATCGGAAATGTAAAACATTTAAGATATCAATGGGTACGCGGGGTAGCGAGGCGAGGGGAGGGCATTGCATCGTCTGATCAGGCGATCGCGCTAGTTGATTTTGTGATAAATGCACCTTAAAAATGGCTTGTGTTTAAACGCCTACCAAAAACGTATCAATTCTACTACCAATAAAATTCGAAAATATTATAAAAAGGATACAATTTATAACTTTATTAAATACAATAAAAATATATTAATACCTTTTAACTGCATTTCAGACCAAATATGTTATTTTGTCACCAAATATATAACATCAATATTTTATGCCTCGAGTTTCAATTTGGTAATTTTTGCTTTCTGTTGTCTAATAAAAAAATAACCTCGAAATTCAAGACAATCGCTACGCTGCGCTTCGCAATAATCTTAAATTTCTAACCTATCGCGTGACCTACAGGAGTAGGGCAGCTTTGAATAATAGTGTAAAAATTTGGTGAGCATTTATCCATTTTGGAAAGTAAAAATAATATTTATACAGTCATTTAATTTATTTGGTACTTAGGCTTAGGGTCTAAAAAATATTTTTGGTGAGCGTTTAAATTAATAGATAGTTGATTTTGAAGCTTTAGTTAGATAATATGAAGATATTATATTTTACGGTATGATTGTTACCTGATTGTCTCAACTAGTGCCTTAATAAAAAATATTATTCTCATTTTAACAACGTGTTTTATTACAGAAAGCATTCTTTTTACACATTTCCTAATACGATATTGGAATTATATACAACGTGTATGTATTAAATAGTTTTTAAAACAATATTTTACACATTTCCTAAATAGCTTCAGAATTTTATTAATTTCCTAGGAGTTGTACACAATTCCTAGATTTTAGGAATTACATAAATTTCATACATTTCCGGTAACACATATAACAATTATTAGAAAAATAAAAGTTTGCTTTCTTTCTCTAGTATGGGTATAGAATGTCATTCACAACACAAGTCTTGTTCAATATCTCCGTTCCTTTAAGAGCAATCCTTATGAAATTTTGTATAGCGTGGCTGGGTACTCTTATGGCATTAAATATGTCTGTAAAATTCGATGCTTTAATATAAGTAGTTTTCGAGAACGGTCATGGGTTCGCCAGCTTGATCGTGATGCCAGCGGCAGCGTCCACACTAAAAAGGTCTTTATTTCTTAAATTAAAGAGGCACTAATTATTTTATTTCTGCAATAATTACACACTAATTACGCATTTAAAGAGGGCATAACATTAAACGTGAATAAGACCATGTGTACGACACCATAACAGACACGGGAAGATGAAAAGGGTTGGAGGAGGCCTATGCCAGAGGGCACACAGAAAATAGAGAAAATGGTTGAACATCACAAACATTTTTAGTGTTAAATGGTTTCTGAATAAATGGCTATTATTATTATTAGTTATATAGATAATAAATAGAAAATTGGACTGTATGGGCTATATCACTTTGTTTACTCAAGGTGAAAAATAAATTAAATTGTAAACCTGTCACTTATTATCTGTCATTGTCTGTCTCTTGAAATTTTCTTCTGTGAATTTAGGTTAGTGTTTCTGTTTACAATAAAACAATTCTCTAAATATCAACGAAATCGTTATAATAATTTTATATTTGTGTGTCATATATACATAATATATTTTGTTGCCGTATATTCGTACAAGTATTTTTGTTTACAGCTCAGACATTTCGAAGAAATGGCGAAGTCAAAGAATCATACAAATCATAACCAAAGTATGTAAACAGTAATTTTAATTTATAATACATTTTATACCTGTTTTGAATCATATATATATATCATATAGTAACGTACACGTGAAGCATACTCTAAAAGAATTGACTTGCTTGGAATGAGCACTTGTTTATTTCTCTACTCTATTGTTTCAGACCGCAAGGCACACAGGAATGGTATCACAAAACCCAAGAAGTTTAGACACGAATCTACTCTAGGTGTAAGTAACTATTTTTTAATGCTTATTGATGGTCACAGTATGGTGTCCCAGTATTTATCCCTAATGAAATTAAACAACATTTGCTTACAAAACATATGGGTAGTTGCTTTGTTTAATTTCATTAGGGATAAATACTGGGACACATTTGATTATATAAGAGTGGCATGAGACATGAATAAATAGGTACACTTATTGTAGTATAAATTTCAGCTACACATGAATGCAATAAACAACTCTCAAATAATTGTATGTCGGAGACAAAATAATAAATATGTAGGTAGTTATTTTTAAGCAATAAATAATTGGTATATGGGTGTCACTGATGCAGTATGCTACAGAATTTTGGGACAAAAATATTGTGTAGTTTTTGATTGAAGGTTTATTCATTGAATTAACATGCTTTATTGAAATGATGTCAATATATTTAATGAGATACTAACAAGATTTTAATGTACTAGTCTGCTAATGTATTTTACTTACCTAGCCTAACTACTATAGGCTGGATAGATCAATTCATTACCACCAGTCAATATCAAACTACTTCATTTTATAGGCTTTTATTAATGTTTTTACTCTTTGTAATTACTCTTCTTTGCGGGAAGCCGCTGGATACGAGCAGCACAAAACTGGTTGTTGTGGAGATCCTTAGGGAAGGCCTTTGTCCAGCAGTAGATGTCTTTTGGCTGAGACGATGATGAATGCTCCTATTTTATGAAATTGTTATATTCATTTTCTACATATATTTTACAGCTCCATCATAAATACATACATACATACAGTCATGCCTGTTACCATAGTTTACAGCTCCATCATAAATACATACATACATACAGTCATGCCTGTTACCCATAGGGGCAGGCAGAGATCACTTTTTGCCTCTTGCCTTCATACTTCTTTCTCTTCATCTACTCTCATTAATTTCCACATACTTGCCGGTTTAAGGTAGGTACTCTTGACCTTGCCTTTATTTAAAACGTCTTCAGTTTGGTTAAAAAACACCCACTTGGTCATTCTGCACCCATATACGTCAGTCTCATATACTTTTTTACTGTCAATCTATTATTACCAGTGGTCGGAGTAGGTATATTGATTTTAGATACTTGCGTCATGATATCATAACATGGACATGCATTTCTTCCGGAATGTACCGGAGTTTCCAAAAATTTGGTAAATAGAGTAATAAAATAAAAAACCATATGTAAGCAAACAAAATTGTTTATTGTTAATACAAATAATCATTATTACAGTTTTATTAAAAATAATTATTTTTAATCCTCATCGGTTACAAGTTCTACATTTTGATTTTCTGTCTCTATACAATTAAAATAAATAACTATAATTTTTTCAATATTTTCTAATTTTAAGCTATTTCTTTTAACATCTAAGATCCATTTGTAAGTGGAAAATGATCGTTCAACATCTGTAGATGTCAATGGAGCGAATTTGAAATAAAGTTTCTGATTATTTGCTACGCTTTTTTCAATACTCTCGCTGTATTCTCTAATTGTATCTAAATCTGGATTTCGTTCCATAACTGATTCTATTTTATTTTTTATATTCTCATTATTGCACTCGTTAAGCGTAGCCCTTACTTGATCAAATACTAAAAGTGAATCAGCTAGAGATAAATTTTGTTTTTGTAACTCTTTTAGGGCTAGTAGTATAATAGAGTAATTTTCTTCAATATATTTTAAATCATTTTCTAAATTTTGTTTTTCCAAAATGTTTTTTGCGTTTCGTATGGCTATAGCATCAGAACTGCTCAAGCAGGATAAAACTTCTTTTATTTTATCTAAATGTTGAGCGTAGTAAGATGCTGCCTGTAACCAAGTACCCCATCTGGTAATGACTGGTTGCGGAGGCAACGGTAAGTCAGGATATTTTTCTTTTAAAATGTTTACCCTACTAGGAGCCTTTAAAAATACTTTTTTAACATTTGATATAAGAATATCAACATCGTTGTATTCTGACCTTATCTGCTCACTTACACGATGAAGAGCGTGCGCCAAACATGTCACATGCTTCATTTCAGGTAAGTAATGTTTTAAATTTCGCCCTGCAGATAGCATGTACGCTACACTGTCAGTGCAAAGCATTAAAATATTGTCAACTTTCGCTTCAAAAGTGTTTTGCCATAAATTTTCTAGACATTGCAGTACAAATTGTGTTATTGTTTGTCCATTTACTGCTGTTAGCATTTTACAAGCAATCAAATAAGGCCGGCCTGCACTATTACTAGGATGCAATGGTTTTATTAGGAAATTGACTATGTATCGACCAAAAATGTCTGTTGTCTCATCCAGCGATATCCATAGTTTCTCATTTTTATTAGTTTCATAAATCGAATTGATTTTATTCCTATAAAACTTCTCCAAATAAACTTTTCGTAACTGTGATTCGTCAACCACTTTACGATTGGTACAAACGCAACAACAAGTACTGCACATATATTTCTGAAAAAACTCTTTGAACGCTGGATTTTTCATTTGCGACCAAGGAATATTGCATAGAATCAGGAACTTAATGAGGTCGAAGTAAAATTCCTCTTGCGGTCTCTTAAATTTTCCTTGATGTACAGCGCCTTCAATGTGTTTGGTAATGTTGCCTCTATTCACAGCTTTCAAATGACTTTCACACTTTGTACAGTATATAGTGCCACTAGCGTTATCGTAAAGTAGCTCAGGATAGTGCAATAACCACTTTTGCACTGTTTCAGCCTTGACCTTTGCCATATTTATTTATATTTCACCTAAAACAATGATTTAAATTTACAATATATACATACACAACTGTAAAGTCGATAATGAAATTCTGTTTCATATAAAGTGTTTTTTTTAACTGAAGCGGTGATAGCCCTGCGGTGTGCGTACCGGACTCTCATGCGCTGTGATGATTGCTATAAAGTGATTTTTTTAACTGTTTCCAAGTTCTAAAACCTTCTTAAATAGTGAAAATAATTAAAACTTACCCGTACAAAAACAACTTCAAATGGGCCCAATCCAAGAGTAATAAATCGATGTCCGTAGTTATAAGCCAAATTCGTCGTTTTAAGTAGATTTCAGAAGACAGTAAACAAGCCAGGGTCAAGTCAAGATATTCACAACACATAAAATAAGCGCACTCCACGAACCGAAATAAGTGAGTGAGCCACTTGGTCTGGATGTCGGTGCGAGCGCATTGTTTTCGAACAAACAGTCAATGAGTCATCCTGGATACTTGATTCTAATTGGTCAGATGCGTTGAGCATAGAGATAAGAGGACAAAAGACCCTGTTTGCCGGATGTCGTGTGTTGAAATGAATATTATTATTATATCATTTTATACATGCTTAGGCTTTTACTCCAACACTTTTACTACAACAAGGTTTTTACACACCAGTCATTTTTTACTATTAAATTCTGGTCATCTACGCCACTAGCAGCATAGCGTTGAGAGTATTGATACATTTTTAACTAGTTTCATGTAATAATTTCGATGTTTCGGTATTTTTATCATAATAATCCGGAAACTCGGAGGAGTATCCATATTAACATATACGTTTGATGTCAGTGACCTTAATTCAATATACCTACTCCGACCACTGATTATTACTCATACTTCCACATGACCAAACCATTGTGAGCATCCCTTTCTCAATTTTTGTCACTACATCTTCCAAACATTGCCTCCTCTTAGTTTTTGCTATATAGTTAAATAATCTGGTTTAATTTTATAATGGTTTTTACAGTTTTTTCATGAAGTATTTTTCTACTTTTTACAGATGGATCCTAAATTCCTGAGGAACCAGAGGTTTTGCAAGAAGGGTAACCTTAAACCTGCCAAACAACTAGCGAAAGCAGCAGAGAGGAAAGCGACGCGAGAAGCTAAAGCTAAGAAATGATCTACCTAGCTTAAGATAATAAAAAAATAAAAATTATTAATTACATTGTTTAATTTTTGCTACAATAAAAATATTATTTTAAGAATTTAGAGAAAGAATTCAATAATTGCCACTGGGCTGGCATAAATTCTTTTATAGTCATACTATCTAATCTAATGACAGTTCTAGGAATTTGCTTCCATTTCTACTCTTATCTTAGTCTGGCTTTCTTCCTGCCCTTTTTTCAACAATGGTGCTTTTTAGAGATTTTTACTACTAATTGCCAGTGTAAAATTAACTGAAACTGAAGAACATTGTCATAGTAGGTTTTTGGGAACTCTACATGTTTAAAATATTGTTACTTTATAATATCCGGTGTGCATCAGCACAGCTGTGCCACAGTGGAAAACTGACGTATTGACTATGCCAGGAATTAGTCGAAATATGCTTTGTTTCTGGTAAATTTTTGTAGTTTAGGGTATTTGTGTACTTTTATGTAGGTTGGTTGTTAGAATTGTAAACACATAGATCATGAAATATTTGTTTAACCTTTTGAACGCCAGAGCGCAAACGCATTGGCGCCCCTTCCACGCCAAGCCACAAATTCAGAGCAAATACCTACAAATAAAATAGGAATGCCAACGATCTTATCGATAATTTGTCAATAACCAATTTAATAATTGCTATTCGTCGCATATTTTTGAAATAAAATATTACTCGTTATATCAATCTTTATTTGACACTATTTCGTATCATTTAACAGCAGTTACAAAATTCTAAACAAAGTAAAAGTAGACATTAGAACTGCAAACGAATAAATCAGATAATAATAAGGTACATCACTAATCTCGTTCGTGAAGTCATCCGCTGTCGGGAAGACCCGACTATGGCGTGGTTGGCACGACCTTTGACAACTTTCTCGCGTGTGAGGTAGGGATGTGACATTTCAAGTAACTAAAAATTATAAACAATAAGGTAAAGAAAAGGTTGTCTATTAGAGTACTAATTATTAAGAGGCCTATTACATCTCGACTGTGATTTTTGCGTAAAATGCCCAGTTTCGTATTTTGTAGTAATTTTCCAGTTGTATTTATCGTTTTTATCGAATAATAAATTCATCCTTAGTATTACAAATTTCCACTCTGCGAGAAAAAGCTGAGTTCGGACGGCCGGCGCATCGCATTTTATAGTAATTTTGCAGTTGTATTTATCGTTTTTATCGAAATAGGATTATAAACTCATTATTAAATGTTTATTCCTCATGAAGTAACAATTATTCTGGTATAAATTTTGCTCAATAATATTATCGTAGATAGGAGAAATTCACATCGATCTTAAAGCGATTTTAGAAGTTTTGTAAAATCTAAAAATGTAAAAATGTAAAATGTAAAATCAATGATATCTAAAAATTCCGAGGCCGCTACGAACTATTCGACTATATAAGAGATAACATTCTATTTTTTTTATTTCATTTGTTTAGAACAGTAGTTCAATCTAGGAGCTCAAATAAGTGCCTTCGCGCATTTTATGAAAATCTTTCTCTACTATTTTGGTTTTCATTAAAAAGGTAAGCAAAATTTACAAAAAGCGAGGCCGCTACGAACTATTATATGCCAATAGCTATTCTGCACTATTCAATAAATTTACCTAACTTACCCTTCACTAGCTGTCGTATCTTGCCGACTGTGGCGTGAGGAGAACACCTTTTTTAAGGATTTCGATTAGCAATATTTAATGATAATTTTTGCTAGTGAAATGTAACTAATGGATATATCTTCGTGCCATTTTACAATATATCATTACTGTACTTTTAAATAATAGGAAAAAGAAACACAAAAAAGTTAATTTAGTATATTTATTTTGTATTTTAAAAATTTCGTTTTCTCGTCGGCTATACACGACGGTGGCGTGTTGGGCACTTTTTCATTTGTCGTCCAGTGCCGACCGTGGCGTTCAAAAGGTTAATGAATAATAATATAAATCCTTACTAATAATCACGAATAATCATAATAGAAATAATAGACACTTTATTTAGGAACCTCACAGACACATAAAAAGCACTGCATTGCTGTTGAATTAATAAGTTTATAATTAGGACATACACTTTGCTTTTCTGTGCTTAAAGATTACCTACCTATTTACTTTTATGATAACTTCACATTTAAGCAAATAGTACTAACAATGAAGTAGATAGGCCCCTGTACAAGACATGCCAGTCATTAACTTATGCGAAGGTAGCCTCGAACGGATAGAATGCTTGGGTTGAATGCATGAAAAGCGTGGTTCAACCCCCTAGCGCCGTTTGACTACTTGACTTGAACCCATAGGAATCGGTTACACCAATGTATAAGCTTTCAAGATGGGATGTCAGGAGTTACATAACTTGTTGGAATTGTTAAATAATCTCGCCACACTGCACATGGTAGGCACCTTTACTGATGACGGTGATAACAGCTGAGTATCATTAGCAGCATCAGTTAACACTGCAGTTAGCTAGGTATATAGCTAAAGTTACTCTGCAGACCATGGTGGATGCTTTGGACGAGGTCTCCTATTATAATGTAGACGACTGTCGCGTCATCTATTGTTACTAACAAGTCATAAGTCAAGAAATAAGCCTCCTGAGTTCCTTGCCAGCTCTTCTCGGTCGAAGGCTCTCCCAAAATCCGAATTGGTGGTAGATTCAGTAGTTTAGTCTAAACTATTTTTTTAGTTTTTTAATTTATAGTTTTGACGTTATTATGAGTCTGTGAAGGCTTTTGTTTACTAAATCATTTGTCTTTGGATTTGACAATATTTTTAACAGCTATGTTTCTCGATTGCACTTTTCAGAACAATAACTCTTGAAACAATAGACAGTCCAATATGTAAAACTCCCTGCCCTCCTTTTAACGTTGGTTTTAATAATTACCCAAATAAAGAGTATAATTTAACATTGAAAGTTCCTAATGATGTTTTCGGATTTTTAATGTCTAAACTATAAACTCACACAGTAAGTCCTAGAGAGCCTTTTTCATTATTAATACGTTGCGTTTGGATACTGACATCCATCACAATATTATAACAATAATTTAGCATAATTATACTTTAATATAGTCAAAACATTATAAAATACTTTTTCAGTTTTATATTCTCGTTAGGTAAGTACTACATTAATTACTTATTAATCAAGTTAGTCAATATAATTAAATTAATGGGACTATTGATTGTCCTCATTAGTGTAATCACCTAATGGCTATCAGTATAATGACTTGGAGCTTGATGCCACATAATCAGAAAATACACACCACTAATAGAACTTATACATATTAACAACAACACAGTGCAGTATTAAAAAATCTTGCTGTGAAGTGCAGCTATTTTTAAAATATAAAACTATTCTTAACTAGGTAGTTAATAGCAACAAATTGTATCACCTTTTTCCGATGTTTACGTCGAATAGAAAAAAAAGACGTCTAGAAGTATGTTTCACAGGAAGAGGTTTTAATTATAAGCTTTTTTGTGCTTGTAAGCACCCTGTACCTTAGGCCCAGGCCCTTTAGGGCCAGGTCCTTTAGGGCCAGGTCCTTTTGGCCCTGGTGCATGAGGAGAAGCGCCTTTGTTTGGCCCTGCTACATTAGGACCAGGGTTCTTTTTCCCCGGCCCATAGTTTCCTGGATTATTTTCTTTCTTTGTGTCTCCCTTTGCTTTATCTGGGTTTGTTGGCGGCGCTCTTTTGATAAAGAATCTAAATGACAACTTCCTATTGCTTATGAAATGTTTCAGCGCGCCCAGTGGTATTACTGCACACTTGTTTAAACGAAATACTTCGTCCGCTTTAATGGCGTCATTGAAGCAGTGTTCAGTGAATACTGCTTTCCTCCTGTTATCTTGTTTACTGATAACGTGTATTTCGTAAACGTGCAGACGAGCTGTATTTTTACCGCCGATAAGTTGCACGGCCCAGTACGCCATTTTCTGCAAGGTATCAATTTTCATTGTGATGATGAAATTAAGCTTTCCAAGAGCGACCAAGTATACTAGCCGCTCGTCCTCGTTCACATCGATGTTGTTAAGTTCCACCTCAGCGTCGCTGCTGACGTTGCAGCTAGTCGGATGACGCTCTTTGAAATGGTCCATCATCTCCTTTAGCTTTCCTGTTGAAATATTGACTATATAGTATTTAATTAGATTGTAAACTATGGATTAAAAATAAAGTTTAAGTGTAATTATTATTAATAAATGCTAAGAAAGTCAATGCCGTACAGCGGACGTGATCAGCGCCCTGAGACGATCCCGCCCACCCGTACCCAGTACGTGATCGGCTGTTAAAGTGTTAAGTTAGTTATGTCTGTTTTAAAGGAATATAAGTTTATTTTTAATTGTTTTCATTATCTCTGTGATCTGACATCAACAATTGGGACTTATGTTATGTATAAAGCAGTTAGCTTTGCTTTATCAAAACTAGTGCACTTCAACAAGCAGCGTAATGATGTAGGTATGAACTGTTATATTACACGGGAATGCCAAGTCCCGATCCAATCCGAACCCCTCAAAGAATCTAATAGGGAACGGGGACGGGGATGATACCATTCCCTCTAGTAAACCTCAGCTGGTGTTTCGATCTCACGGCTTAAGGAACCATTTAAGTTTCTTACCGCCCCCAAAAAAAATCGGTGACACTGAAAATGCCGCCTGACTCTGCTCAACAATCGGCAAAATCTTTAAAAAAAACCGCGAATGCTTCGAGTATACCTACACCTATCCACCTTTAAAATTTGATAGCGTTTTGTTATGTTCATATTTAAACCACAAACTTACCAGTCCAGGAGCATCTACCGAAAACGGCGCCAAGCGGACAGTCCATCTGTCGGAAAATGCACTCCTTGAGATGGTCTTCCATGTCAAAAGCCATCACCGCGTAGATGCAGCCCGCGGACTTATTAGGGCATGCCACCTTCGCCTGTTAACAACATCTTTATTTAAACTAACGGTAATCGGATACATAATGATACAATTATGACTTTAGTACGTACTTAATAGTATAGGTATTTACTGTAAATCTTGTACACAAAGAACTTGAAATCACTAATTTGTTTCCTTTACATGGAAATTAATTTATCCACCCTCCTTTCGGCGATATGAATTGATAAAACTAAAGCATAAATAGTCTTGCTTGACAGAGCTCAAAGAATGCCGCCACCACAGTTGGGCGAAATTACAAAAGTAATGCCTGAATTACTGGATTGAATACATCATGGCAAAATAAGAGTACTTAGTTGTTATTTAACTTCAGTAGTTTGACGCTCAGGTTGAATTTCAACTGATGATATAAGTTATTGTGCTTTGTGTGCCATAGCTCTATCTATAAGATTACCATTCCGAAGTGCCCTACCTTCATTACAATTTCTTCAAGCTGCCAGTTCCTCATCTGGGTGATGGGTTGGCGGCAGAGGGGGCAGATGGCGGGGCAGAGGTTGCTGGTGCATCTGCTGCAAAGGCTGTGTCCTGAGCTGCATTGGAATATCGGCGCGATCATCGTCTCCATGCACACCGGGCATTCTGGTAGGTCCATACCTGTTGTGGTGCCTCTGTAAAAAGATACATATTGTAATGTTATGTGTAAAAGAAAAATGTAAAATTATTTTTAAGTAGTAAGTTCTGTGATGGTTGGTAGTAAATTATTAGTCCATGATTGTAGGTACCTAAGTTGCCTGGAAGATATCGCCTTTAGTGATAAGGTCACCCTTTGAACGACTCTTGTTTAGTTTATTTTAATGTGTCTGTATTTTTGTTTTTTTGTGTGTAGAATAAATAGTTCTATTCTATTAATCTATTCTGTGTTTAGATTAATTTTAGTGTAAAATGTCAAAACTTAGATTTAGTAAAATTGCAACACCTGACTACATCCTGACTACATTGTACCTAGTCTAAGATCTTTATGTACCTATTTATCTACAAACTTGCAATTTCCACTATATATTTTTCTATTTTACCCATACTATGGGATCGAGATACTGCATACATTATATTGTTATCATTATAAATATTAGAAGTATACTTATAACTGTCCCTTCTTTTAAGTTTAAATGGAGCAACATCATCAACATAATTTCTCGTACAG
The DNA here is from genome assembly GCA_963082485.1 of Eudonia mercurella. Taxonomy (NCBI): domain Eukaryota; kingdom Metazoa; phylum Arthropoda; class Insecta; order Lepidoptera; family Crambidae; genus Eudonia; species Eudonia mercurella. The sequence continues at coordinate 15,199,680 of OY720029.1, forward strand.
AATTAGGAAGCTGTGAAATGTCTTTAGCTACAAGGGAAACTTATAGACCCGCACAACACGAATAATTATTTTGATATTCCTACCTACATTACAAGTCAAATACCAGCGAAGTCGCAGCTAAAAGCTACATACCTACCTATAGTTACAAAAAATTTGGAACAGTTGAACTATCTTCATCTTATTATTTGTTTAATAATATAGTTATGTTTTTGTTTTAGTTTTTGGTTAGTCTCCGATTTGTATTTTTCTTGTGCTGTTTCTCGGTAAGTATTGGTAATTCAGGTCGCAACAGTCGCAAGGCCAAGTGAGCAGTATATTGGTTTCCCAAGTTCCAGGCACTGCCTAGTTTAAGGAGTTCTGTTAATTATACTGACTCAATCTGCCTTTTCACATTTTAAATTATCTATGTATTTTTAAAACCTGTACTGTACCTACTGTAGTGCAATACAAATTATTCTTATTCGTATTCTTAACTGTAAAGAACAACTTTTATATTAAATAGAATCTACGTATTATTCTACTCAATAATGTATTTAAGATAAATACGAACTCACTTTTTATTTGCCTTAGCCGTCGCCATTGTATGATTATAAGCAATTATCTGAAACAATGATTCATTGAGAACAAAATAAATCATATTATTATCATTATTCTCGTCGACTACTCGGTAGGTATACAGGCCTGCACATACTGATATGACTGAGGACTGCTCAACCTATCGCAAACTGTCTTCCACAATAGATTTGAGCTTTATACCTAAAGCATATGGTTGAAAATGTATTGAAGAAATTTGACCGTTTTGGATAGGTCGATGTGCAGCAGCGTCTGTCTGTACATTATGGGAAATCGTAAATTGATGTTCGACACTTTAATGGTGGTGGCACCAGGTGTTCGACACATTTTTCGTCGCCCAAATAAAACATAGATTTTTATAAAAAAATTACGGGATGACAGCTAAGAAGCACTAGAAAGCTACCAGCATAAGAATAAGTTATTTATTCTTATGCTAGCAGCTAGGAAGTCCGTATTCCATTTTTACTAAAGACAAAAGTTGACCCCTATTTTTAATGATTAAAGAAAAACTTGTCAATCACTGGTTTCTGTGGAACTGTGACACCTTATTTACCTTTCTACTATCTGACTACAAATGCTACCTTCCTATCATATTTCAATATGAATATGTATGATGTAGGTACGAGTACATATACTTGTATGTACTGATGATATAGGTAGGTATTTAGTTGCATCACAGTTTTATTCACCGAATAGGTAGATAAAATAAATTGACGTAGATAGGTAGTACTTATAGTAAATGTAAGTAGATAGGGTTAGATATGTATACAAGTACCTATTGTAAACCTTATCTGTATAACCTGATTGCTGTAAAAGTTTTAGCGTCCAGTTGGTCCAGTGCAGTTTTAGCAAATCTAAATATAAATTAAACAAGGTGTTTATCGAAAATAATGAACACATCACATAATTTCCAATTTGCTGAGCGTCAAGCACAAACTTACTTACAAAATATTAATTAAATGACTCACCAAAACCAAATCTCCACTATCACAAAGATATGTAAACAGCAAATGAGTTTGTGACGGCGGCGGCGAGGAGGTACTCTATACAGGCATATATTTCTTTATGCGCGGAGACCGCGGAGGCGACTGCAAAAAGTAGACTGGTGGCTGAAAGTTGAGCGAGTGGTCGGCAATTCGGCATTCGCTCGCTCCATGCCACGTCCAAACAGTACCAAAGTCCACTCTGTACTAATATCAGTTTTATCTGTATGAAGAGTAAGGTTGATAATCGTCACACCAATGCAATCAAATATTTAGCGCCGGGTATTTCCGCAACCGTAGACAATTTTTGCTCTACGGCTGCTACTGCTAGTCTTGCTTACCGGTAAAAATGTTACCAGAAAGAAATATTTATAAAAGAGCATAAACGCCTTCCAAAAGACTAAAAACAATAAGTTATTGTTCAGAGTGGCATAAACCCCTTAATTATATCAAAATTTACTTCATGGCGAGAAAGTAATAGTCATATTTACACTTTTGCTTTTAAAGTTTACATTTTTCCACACGTTTTTGTAAATGATGGATAATATTATTAAGTTTTCATGAACAATTTGAACATGCATGCCGTGCATGCGTAATAATAGCGAAACAAAACCTTATTATTAACCATTAAAAATATATTTTAATCAATTATAATATCATAATTAAAATATTACTGATGATTAAATTCGATTGGTTAGATCTCTTTGTACTTCCGAAATTAAAAAATAAAACAATAATGACAGTAGTAGTGTTTTTTTTTTCATTTTGTTGATGGCTTCGTGCGATTAGCACATTTAGCCAGTGTCAAAGTAATTTTTCTAACAAGTAATACATAAATTAGCAATATTTCTTTTCTGTTTGATGATAATGAATGATAATAGAAATGAGAAATGATATACCACCCAACCCCTCGAGTATCTCAGTAAAGATGTGGGGCTTTACTAAGTCCTCGGGCGGACTTCTTGAGAGAATTTGAAAAGTGACGTTGCACTGTTTTGTTTCATTTGCCAACACTCATGCACACTCACGAACACTTAACGGTTAATAATCCACCATTATTTCACATTAATATTCGACATAACACAAATTTTAGAAAATAAAACAAAACCGCAGACATGACTCTTCACTTTCCCGCCAAGAAGTCAGTAGTAGTGTTTATTCCACAGTATTATACTTATGCTTTTAAAACTGTGGTTTATTCCATTTGGTATATTACTTTATGGTTTAACTTCTTGGCGGGAAAGTGAAGAGTCATGTCTGCGGTTTTGTTTTATTTTCTAAAATTTGTGTTATGTCGAATATTAATGTGAAATAATGGTGGATTATTAACCGTTAAGTGTTCGTGAGTGTGCATGAGTGTTGGCAAATGAAACAAAACAGTGCAACGTCACTTTTCAAATTCTCTCAAGAAGTCCGCCCGAGGACTTAGTAAAGCCCCACATCTTTATTGAGATACTCGAGGGGTTGGGTGGTATATCATTTTTCATTTCTATTATCATTCATCATCATCATACAGAAAAAAAAAATTGTTTATTTATGTATTACTTGTTAGAAAAAATACTTTGACACTGGCTAAATGTGCTAATCGCACAAAGCCCTCAACAAAATGAAAAAAAAAAAAAACTTTATGGTTTGGACTTCTTGGCGGGAAAGTGAAGAGTCATGTCTGCGGTTTTGTTTTATTTTCTAATATTTGTGTTATGTCGAATATTAATGTGAAATAATGGTGGATTATTAACCGTTAAGTGTTCGTGAGTGTGCATGAGTGATGGCAAATGAAACAAAACAGTGCAACGTCACTTTTCAAATTCTCTTAAGAAGTCCGCCCGAGGACTCAGTAAAGTCCCATAGCTTTACTGAGATACTCGAGAGGTTGGGGGGTATATCATTTCTCACTTCTCATTTCTATTATCATTCATCATCGTCTAAGAGGATTATAATACTAATGAAATTAAGAAACTAATGACATGGCAGCATGGTTTATGACCTTAGCCGGTTCCTCAGGGAACGGACTACACTAAAAAAAAAAAAATTAGAACATATTATTGGAAAACTGTTTTCCGGGACTTCTTGGCGGGAAAGTGAAGAGTCATGTCTGCGGTTTTGTTTTATTTTCTAAAATTTGTGTTATGTCGAATATTAATGTGAAATAATGGTGGATTATTAACCGTTAAGTGTTCGTGAGTGTGCATGAGTGTTGGCAAATGAAACAAAACAGTGCAACGGCACTTTTCAAATTCTCTCAAGAAGTCCGCCCGAGGACTTAGTAAAGCCCCACATCTTTACTGAGATACTCGAGGGGTTGGGTGGTGTATCATTTCTCATTTCTATTATCATTCATCATCATCATACAGAAAAGAAATATTGTTTATATATGTAATTACTTGTTACAAAAATTACTTTGACACTGGCTAAATGTGCTAATCGCACGAAGCCATCAACAAAATGAAAAAAAAAAGAAAAAAAAAACTGTTTTCCGTTTTTTTTTTTCTGAATTTTCTTTCTAAATAATTTATCTACACTTTCAAATTTAAGTAACGCAGATCATGGTGGAAATTAATTGTTTATCTCCTTCTGCTGAAGGTAATTACAGTAAGCTAAAAGATGATCCAGAAGCTTTGCTTCAGTTTGTTGATAAACATGTCAAAGTGCAACTTATCAAAAACTCTTCATTGACTGGTTTTGTGCATTCAATAGACCCGGTCTCAAACAGGTAATCTGTTAAAACAGCTAAAACAATTTGATATCCATTTATGATACATTTGATTGTATATAATTGCCATTATTGAAGTTTTTGAAGTTTCTTATATTATAACTACTGTTTCATATTTCAGTATTATAATCTCAGTGCCGCAGGAAGACTCGTACCAGACCGTGTTGATACCAGGCCATGCTATATTAGACATAACTGAAACAATTACAAATAGGAAGCCACCTGCAAAAAATATATCGATTCTAGATCCAAACTCTAACATTGAAAGAAAAGAAAAAATAATCAAATGGCTTAAGTGGAATTTACTACCAATTACTGAAGATGGAGATAAAATAGTTTTTGGCAATGCAAGCATATTGCCTCCTTACAGTGTTATGGACATATGCACAGATAATCCAATGGTTGCAATTCAAATGAGAAAAATTATTGAGAAAATGCCACAAGACTTTGAATCTAAATAAATACATTTTATGATGCATGTTATATGTTATTTTTATATATAAAATAGTTTGAGTAGTGTTAGTTTAATTAAATGACTACGCTTTAAGTTTAAATTAAAAATATCAAACAATTAAGTAATTATTAAAACATACCTCGGTACCTACTTGTTTACTAGAAAAAAATAAATGGTATTATTAATACCTACCCAACAAACAAATGTTTAAAAACTGGTTGTACTAAGCAAGCTATGTTGTCTCACTCCTAGCCTGGCCAAAGAGCTGGGTGGGAGGTGGAGGTGGCCTGGGTGGTGAAACCTGGCTAATACCTTCTGCATCGCTGCGCAGTTTCCCTAGGACCTGGGGTCTAGTTGGTGCTGAAATATCAATGTTGTATGAGGTACATCCTTTCACCTCTCATTCTTGCTTATTCGTCGTATCCCTTTGCGGTGATTTGCAGTGCAAATTCTGAACAACTTTGATTCTGCTATTTTAAAACTTTTTCATAGTCCCAATATCAAAATCGGGCTATCGACACATTAATGAGATGTTATTGAATTAGCAGTCTTGACTCTTGCTTTGCTTGAGACTTAGTTTACTATTACCAGCTGAAGACGGTTGATAGAAAAATTCACAACATAAGTTATTATGGGTAGTTTCAATCCTTCCGTCCTATTGGCAATTTTTAAGTGCCTTTTCATTAATTCATAGCAAAAGTACAGACATCAATATTGTTGCTCAGCTGATTATGTAGGTAGTCTTAGTAAATTAGCAATGACGCAATTTTATAGTTAATTTGACGTTTAGGCAATCATGACTTTTTAGTTTATTGTATACGTAAGTTTTATCTTTTCAATGGCTTTCAGCCTTACCAATAAAGAAAATATAATACACAGAGAAACATACTTAACGATGCGTTGTGTACCTATTTTAATCTTTAGCACAAAATATCTTTAGTGCGAACGTGTTACTGTTTGTCAACTCAAAAACTACGATGACGGTACCTACACCGATTTTCTATGATGCTTTGACTTAACAATATTTATTGATAAGAACATATGAGAATCAAACGTTCGTGTGTGAAGTCGTTTTCGTGTCTGAGGTTATGTTATGAACATTTTCCTCATTTAAAAGTGAACAGAATGACGGTAAAGTCGAATAGAAAAGTGCAATATTTGGCGGGACTTTGTGGTAAGTTTTAAAGCGGGACATTTAAATTTGGGTTACCTGCCTATATATGTTTATGTGTAGCAACACAAGTAAATAATAATTTAATCTGTTATTCTCCTATAGCGGCGTTCACTTTTGTGTTTACCGGCGCAACTCTGTCGTGGCCGTCTCCAGCAATTCCAAAGTTCATGAATGGGGACGCTAATTTACAAATAACAGACGTAAGTATGACGACGATACTCATTTATTATAAGTTGGTACCTATGACACAGATTAGTTAATAGTTACTACGCCTATGATTATACGAAATACATTTAATTATTTTTATGACATTAACAGGTAAGTATAAAGTTCAAAATCACTAGTAAATGCACTTCCTGATGCCCTATAGGTCGTCTTATCTATATTTTGTAGGCGTCTATACTTAGCTAAACATTAGAAACCAGAGTAGATAAGTACTATTTTACACTTTTATTAACATTTAATGAGTTTGTAATTAGTTCTTTATTGATCAGAGGATTAGCCCGGCCCGTAATGTAGGTCTATGGTCTATGGGCTTTATTAGTTTTTATATGTATAAGTAGGTATGTTATATGGTTTAGGTCATCATGATGAATAAAAAACTATATGTCACTGTATACCTAGGTATAAAATACTTTTGTACTTTTGGCTAAAGCTATAATATAAACAAACATTAGTAATAAGCCCAAAATTGTTAGGAACTGGAGCCTGAAATGGGTTTCCAAAAAGAAACCAGTACCTACAGGTCATCGGGCCCCAACCCACAGACAATTCTGGTTTAAGGGCCTGTACATGGCTGTGTAGTCGTACATTGTTTCTACTGTTATATGATCATACATACATACAAACACCGTACTCTCACGTCCGCGTCCTTTTTCCAAAAAGGGGTAGACAGCATCGAAATCACCATTTTTGAGTAAACTCGTCGTTATTGAACGCGATGTCCTCGACGACGCCACATTAAGGATAATCAAATTAGGACTCTGAGCAGTGGCATCTTGGAACCCTTGACCCTAAGATGCACGGGAAGTTTAACATATATTATATTTGAGGATATATCTATATTAACAAAAAAAAATTAAGAACTTATTGAGTTACGGAGTGAGTGTGTAATGGTTGAGTGATTGTGTCTGTGTATGTGCAAAAAAGTTAAGTGTTCTTTATTTATTAGGAAGGATGAACTTTTCTGTCGTGCACTCTGGGTACTTCAAAAATTTCACAACTGTCAGTTTGCAGCTGGATTTTGAGAATGGTGTTAATTTTTGTATAGGGTTATTAGGATGGATATGATTATAGGCTTGATAACGTTACCAAATTCATACAATAAGTGTCGTTAAATAACGTTTTTTTTACGTTTTTATTTGGCATAATTATACAACAACTTATGCTAACTGTTTTACAAATTGTGTGCGCAGGAGCAGATATCATGGGTGGTGTCGCTGCTGTCCGCGGGCGCGTTGCTGGGCTGCTTCTTAGGGCAGGTGTTGGGTGACCGCGTCGGCCGCAAGCGCACCTTTCTGCTGTCGGCCGCGCCGGGCCTCCTAGGTGCGGTGCGTTACCAACCCTAATACTTACATGCGTTGGCTTACAAAGCTGCCGACTGTTCGTTACAAATATTCTTAATTAAAAATAACAGTCGATGCTAAATTGCTAACTAACGTGAACGTTCACCGTGCGGTCCGAAACAAGCTCGTGAGCGTATAAGCACGTTTAGAATGGGTTGTAATTTAAATTACAACCCATTTTAAGAGTGCTTGTACGGGTTGGGTTGTAGTCTAGGCCAATAACACTAATTAATAATACAATACTTATTGATATAGTTAGTGATGAATTAATTATTTAATTACTTACTGTGAGGAGCTCGATGGCGCAGTGGTTAACGCGCTCGGTCTGAGAGTGCCGAGGTTAAGCAACTTTCGCAAAGGCCGGTCACCGGATGGGTGACCAAACATTTATCATCTCGAGCTCCTTCGTGCTTCGGAAGGCACGTAAAGCCGTTGGTCCCGGCTGCATTAGTATTCGTTAACGACCACCAATCCATCAGGCCCGCGTGGTGGTTTACGGCCCGTTCTTCCTATCCATCCATAGGGAAAGCTCGTGCCCCAGCAATGGGGACATAAAAATGAGCTGATGATGATGATGATTGATCCGACCGATTTCGGTCATGGCGACCACTTCGACTCCTAGTCGGCACGGCGGTGGTGCGCCCGAAGATGGCTAACATAACCGATCTTCTTAGTAAACTGGCGTGCGCACTGAACGCACGTAAGCTTACCATCAGTATAATTATAATGGATTGACGCGGGTTGCCGGGCCTTCAGCTCATCGCGTTTTGTATCGAGGTTGGTTTTACGCTGCTCCACGAAAACACGAACTTGCTTCTTTACACACCCGCGCCATTCCGAGCGTTGCGCCGCCAAACCCTCCCACTTGGACGGATCGATATTGCACCTTTTCATACGCCTCCGAATATATATACTTATGATGATATATATATATATATTCGGAGCGATTCGAAACACGCTACTTCTCTAACCCCGTTCAAGTTCACCTACATTTTCGTTACTTATCTAACCCCGAACTTTCATCTTTTTAAAGGTTCGCGCCTCCCGTTGCTGACTGTACACACGCGTGCACAACAGACTAGAACAAACTGTTAAATTTCCTCCATAGACTTTGAACTTTATATACAGGTTGACTTTTTTATCACCGTCCAAAACTTCTGAGAGTCATCTCCCGTAATACAAACGAACAACTCTTGCTATTGGACCAACTCCCTAACTCGAAAATAATATTTAGCTGTTCCATACATTTTGGTCGAATGAATATTGGATGTTTTGTATGGAACAGCTGAATATTATTTTCGAGTTAGGGAGTTGGTCCAAAAAAGTTGTTCGTTTGTATCAAGGGAGTCATCTCAGATGGTTTGGACGGTGATAAGTGACCCTGTATTATGATATATGGTTGGACATTTATTGTTGAAATTTTTGAATATTCTGATGTGCAGGCGCCTGTACATTACCTCAAATGTAACCTTATTTGCAGAGTATGATATTATTCACAAAAATACCGCTGCTTATGTGTTGCGCCCGATTTATGATTGGAATAACGACGGGATCTGTGGCTGTGGTAAGTTATATAAGTAAAATAAATGATCTTAATTACTTAAATAGTTTAAACTAAATACAAATAACTTATGACTTTGGGGTGCGATTTTGAATCTCACCGGTTGCTGGTACACTGACTTTAAAATCAATATGAAGGTCATGCCACATTTTAAGAACTTTCAATATCAAAATAGTAACTGCTGAGTTAAGCCTCGCCCAAACAGAGACGGTTGCGGAATGTGGTAGTAAGTATTTCAAATAAGCACGGGTGCCTACTCGTACCTGGGCCCTACATCGCGATCTAAGGGCAGGCGTCCGTGACCGGTCGCCCCGCCCACCTTGCCGCCGCCGGTGTATGATGGTCTACTATGGCATCAGATACCACATACACGAGCGGCGGCGAGGCAGACTGGCGCGCGGGCACATTAGCGATTTTTCAGACGACATTTTCAGCGTCACCGGACTTTATTGAGGGGTGAGAAACTTAGAGGGTTCCTCAAGCCGTGTGATCAAAACGCCGTCAGAGGTTTTCTAGAAGGAATGGCATCACGCACTAGTGAGTGTCCTTGTTCCCCACAAGATTCTTCGAGGGCTTCGAATTCGATCGGGAAAAACGCCGCCGTAAACGCACCGCCCCACCGCCTCTGTTTGGGCAAAGCTTTAAGAATGACAAACGGTGCATTCTTAATTTGTGGTGGTCACCGGATGGGTGACCAAGCCAAAACCAAAACCAAACGGGCCGTCTGTTGTTGCGGTGTTAGGTCTCCCGTCGTCACAAAAAAACCAGCTTAAGTGGTCTTACCATCACTCTCGGACCACCTCAGACCTAAAAGTCCTAGATTCTATTCTCGGTTTGGTTTGAGTTGACTTGTTTTTAGTCCCCCTGGCAAGCTACCACCATCACCATTTTACGTATGTCGCCATAACATCAATATTAGTATCATTGTGTTCCGACAGTTCGCAATAAGATAGCTACTTCCTAAGTAGTTGAGGATTTCGAGTCAAATTACGCGCCTTATCATCACTTTAAATCTGGAGCTTAGTTTGAAGGAATAAATAAAAAAAGCCATTATATTATATGTAATGGTTTTTCAGGTAACAATGATATACATCACCGAAATAGCGGACAAAGAGATCAGAGGGGCATTAGGGATGACAGTGCAAGTGATGAACAATATGGGCGGTCTCCTCATATACGGTATCGGTCCGTTCGTCTCCTACACCGTACTCAACTCCATCATAGTCACCATACCGATTGTCTATACGCTGTTCTGTTTATGGATACCGGAGTCACCGTACTACCACCTCAAGGACGGCAGAGTACCAGAGGCAAGGAAAGAGTTCATGTTCATAAAAGGGTGTAAGGACGAAAAGGTATTGATGTGTACGTACTTACTGCTTTAATTATTTTTAAACACATCTAAAATTATCATTTAGTAGGTATAGTATTATAATAAGTTACTAGGTGGATGGCGGTGCTTCAATTTTATACTGTTTGTAGTTAAATTGTGATAAAGAAACGCACAGTTAGTCGCCCAGGTTGCAAAAGGTCGTTGGTTCTAGTCCTACCTGAGGTAGTTGAACTGAACTGTTACTTCATCTTACAAACATTTTAAAAACACATAAGTTGAAAAAAAAATTCACGGGCAGGATATGAACCTGCACCCTTCTGACATACCTGGAAGACCACCTGACCCGGTATGTCAGAAGGGTGCAGGTTCAAATCTTGCTTGTGGAAATTTTTTTCAACATTTGTGTTTTTGTAATTTGTTCGCAACAAAATTTGCGTAAAAAAATTATTTTGAACATTTTATAACATATTTTAAGAAAATGAAATTGATAATAAGTGAAAGAAAATCATCAAATTCATCATCATTGATTCTAAAAAGCTTGATTCCTCATAAAAAGATATTCCTTTAATAATCTTGATACTTGTTTTTTTTTTAAGTGGGTTGACGAGCAACTGGGTATAGTAAGAGCCCATGTCACAGAAAGCATGGAGAGTAAGACGACAGCGAAGGAATTGTTCACCAATGTGAAGTATAGGAAGTCGTTGTACATAGTTGGAGGTGAGACTTTTGTAACTTATTATTATCATCATACAATACATCTCAAAGGACAAGCAAGCTGAAATGGCAATACTCTGATCATAAAAGCTGCAGACCCGATGACCGCTTGGGTAGATTAGAGGTAGGGGGAGTAAAGACCTCGACTCGGCAAACGTAGTATACCGCTTTTGGCTAATATTAGAGCGATGTTACTTACAAATATTGATATAATTCTAATATAATTTATTTTTTATGATTGTAATTTTTGCATTCATTAATATTAACTATATTATTAAATCTTACTAGAAAAAAATCAATTAGTCTCAGGACGCTCTAGTGGGAAATTTGTTGGAATTAAAAGTGTTTATGACCAAAACTTCGCATTCAAGTCACCTGTGTAATCCTCCTCAGGCTTAAAACTGCTGCAGTACATGACCGGTATCCTGGTGATACAGTCTTATTTGGAAGAGATATTTAGACAGAGCAGTTCTATATCGGGACCGCGTGCTAGTTTGATCTATGGATTCGTGCAGCTAGGCGCAGGTAAATAATCAACTATACATTATGTTAAAGCCAGACGTTGGCAACAGGAAATACATCTGATTAATTATGTCGTTGTTGTGATAATGATAATTGTCTCGGTTTACTTTGTACCGAAATATCACGCATTCGTTACCATCACTTCGTGTCTTATCTACACAAATGTGGACGATTGAAATGAGTATTACTTAATCAGAATGATAAGATCTGCAATCTTTTGCAAAGGATAATGTATGTCTGCTCACATTTAAGAACGAAGAAAAGCAATGATACGAGTTATTATTGGGTGATCAACCGCAATGTTTATCTTGCAAGCCATATTTAGGCCTGATATGGCATGACTGTGTCGGATATACTCGTAGAATAAAATGTCTATTGTTTCTAGTTTTAAGGTAGTCTTCAGCAACTTCAATCTTCAAAATAATAGCAGCCGAGGACAACAGCCTAAGAGCTCAAGGGTCGAATACCCAGACACAATAGAATTTTAATTGTTATCGATTGTGCATTTCGAAATTAGAAAAAAATATTAATTTACTTGTGCAATCATTGCAACGAACGTACAGACGCTTGCACATCCACCTATCAAAAACTGTCAAATTTCTTCAATAAATGTTCAACCATATGCCATATACATATAGTTCAAAGTCTATTGAGGAAATTTAACAACGTAGTCTGTGCGCAGGCGTGTAGAATACGGCTACAGAGCAAGGTCTTTTAATAGGCCTTACTAGACAGATAAAATTGTGCGCCATATCATCTGCAAACATAAGAGTTGCTAACATTGTAAGCTTTGTAAATAAGTCAAGTGAATTGTGATAAAGAACTGGGTAACTAAACTACAAAATAACATAATTTCAGGTATAGGAGCAGCTTTTTTAAGCCGGTGGTGTCGAAGAAGAATACTACTATTAGTGTCGTGCGTTGGAGTATCAGTAGCAATGACAATAGTAGGGGCCTATTTCTACCTACAAAACGTGATAATGGTCACGCCTGAGGTGCTAAAATCGATTTCTATGTTACCCTTAGTAGGTTTGATGGGATTTAACATCTTGTACGCGGTGGGTGTCGGTAACTTGCCGTACGTGTTGCAAGCGGAGTTGTTTCCCGTCAATGTCAAGTCGGTGGCATCGAGTATAGCAACTCAGTTGGCGTGCGTCCTCAGTTTCTTGGTAACAAAGTTTTATTTGAAGTTTAAAGTGGTATTCGGTCACCATACAGTATTTTGGTCGTTTGCGTGCATAGGGTACGTAGGAGTGTTATTTATTTACTTCTTTGTGCCCGAGACGGGCGATAAGACGTTAGAGGAGGTGCAAGATAACCTCAAGGTTGATGCTTTGGAAGGGCAGTCGTTACGCGATTGTAAGTCGGAAGATGAGTGAACATTTGTTTGAAAAAATTTAGAAAGATATATACAGTAAAATCTCTTTATTCGCGGGGTATATGTTCCATAAATATGCCGCGAATACAGAAACCGTGAATACAGAATGGTAATTTATATGGGTTTATAGGGGATACGTTCCTAGGTGCCAAAATAAAAAACACAAATATGTACTTAATAATATAAGGAGTGTGAAAGCGCATATTTGAATTCTTTGTTTTCGTGTCGAAACGCGTTTCTCAATTTTTTTAGTTGATATTATTAATTACGAAGAACGAAAAGAGCAGTAGAGACGTGTTACTCGATCACAATTTTTGTAACGAATGTGAAAGATAAAACAATAAAATAGGCAAAGCGTTTTTACCAAAGAACGGAACAGCAACATTTAAAAATATACTTTATTCCTTCAGAAATAAGGTTGCTTTCTTCTGTTTGTTTACATTTTCAAAAACGCCGACCGCGGTGTTTGCGGCAAATGCGACAAAGGCGCCTTAGGTCAAAGTGCTCGGCGGTACCATTTGACGGCACTTGCAAAAGATATTGCGTTAAACACCTATTGGAATTTTGTATGAAATTTTAGATCCGCGAATAAAGAAATTTTTTGCCGCGAATAAAGAAATTGGGTTGCATTTTTTTAATCCGCGAATAGTGAAAACGCGAATGACGGAAGCGCGAATAGGGAGCTTTTACTGTACTGTAGATAAGGCGGTTTGTGATCAGTCTTGTAAACTTGTGTGATAATAACAAAGATAGTTAAGAGTAAATGCTTCATTATAATGTTGATAACGAAACTGTATAACAGTTAGCATTTATTTGTTGATTAATGGAATGTTTTATTTATTAAGGGAAAGCAAAATACCTAGTAATCTAGTCACTGAAATTATATATGTAACCGTTATATATAAAAATATCAACCATCAAGTGAATTTATTTTAATAATAAATAACAATATCGCATACTTTCTTATTAAGGATTTTGCATAAAGGAAAGGAAACACTTAATAGCCATAATTAGTTTAAAAATTACGTTTTTATAAATTATGGGGTAAGAATATATATATATTTAAAAGTAAATTTTGATGCCACTACTCTGAATGTACCATTTAGATATACTTTTAAAGTTGAGATAGCATTTAACTGTTCATGTTTACTGTTAAGGTTTTAGATATAGCTATTCAATATTTTCTGTTTTTCACTGATGAGTGAGTAATAGAGGAAAACAGTGGAAAAGCTTTTATGTTGCAATAAAAACATTATAATTATACATAATTTTCATTTATAACTAAAACATCATTAATACAGTTTAAAATAAAACACAAAATGTGACGATAAACATGTATTCCACTGAATAAAATCATGAAAACGGAAACCTTGAATTCCAACTGTACAATATTGGCTATGGTTATAAGAATACGGTAAAATAAAGTGGCCGTTTTTACCTAAATCCTCTTGGCGTTGCCGTAAGAGTAGAGTGGAGCGAATGGGGTGTCGGCGGGCTCGTCCCCGCTCTCCTCGGACGCGTCCGACTCGAACGTGTTGTCCGGGATGTCGTACAGCCGGATCAGGGGCTTGTTGGGATCCTTCATGATCAAATATTTACCTGTAAGGATAGCATTTGGATCCTGTGAGCATTGCAACAAACATTAAAAAAAAGATTATACGAAACTATAATAAAGCGCGCCCTGTTTGCAATTGCTGAGGTTAAACAACTTTTGCAAAGGCCGGTCATCGGATGGGTGACCAAAAACTTATCATCTCGAGCTCCTCCGTGTTTCGCAAGGCACTTAAAGCTGTTGGTTCCGGCTGCATTAGCAGTCGTTAACCACCAATCCAGGTAGGCTACTCTTGACGCAAACTCAATCTCAATACAATTCCAATGTGATTAATATGTATCGATATTGGGATAAGTTTCGCAATTTCGGAACGCCCCATCTCAATAATAATTTGTTCACTCAATTTCCACGCAATTTAATTCCAACGTAGCGCTATTATCGCTTTGAAGAGTGCCATTTGAATTTTTTAGATTTGGGATTGGAAATTGATTATTGTAATTGTGTTTCAAGAGTAACCCACCTGGGCCCGCGTGGTGGTTTATGGCCGGTCTCCCTATCCATCCATAGGGAAGGCTCGTACCACAGCAGTGGGGACACGAAAAATTTGTTTGTAATGGTGGTAATTAAAATAACGAGGAGCTCGATGGCGCAGTGGTTAACGCGCCCGGTCTGCGAGTGCCGAGGTTAAGCAACTTTCGCAAAGGCCGGTCATCGGATGGGTGACCAAAAATTAACCATCTCGAGCTCCTCCGTGCTTCGGAAGGCACGTAAAGCCGTTGGTCCCGGCTGCATTAGAAGTCGTTAACAACCGCCAACCCGCACTGGGCCCGCGTGGTGGTTTATGGCCCGTTCTCCCTATCCATCCATAGGGAAGGCTCGTGCCCCAGCAGTGGGGACATTAAATGAGCTGATGATGATGATGATGATGATGAAAATAACTCTGCAAACTACTTAGTATAGGTTCTATCCTAGCATACCTTTTACACCCGAAGTGTATAGCAAAATCTACATAAAAGTTTTTAGTCCGTTTTGTAAAGCAAAATATACTTTACCACACTATAGGACTATGAGTATTTTACTTTTATTAAAGTATTTACTGCTAGAAAGGTATCAGAAATCAAACAAGGTTTGAATTTGGGATGTTACAGTTATTATTATTTTTTATCAATTGATTGACTCCCAATGGCCTGCATCTTCAGCTCTTATGCCTGCAGTCCATATAATTTTACCCTAACCTTCAAACTGTAACACAGCAATGCAAAACAACGCCGTTTGGCGGCATCGGCAGAAATAGGTATTGGCTCGTTCGCTATTAATTCGGTTTTTGGATAGAATACCATCACCAAACATATAATGGACTATGATTAAAGTACCTACGCGCACGATCGAGCACGATCTGGCATGAAACTTACTCTCTCATCAAGCTGAAAAGTATAATCCACTCACCATCCTTCTGCTTCATGCAGATGTCGATGATGCAGCGCAGGATGCCCCAGGCGTTGTCCATGGACAGGTTGATCTGCGCGGCGAACTCGTGAGGCTTGAACTGCTGCGTGCCGAGGATGACGTGCCGCGAGTTGTCCCGCACCTGCGCGCGCGACACGTACCCGAACTTGATCTGGTCCGAGCCCGCGAGCAGCGCCTGCGCATACGACATATTAGTATACACGTTAACACTAGGACACATTATGGCAAAGTACGCTGAACTACTGTTAAGTTACATATTGACGTCGTCGGTGGGCGTGCGAGACCGCGTAAGAGCAGTTGGTGAAAACCGCGTATCTGTTTTTGCACAATTTTGCAAAAAGACGAAAAAACCGGCCAAGTGCGAGTCGGACTCGCGCACGAAGGGTTCTGTACTTTATGACGTATTAAAAAAACTACTTACTAGATCTCGTTCAAACCAATTTTCGGTGGAAGTTTGCATGGTAATTTACATCATGTAATTTTTTTAGTTTTATCATTCTCTTATTTTAGAAGTTTTACATTTTACCACTTTGGAAGTGTCTCTCGCGTAAACTATTCAGTTTAGAAAAAAATGATATTAGAAACCTCAATATCATTTTTGAAGACCTATCCATATATACCCCACAAATATGGGTGTGATAAAAAAAAATTTTGAGTTTCAGTTCTAGGTATGAGGAACCCCCAAATTTATTGTTTTTCTATTTTTGTGTGAAAATCTTAATGCAGTTCATAGAATACATCTACTTACCAAGTTTCAACAGTATAATTCTTATAGTTTCGGAAAAAAAGTGGCTGTGACGTACGGACGGAAACCATTAACCCTTTGACCGCCGTGGACACCTTTAGGCGTCCAGCGGAAACTGTCCTGAGACGCCAACGACTTCTTAAGTAGTCGAAATGTGTATCGCATTCCCACAAAAAAATCTTTAATTTTGTACTAAGCTCATTGAAATAATATCGTTAGGTAGCTTGATTATTCGTCAAACTTTGGTTTAACCTAGGCGGAATGAAGAAAAAATATAAAACAATTCATTTATAGCTTAATTTACAATTACCTAAAATTTAATGAAAATACACTATTACGTAGCGCCAACGACATCTTTAAGTGTCGCGTAGTGATGGGAAATTGTATTTTTTTTACAAGTACCTACATTGAATTTTTCTTATGTTATTGTAGTGGGTATACCTATCTATCTATACAATATAAACGTGTTTTTATTGCTCTCAGTTTTCTGAGATCTGAAGTAGTCGTAGTAGTGTCATTGCCTAAATATGGAAGAAGAGAGACCATCTTCGCCGTCGATATTATTCGCATTCTCAAGTCGTAAAAGAAAGTATAGAGAAACAGAAAATTCAAATAATAAGCAGACACAAACAGAATACACTATTACAGATACTATGGTGTACAGAAAAACTTCAAAAAAAGGAAATATTTCTTATTCTACTCGTCATTTGCCCAATGTTAATTTTGACGATAGAAGACCATCTGATAAAAGGAATGAAGACTTTGCAAGGTTGGTGGCTTTTGAATTAGAGCGTTTGCCAGAAAACAAACGTTCAAATGCCTATCCGCAAATTTTAAATCTTATAAGACTGTTGAGAGGGGACCCTGATTTGGAGCAAGTGATAGAATTTGTACCAATCCAAAGTGAAAGTGAAGGAGAAGAAACGGAAGAACAATCAATACCACTCAATGTAGCTCTGTAATATGTAATTAATGTTAAAGTTGTTGAAGTTACGTATACAAAAGTGTTTTATATTAATTTCCTAAACCTCTAAATATTTAGCATCATAAATAATTAATAAATAACGAAATTATTCACTTTTTTTCCTAAAATGTCAATATTATAATTATATACCTTCATGTTATCGATAAAAATTAAGGACGTTTCTATATAGTTTTACAATTAACGTCCCCTATACGCCACGGACGCCTTTAGGCGCCCGCTTGTGACGTCAGAAGCGAATGCAATTTATCGACTAGTGCTTGCAAGATGTGGGTAGAAAAATAAATAAAATATATCGAAATACCCGTGAATCATTTGTTGGTTTATATTCATATTGTATGTATCTTTTCCTGTGGAAGTTGTGATTTGTGATAATAAAAGTAACTTTACGATGGAAAATGACGATCTCATTGCAATTCTGGAAGGTGTGGAGAATGTCGAACAATTTATTGCTATTTCTGATGAAGATTCAGATCTATCAGATTTTGAGGTAAGTTACAGTAATTACTTATTGACCGAGCGAGCGAAGGTCTCTAAATCGAGTTGGGGGCGAAACACATTGTTTGTATGTATGTATGCAAGTATGTATGTATGTAAGTATGTATGTTTGTTTGTACCGCGATAACTGCCAAACTGATGGTCCGATTTTGATGAAATTTGGTAGGCATGTAGGAAATATCAATAGAATTTTCAAGTTCGTTGGGCATCAAAATCGGTTTAGTAGATTTTGAAATATTAATAAAAATATCCGCAAACGAAACCATAGCGCGTTCTCACTTCGTATAGCGCCATCTAGGTGATACTTATGGAACTAAATTATGTTAGTAATATCGAAATAAGACCTACTGGTCGAAATCAGACCTACCTAGACCTAGAGGTTGTAAATGATTTGTAAACTAGAAAAAAGCTCAACGCTGCTAAAGAAGTTTTCACTTCAAAACGCGAATAATAATCGCGAGGTCTAAGGTCGCGGCGAACTACTAGTATATTAATAGCTACATACATGACGATTATTTCATTATACCTACTTATTGTAGAATTGTTTTTTAGGACCTGACTACTGAGGAAAGTCAAAACATTTCTGCTGGAGAATATAGTTTTCAATGGTCGTCCGAAGCCTTCGAAATTAAAAACGAGCCATTTGATGATTTTTTTAGCGGTATTTCGCCGTCTATGATGTCGTCGGTCTCATCAGAATTGGATATTTTTTTACATTATTGCAATGAAGCTTATGTAGAAAAAATTGTTGAATTTACCAATAGTTATCAGCAATATGTTGTTAGACATATTGATATAAAACTTCATTCAAGATTAAAAAATTGGTATCCTGTAACAGTTCCAGAAATGTATACATTTTTCGCTGTGTGTATGTTAATGACAAGAAACAGCCGGAATACGATTGAAGAACACTGGTCTACTAACCCATACTTGCATTCCGGCATATATGGTAGTCTTATGTCGAGAAACCGGTTTTGTACAATTCTAGGCATGTTGCATTTCTGCCAACCAGGCCCTAGGACTGAGGAAGAAACTATATTGTCAAAAATTATTTACCCAGTAAATCATGCTCGTCATACATTTAAGAATAGTTTTATACCATACGAAAAAATTTGCATTGACGAAAGTATTGTACCATTTAAAGGGCGACTTCTTATTAAACAGTATCTTCCCAAAAAAAGAAATCGTTTTGGTATCAAGCTCTTTGTTTTATGTGATGTGTTGTCGGGAATAATCTTAGATTTTATCGTATACTGCGGCAAAGACACGGAATTAACACATTTTGATAATTTAGGCGTAAGTGGCTCAGTAGTTGCAACACTTCTAGAAGATTATTACGGTGTTAATAGGAAATTATACATTGACAATTGGTATTCAAGTCCAAAATTGTCTATATTTTTAAAGCAACGAAGTATACATACATGTGGTACAGTAAAGCCGAATAGAAGCGAAATGCCAAAATTTAAGAATTTAAAAAAAGGAGAAAGAGAAGCTTTGTATTCTGACCCTATAATGGCTATGAAATGGCGTGATAAAAAAAATATACATATGTTAACAACTATTCATAAAGACGAAATGGGGCCAACAAAAAAAATGGATCCAATGACTGGTTTGCCTAAACTGAAGCCTGAGTGTATCATTGACTATAATAAAAATATGGGTGCCGTGGATATCTCTGATATGATGTTAAGCGGTCTACAATGCATAAGAAAAACCATTAAATGGTATAAGAAACTATTTTTTCACATCCTAGACTTACATTTGCTGAATTCGTATCATATCTATAAAATAACTTGCAATGACGATTTTAGCCCTAGTTTCAGAAAATACCAATTGGTATTAATAGAACAACTTGTTCAGAAATATGGTGAGCAATCAGTTCATAAAACATTACCGTCTACATCTCGTGCCTTAGAACAGCCTACGCGATTTTTACCCGGAGATGCAGCTCGACATATGCCGTCATACATTCCCAATCAAAAGAAACTTCGCTGTAAACTTTGTGCTCGATCTAAAAAACGACGCAACACCAGATACATGTGTGCAGTGTGTAAAGTGGCACTTTGCGTAGTGCCATGTTTCCAGCTTTATCATAAAAAAGAATAATTATAATGTCTTTCTTTTCACTTATATTTTATTGACCTAGCGAGCGAAGGCCTCCAAATCTATAGTTGAAGCAAAATACCTTTTTTTATGTAAGTAGGTAGGTATATAGAAAAACTAGCTGACTGCTCGCGACTTCGTTCGCGTGGATTGCTTTTGGAGTTTTTTATGAAGACTGATGCTGTTTTGAAATTTTTTCCATACTAACTTTCAACCCCTTTTTCACCCCTTTAGGGTAAAAATATTTCAAAATCCCTTAGTGTGCGTCCGCATTTTGAATTAAAACAGCTGTCCAAATTTCACGCTTCTACCATTAGCGGTTACGGCTGTGCGTGCGTCTATACGTCAGTGGTAACATCTCCTTTTATATATATAGATTGGTTCTGTTTTTTGAGATAGGTATTCAAAAAACGTGTTGCGAGGTCAAAATTTTCTGTACTGGTGTAATGTGATCGAATTTTTCGCTGGAACTAAATAGATAAAATTACACTACTTAGTAGGTAATCGTTTACTGCTATCATAATTTTATCTATCGTGCTCGCGGACAACACTATCGATTTAATAAATTATCTCCGAAAAGGTACACTACTGACGCCACGGACGACTAAAGGAGTCGCCTAGTGATGTGAACAATCGATGTCATTTAATCATTAAAAAGGTTTTTTTTTATGTGTGTATATTTGAATTGCATTTTTTTTGTTTAAAATCAAGTAATATGTATTGTTTGATGTATATGTGTGGTAACGGGAAAAAATAAACAAGGAATAAATAAGTTCGTTTTTTTTAAATATTTTTTTCGATAACTATTTACCCAACCCTATCCTCAAAGTGCCGCCGTTTTCGCAAAAAGTACCCGTGGCGTCGGTGACACGTTTGTCGGTTTTGCTTATGGCGGTCAAAGGGTTAAATAAGAAAAAAATGTGTAAAGCCCCCACCTGCACCGTCCACTTGGCCAGCTTGCAAGAGTTGTTCCTAAGCTCGTTGGCGAGCACGGCGCCGCGCTGCGTGTCCAGCTTCTGCCGCCACTCCACGCCGTTGGCCAGCTTGGAGTCCCACTCGTTCAGCGCCTTGATCGACAGGAACTGGGTCTCGCCCTGCGGCCCCTGCATCACTGCGTCGTGCTCGCAGCGGGCTACTAACACCTAAGGAGAAACGAAGTAAAGGAACAAGATAAAAGAAAATCTCTCGGGGTCACGGTAGTTCAGCAATCAGAGCATAGAATAGAATAGAATAGAATAGAATATTTTATTTGCTAAGAATATGGTTAGTATTACAAGAAGTTGGTCATATTGGCATTGGACTGGTAATCCAAGGGTTCGTGGCGTCACTCGCTTCTCAATCTTATAACTACATAAATAATTTAAATAATAAAGAAGTTAATATTAATGCATGTTTTACAATAAAATTCTTTTCAGAACCTAATGAAGTGGCACCAGTTTTCGACAGGAACTAGAAATCGATTTTTTTTCCTTTTATTTATTAAAACTAGAGGTCAGCAACTGATTTCAGTCTTTAGCAACAATTGAATACAGACTACCTGCTTCCTGGATGCCATGACGATTTTTGGGGACGAAAAATGTGTCGAACACAAGGCTTTAAAGTGTCGAACAGTGTCATGGTGTGTGCACTACGATTTATCTTTCAATGTCAAACACAAACTATTATTATTATTATTTTGACAGGCAAGCAGTTGCCACAACTGATAGTGCCTGTATCCTGATCATCGTAATATACTGTAGTATCATTTATTTAAATATTTATAAAATACAGTGAAAAAATTAAATGCCTACCCGACCCAGCCAGGAATAGAACCTGGGTCTTCCGCAATCCGGGCGGCTGCACTGCTGCTGGGTAGGCATTTAATTTTTTCACTGTATTTTATAAATATTTAATTCAGCTTCAGTGCAGCAATTAGCACTTAAAAATAAAAAGTTAAATTTATCATTTATTTATTTATTTATTTAAATATCTGTCTAGTCTATTTTTAAATTGGTTGCTGTTGGAGGCTAAGACAACATCGACGTGATAAAATAATCGTCCGTGGTCGCAGTCCTTAGTCTCCACTAAAGTGTTGGTCGTCTCATAATTAGTTAGTAGCTTGTTGTCATTTGAATTTAATCAGGTGCATTCTGTTTTACGCAGAAGGAGCTTACAGTATGTTATGGTCTGGCAGTATGGTGTTGTGGCTGGGATTCTATGTTCTATGTTAACGGTGATGGTTTCCGCACTTAGTCCTTAAAGTGGACCATTGTACTGTACGTGAGCCATGGCGGCCGGCTATTCCAGCCAGCCCACCTCCCTCCAGAAGCAGATCAGTCTTCCTAGTCTTCTCAGGACGTCCGCGAGTGATCCCGGTGTACCGAGAGTTTCTCTGCGGATCTGAGCGACGCCGGTGCACTCAAGGAGCACATGCGCCACCGTCTCCTCCGCCTCCATGCACGCTCTGCACAGAGGACTATCAGTAATACCCAATGTGTGAAAGTGTTTATTCAGCGAGCAGTGTCCAGTAATGGTCCCCGCCACCAGTTTTAGGCTATTCCTGTCCATGCGCAGAAGGCGCTTGGTCAGCTTTGTATCCAGGGATGGCATAGCCTCCTTGGATTGCCTGCATCTTGGTGTCGAGGTCCACCATTTTGTTGCTTGTGTTTGTGTGTGTTCCCTTAACCAGCTCTTTAACTGGTTGAAGGGGATGGGTACTATCGGTTCTGGTCCAACAGCTTTTGTGTTGGAGCCTCTTCTGGCTAGTTCATCAGCTGCATCGTTACCACGTGACCCACTGTGTCCCTTGATCCATTGCAGTGTCACTGTATTTCGGTTTAGTACCGTTACGCGTTCTAGAGCGCTGTGGCATTCCAGTATCAGTCTTGAGGTGATCTGGTTTTTCTTTAAGGATTTAAGGACCGAGGTACTGTCGGAGAGTATACGGATATGGGTATCCGTGACTTTTCTGACCTCTATGGCATGTGCTGCCTGGATAATGCCAAAACATTCCGCTTGATAGACGGTATTTAGCATTCCTAGGGGCCTGGATATTCTAATGTTTAAGTCCTCTGAGAAAACTCCGACACCAGTTCCCTGGTCGGTTTTCGATCCATCAGTGTAGATTCTTAGTTCTTGCGGACCTGAGCGATCATACTGCTCTGCTGTGAGTTCTATTTGGTAATGTTTTTGAAAACAGTGTGTTTTCAGGGTTCTGTCGCTGGTTGATGCCATCAAAGGCTGAAGTTTGATTGCATCCTCCTTTATGCGTGTATGTTTGATTCTGGAATCCCTACTTAGGGTGTCAGATATTTCAAGCCTGAAGGTCGCTATGGCCGCCTCTTCTCTTACAACTAGATGTAGGGGTGGTAACCCCAGCATCGCCTGTAGAGCGGCGGTGGGTGCTGTCTTCATGCTGCCGATAATTGCTACGCAGGCGAATCTTTGAAGTTTTTCAAGGTCTTTCTGGGCCGTGCTTAGATTGGTTCTAGGCCACCAAACTAAAGAGCCGTATGTGATGATTGGACGGATGACTGTGGTGTATAGCCAGTAGGTAATTTTGGGGCTTAAGCCCCAATTCTTGCCAAGCAATCTCTTGTATTGCCATAGTGCTATGCTGGCTTTTGTTGTGATGTATTCTGTGAGTTTTGCCCAGTTCAGCTGTTTGTCCAAATAGATGCCTAGGCATTTGGATTCGGTTGATAGGCTTAGGGTGGACCCAAAGAGCTGTGGAAGTTGTAATGGTGCTAGTTTCCTTTTTCTTGTGAAAAGGACGAGTTCTGTGGCTGGCTGGTGGTAGGTTCCAACCATCATAACATCGATTCATCCCTAGGATGATACGCGAGGCTATTGAACTTAAAAAAACATCCTAAAAACAAGAAATCTACCACCAGCCTGGTATCCCATCATACAAAATATTAAATCCAAGCCCCAACAAGGCTCTGTTTGTGCCTTTTTGGCATGGTTTTTTATTAAAAAACAACACAATAGTTTAATTCAATTTCTTGTAAGATGGCTCTCGCTATGATATAGCCAGTGTCTTTTAGTTACTCGCGCGTGAAACAAAACAAATGTCACAAATTGTTAATGTCAATGGCAAACGTCAAAAATATAAAAGATGTTCTTCTTAAATTTATTCATGAACATGGATACTAGTCCTTCAGTCGAAAACTTAATTTTTATAAACAATATTTCTTTCGTGTATGATGATGATGATGAATGATAATAGAAATGATATACCCCCAACTCCTCAAAGATGTGGGGCTTTACTAAGTCTTTGAGCGGACTTCTTGAGAGAATTTGAAAAGTGACATTGCATTGTTTTGTTTCATTTGCCAACACTCATGCACACTCACAAACACTTAACGGTTAATAATACACCATTATATCACATTAATATTCGACAACACAAATTTTAGAAAATAAAACAAAATTACAGACATGACTCTTCACTTTCCCGCCAAGAAGTCTTTCTATGAAAGATGGCTGTCATTAGTGTTGACAGCGCAAACATCGATTCAATGCACGACAGCATCGAATGGATGGAATTTTCGAAACATACTTTTTGTCATTATAAATTTATCATTATCATCAGCTCTTTTTTTTATGTCCCCACTGTTGGGACACGAGCCTTCCCTATGGATGGATAGGGCGACCGGGTCTTAAACGACCACGCGAGCCCAGTGCGGATTGATAGTTGTTAACGACTGCTAATGCAGCCGGTACCAACGGCTTAACGTGCCTTCCAAAGCACGGAATGATAAATTTTTGGTCACCCATCCGATGACCGGCCGTTGCGAAAGTTGCTCAACCTCCGCACTCGCAGACCGGGCGCGTTAACCACTGCGCTATCGAGCTCCTCATCATTATAAAATTATAACTGATGAGATTAAAAAAAAAACTATATTTCACAAATGTGATTTACAGGATAGGGAAACTGTAAACTTGACATCAACAAACAACAAGACACAGTAACTCGAGTCACCAGTCAAAATCTGTGATAAACATGGTTACATGTACTCACAACGCCATTGTTCAGGTTCCACTTGCGGTAGCGGTAGCCGACGGAGGCCACTTCGCCCTCCTCCTCCTCAGACACGAACGGATTCGCCTCCGGAAACTTGTACTTGGGCTCCTTCTCACCGGACTTGAGCACCTGAAATAAAACAAACACCGTATTAGTTTACATGATAAATAAGATCATCTGAATCTATACTCTAGCCAAACTCGATAAAGAATAAATGTAAACAAACCAAATTAGGGTCATCACATATCTGGGCAAAAATGCTTTTTTGGTTTTCGTATTATTACTTGATTACTGCATTTTACATTAAAGATATTGTAATACTTATTATTCTCACTACACATCTCACTTAAATCAGTCGCTCAACTTCGGTAAAAACGTTATAATACAAGAACGTAAAAAAAACGTTAACTTTTTCAATTGTTAACGAATGAACCACGTTCCGTTTCATTGCATAAAACTTTAAAAAAATCTTCTTAATATGCTGTTTAATTCAACACAAAATATATTTTCAACAGAAAAAATTTGACGGTGCTTTGTTTAGCACTGCTGGAGCAAACTTTCTCAAAAAAAAAACTGGACGCGAGAGGCACGCTCTACACCTTTGAAAAGAAAATTTGCACAGCTTAACTTCAGATAGCCAGTGCCTCCCTCAGAAGTTGTGGTTTCCGGGTGAAATGCGCTTCCACCATTGGCCTTATCATCTCTTAACATCAGGTGAGAATCTCACCTGCCAGAACAGCTTAGGTTAGCTGCCGGAACACAACAAACATTGATGTTATGACGACATGTTTAGAAAAGATGGTGGTAGCTAGCTAGCCAGGCGGACAAACAAGCACTACCAACAACCAAACTGAGTACAACCAAGCTGGGAATCGAACCCTTGACCACTGAGTTTGAGACCAGTGGTCTTAACCTCTAGACCAGAGGCGGTTAAAAATTTGTTTATGCGAGGAGTGTGGGGAGGATGATGTCTCCCACCTCCCTAGTAGGGCTAATTGCACGACGTATTACCTGCTGACTGAAGTTGTGGTTGATGAAGGTGGCTTCGAGGGCCAAGTTGCGCGGCGAGTTGATCGAGTTGCCGTCGTCGGCGGGCGGCTCCACAGACGTCTCGTTCACCGTCAGCAAGTCGAACTCCGTATTGTCGCGCTTGTCCAAGAATAACTTGTCGCCTATACATACATCAGATCGTATTATTCCACTGCTCGACATAGGCATACTAAGACATGCCACAAAGATATAGTGATAATAAATAAACCTTTATGAGTTAGATGGAATTACAGTTAGCACACTCAAGTTGATATCTAACAAGTTTTTTTTTTACATGTTGTGGTTGTCTTCTATAAGTATGTTTTGTGTTTATTTGTAATGGAAAGCGTCCTGCTATGATAGGGCATTTTCCACTATTTTTGACGCTGTAAAGGAGAAAAGAGCTGGACACTTGCTGAGTTTCTTGCCGGTTCTTCTCAGTACAAGATCTTCCGCCCTGAGTAGACTTACGAACAGATGGCATAGTGACATTCACAAGAGCTACTTGTAGCCTAAACTTAATAAATGATTTTGAATTTGAATTTTGAATTTGTTAGGCAACTTTCGCAATGCCAAGGCAACATTACACCGTTGGTCACAGTTGCTCTTGTAAGATAGCATTCATGAAAATGTGGGAACGCTTATGCCCAGCCTGGCTTACCCTGACTTTCCTGTTGGACGTGAATAGACTGATGTTGATGACGAAATGTATGTCCAATAAAAAGCTAAGCTGAATATACTATGCACTGTAATGTCGTATTTAAATCCGCCATTACATGCTCATATTTTTATTAGCACTGGTTATGTGGCAGTATGGCCGATATCATTTGCCTTGCTTTATTTAAAAAAAAAACATTTATCTCCTTGATTTTTGACATCCGGTGATGGCATTTTTTTTTTGGCTTTGTACAAGCTAAGATGGCGTGCTCGTAATTTTAATTAAAAGGATCTTTTAGATCCATTGTACTTTTTAAAATGGATAAAACCATTAAGTAGGCTTTTAAATGCCTCAATTTTGTATTAACTTTGTGGAAGACGCTCTAGCAGCGTCTTCTAATTAGTCTTCTAATTGGACTTCTAATTGATCTTCCAAATGGTTTTCTAATTGGGCTTCCAATGGATCTTCCAGTACGTCTTTCAGTATATCTTTCTTGAGGAACGTCTTCCTTGTGGAGTGTCTTCCAAGATGTCTTCCAATGTGTCTCTCACATGAACGTTATAAAGAAGAGATGTCTTCAGCATGTTTTCCTGAGCGTCTTCTAGATGACTTCTAAGCGTCATCTAGGTGTCTTCAATATATCCTTTTTATTTAATTTAACTTAACTTCACCATGAGATGTGCTGCTTAACCAGCCAGATTTACCCATGGTTACAAAAAGGTTAATTACGGTCTTTTGTTTGAAAGGTCAGTGGTTACAATTTTATTTAAATGTAGTCACGGTGCTGTATTCACAATAACTTCTCTGTATTCACAATAACTTCTCTGTATTCATAATAACTTAATTCACGTTAGGTAAATTCATTTTATTTTACACAAAATTTTATAGTTTTGTATGCTAGGTTTTACTAGTATAAATTTGTATACTTATAAGCAGTCCAGGGAGTTAGAATAAAGTATTGGTTCAGTAGTAAAGTACTTTATTTCTTGCCACCCCCCGGCAGATTAAAGGTTTAATCTCTCCGATGACATCCTGTGCTCAACTATAGTTTTGCTTTTTATGTGACAGAGCATAACCTCTGTCTGGCGCCCGAATCTAAAGGTAATTTCCTTTAATTTACTTTAAAATCATTTATTATACATAAGACATGCCATAACATAAGTTACAGTGTGACAATTGTCGCCTGCGAACATGGACTTTGACTGGACTGCTTTCTTTAACCGTTTAATTGTTTTCCACAATTAGTTTAGCGATTTGTTTGAGACAAGCTCTTTGGTTATTTTGTATTTTGATGAATATAGCACCTATGTTTATTTTGTAATTTTTTGTTGGAAATTTCCACAATTTGTTATGACCTTATTATAAACCTGTTAAGACTTTTATGTTGACTTTGTTATTGATAACAATTGTTTCATTGAACAAATAATTGGTTGTCTATGAGGAATATTTCTTTAATAATTTTGTTTGGAACATTAATCTTAAATGGTTTGGTTTGTAAAGAATACTTTTTTTCTTTAACATTTAGCTGTTGTTTATTTTAACAATTAGTCTTATTTTGTTTTGACTAACTTAACTATACAGAAGCGGGTTTTATGTGTTGAGTTGTATCTCTTAAAAGGATATAGATATTTTAGAACTTATGCAGTTTACTTTAAGCTACAGTTACATATTGTAAGTGAATAAAGCACCTGATTTAGATATTTGACATAATAATTTACAGTAAATTAACTTAAATGGTTTTGATAAATAAATTTAAACATTTAAATTAAAGAAATTTAAATTGAATTTAACTTTTAAAATTAACTTTATTTAACTTTGAAAATGGATAAAGCGATTCAGTGTCCACCTGTTGAAGAAAACTCACCTGGTGAAAGTGTTGTTCATAAATCAGCTGGTACCTGTACTGGTGAGGATGGTATGGAGTATGATCAGTTTCACAAAGTTGTTAAGGAGAAGCCTGCTCATTCTTCGTCGTTTAATATGATTAATGAAACTATTAGAAAAGGTTTACCAAAGTGTTCTACTAAGTTACCTGATTTAAGGCGAAGCGGTATTTTGTATGAAGGTAAGACTTGTGTGCGTGAGTTCATAGTTCAAGTGGAGGACTATTTTCTTTATAGGAATTTTGATGAATCTGTATTGGTTGGAGCTTTTTCGGAACTTCTTACTGGAACTGCGGCCAAGTGGTTTAGAGCAAATAGATTTTTTATTGGTTCGTGGTTAGATTTAAAAGTTGCTTTATTGAAACGTTTTGATAAATGTGATTTTGACTACTTTTTAAAAACACAGGAAACAGGAAACAGAAATATAATGAGTCACTTCCTGACTTCATTACTGAAATTCTCGATATGTCTAACCGTCTTTCAAGTCCTCTTTCGGAATCAATTTTAATAAATATAATTAAACATAATATGTTGCCCATTTATACACCTTACATTTTAGGTAAAGATATTTTTTCT
This sequence comes from Eudonia mercurella, assembly GCA_963082485.1. Taxonomy (NCBI): domain Eukaryota; kingdom Metazoa; phylum Arthropoda; class Insecta; order Lepidoptera; family Crambidae; genus Eudonia; species Eudonia mercurella. The sequence continues at coordinate 15,229,148 of OY720029.1, forward strand.
TTAGACTTTTTTACAGCTTTTGGGAAGGAGTTGGAGCCACTGGTGGACAGGAAGCCGTTTAAGGTGCCTGTTAAAAATGTTAGGTTTGAGAAAAGTTATTCAAGTGCTGCTCAGAGCACTGTTAGTTGTTTAAAGTGTGGAGAGAAAGGCCACTTATTTAAAAATTGTTTTAAAATTCCTGGTATAATTTGTTTTAAGTGTAAGAAGTCGGGGGTTACAACTAAAGATTGTGAGGCGTGTGCTTTGGCTAAGAATAGTTCTACTAGTCCAAAAAACTGACTCGGTTGCATCGCTCTCCAGTTTTTGGTGAAACTAAGGATGAGTCGATGTGTAAAATTGTTAATCACGCTTATAGTAATAAACCTGACAATGCTACTTGTAAAAAAGAATTTTCTGATTGGTTGGAATATTTAAAAACTTTCTTTGGTGTTTATAAAGCTGCTCCTATCCTTTTTGTTAAAAATAATGATTCAAGGCCATTTCTACAGTTCTCTGTTAGTAATCGTAAATTTTCTGGTTTGCTGGACAGTGGTTCAAATAGATGTATTTTGGGACGTAATAGTCATCGCGAATTTTTAAAATTGGGTTTTAAAATTAAAACATTTTCTGAAGTTATTTCAAATTATACTTACACAGCTGATGGTTCCGCACAAAAACCTATAGGCACTATTGATATTCCTATTACTTGTGACAATAGTACTAAAGTTATAAATTTTTTGATAATTCCTTCTGTAGATTACTCAGTTATTTTGGGATTTGACTTTTGGTTGAAATTTGATCTTGCTAAAGAACTTTGGAAGAATATTACTTTTGTTGAAGATAAACATGTTAAATTTGGAACTTGTACAGTTACGGCTGCCGCTGAGCTTGCACCTTCCGAAAATAAATTATTGGTTGAAACTATTAAACTTTTTGAAAATATTTCTTATGAAAGGAGAGGTTTAGGTCATACTCATTTAACTGAACATAAAATTAACGTAGTTGGTGAACCTTTTAAACAAAAGTGTTGGTCTTTGAGCCCCGCTATGCAAAAAATTGTAAATGATGAAATTGATGTTTTACTTGGAGAGGGAATAATCCAACCTTCTAAATCTCCTTGGTGCTCTCCTGTTGTTATTGTAAAGAAGAAGGATGGTAGTCCGAGACTTTGTTTAGATTCTCGTCGTTTAAATTCTATAACTGTTAAAGATTCATATCCTTTGCCTTATACCTCAAAAATTTTAGATAGCCTTCGCGGTGCTCGTTTTATTACTGCTATTGACCTTTCTAAAGCATTTTTGCAAATATCATTGGAGGAAGCTTCCCGTGAAAAGACTGCTTTCGCCGTTCCGGGAAAAGGACTGTTCGAATTCGTTAGAATGCCGTTTGGTCTTACTAATGCACCAGCTGAGCTTCAAAGACTAGTAGATAGGATGTTTGGACCTGAATTCGATGGTAAATTATTCCGATATCTTGATGACTTAATTTTGATAAATTTTGAGTTTTCTGAACATATTGAGTGCCTGCGCAGAGTATGTAAAATTTTAAAAGATGCCGGTTTAACTGTCAATTTGAAAAAGTGTGAATTTTGTAAGGAAAGACTCCGTTATCTTGGTTATGTAGTTGATAAAGATGGTTTGCACACCGATCCATCTAAATTAAATGCAATAGAAAATTTTCCCCGTCCTTTAACTGTAAAACAATTAAGAAGTTTTCTTGGGCTATGTTCCTATTATAGAAGATTTATTTTTAAATTTGCTGATATAGCGTCCCCTCTTACTAAACTTACAGCTGGTTCTAGAAATTCTAGAAAACCTTTAATTTGGAATGAAGAAGCTGAAACTGCTTTCGAAAACCTTAAAGAAGCGTTAATTTCTTCACCAGTTTTGCAACATCCAAATTTTGAGAAACCGTTCTTTTTACATTGTGATGCTAGTTCTGTTGGTATTGGTAGTGTATTGTGTCAGGAAGATGAAGAAGGAGAACAACATCCTATTGCTTTCTATTCTAGATCTTTAAATAAATGTGAACGTAATTATAGTACAACAGAGCGTGAATTGCTTGCTGTTTTAGATTCAATAGAACGTTTTAGACCTTATGTCGAAGGTATGGAATTCACTGTGATTACAGACCATTCTTGTTTGAAATGGCTATTAAGTTTAAGTAATCCTACTGGTAGATTAGCTAGATGGGCTACCAGAATTTCTCAATTTACATTTAATATTGTTCATAAAAAAGGCATTTTGCATCAAGTCCCAGATGCGCTGTCTCGTGTAGAAATTGCTGCTGTTCTTTCGTCCCCTACGGATATTGTATTACCTGAGGATGATATAGATGATCCCTGGTATAAAAGAATTTTTGTTAATTGTCAAAAGTTTCCTACTAAGTTTAAAAACTTTAGAGTTGATAATAATACCTTATATAGATATTGTAAAAGTAAATTTGGTCATAGTAATCGTTTAGATTGGAAAATTGTTATCCCAAAAGAACATATTTTAGATACTATTCGTTCAAATCACGATGATGTTAATTCTGGTCATCTTGGAGTTCATAAAACTTTAAAAAAGCTTAAACAACATTATTTTTGGAATAAGATGTTTGAAGACGTTCATTTGTACATTAAGTCTTGTGATGTTTGCACAGCTTATAAGCATAGTACTTCTCCACCTTTTGGCCATATGATAAACCCTAAAAAAGTAGATTTTCCCATGGTTATGCTTTCAGTTGATATAATAGGAATTTTACCTAAAAGCTATTCTGGTCATAAATATATACTTTCTGTCGTAGATGTTTTTACTAAATATTGTTGGATATTTCCTTTAGCTAAGGCTACTACTTTGGCAATTTGTAAGATTTTTGAAAAGGATATATTTCTTAAGTTTGGTGTTCCTAAAATTATAGTCTGCGATAATGGTACCCAGTTTACTTCTAAACATTTTGTAGATTTCATGAAAAGTTATAACATTGTTAAAATATTTTATAATACTTTGTATACCCCTCAAAATAACCCAGTAGAGAGATATAATAAAACCATTGAAACTTGTATATCATGTTTTGTTAGAGATGATCAGAGGACATGGTCTAAGTTGTTGCCTCATGTTCAGTTAGCTTTGAATAGTAGTGTTAGTCTTGCTACTGATTTTACTCCTAATTTTCTCATGTTTGGTAGAGAGTTAATTGTTGATGCCTCGTTGCATAGATTTAGTAATTCTTTTAATAACCTAGATGAAGTTAGTTTGGGAAAAAGAAATTCTTTTGCTTATTCCTTGAATTCACTTAGTGATATTTTTGTTAGAGTTCAGACTCAGTTGTTTAGAGCTTACAAACGTAATGCGTCTTATTATAATAAGGGTCGCAGAATTATTTCGTTTGCTGCGGGTGATGTTGTTTGGAGGCGTAGTTTTGTTCAATCTAATGCTCCGGCTTATTTTTCGGCTAAACTTGCACCTAAGTTTGTAAAATGTAAAATTATAGAAAAAGTTTCAGATAACGTTTATGTTTTGAAGGATGTGGACAAGGGTTACGTTGGGCGTTATCATGTTAAGGATATAATTAAATATTAAAATTTACTCTGTTTTGGAATCTTTCAGGCTCGCCGTTGATGTCTTGTTTTGGAGACCACACTTTGTAAGGGAGGAATGTGATAGATGTATGCGAGGTTATAGTGTTGTGTAAGCTTTAGATGATGTATGATAGGAAAACTTCGGGACGGATGTCGATAGAGTTTGTTCTAAAGTTTAACTTAGGTCAATTTGAATGTGAAGTAATTTCCCTGGTTTGTTTACCCACAGTAAATGATCTTCTCTTGTTTGTTAGTACATTTTGTATAATGTCATAGTGTAATTTGTTTGTTGCACGTTTTTGTTGTTTGCACTTTGTTGGCTACGCTTAAGACTAAGTTGGTTTAGTTATTCGTAGGTCTAATTTTAATTTAGTTTATTCTGTAAGTTCTGGATATATCCATACCCGGACATGACATTTTGTTCTGACCCGACAATTTATTCTTTTCAGAAAAATTGCTCGTTGGTACAGTTTTTCTCTTTTGGATGACATTTATGTTTGTCCCTGACATTTTGATCCTTGGGATACTATTTTGGTTGTCCTGGACCTTTCTCTTTTGGATACCACCTTAGTTGGTTATCTTTGGTTTTGCTGTTTTGGAAAACTTTTGGTTTGGTTTTCTTTGACATTTTGTTTGTTGGATTCCCTTTATGGATACCATTTCTTTTGGAATGTAACGGACGTTTTGTTTCGTTATGTTTTCTTTTGTGCTTTGTGCCCGGTAAGTCGGATAGTGTTGCGCCGATCACAAATTCACTTTTGGCTTTGAATTCTTTCAGAATTTTTTGTTGACTCTGTGCCCAGTAAGTCAGTGGTGTTGTGCTGATCGCAGATAAAACTTTGGAAAGTAATTTTGTCTTTCGTTTGGATTTTGTCGTTTTGTTCGACGTTGCTTCGTTTGGACGCGTTGTAATGCGACGTGGTTACGCGTTGTTTTTCAGTTTTGAGATAGTAGTCGATCGTAAGAGCTCTTGATTCGGTGACTGTTTTTGTCCAACCGATATCATTTTGCTGTGCTTTTGCTGGTTAGGGGAAGAGTTATTAGATTCGGTGACTGTTTTTGTCCAACCGATATCTCGTGGTTTGTAGGAGGATGTTAGATTTGGTGACATAGTTGTCCAACCAATTCAGTTCAACTGGTATAGTGTCGAGCTTAGGGTCTGACCATAATTTTGTTTGGTAAATAATAAGATTGGTGTTGGGATTTAAATGTTAATAAACATGGTTTAGGGTTTTGTGTTGTGTTTTGAACTCCCACCTGGTAATGTTTTACTAGAGTTTTACTAGAGTTTTTGGTAAAGTTTTAGTAGAGTTTTGATAGAGTTTTGGTAGAGTTGTCATAAAAGAAAATGTCTTTTCTTTTATTTTTTTTTTAGGAAGGGACGGGTTGTAATGTCGTATTTAAATCCGCCATTACATGCTCATATTTTTATTAGCACTGGTTATGTGGCAGTATGGCCGATATCATTTGCCTTGCTTTATTTAAAAAAAAAACATTTATCTCCTTGATTTTTGACATCCGGTGATGGCATTTTTTTTTTGGCTTTGTACAAGCTAAGATGGCGTGCTCGTAATTTTAATTAAAAGGATCTTTTAGATCCATTGTACTTTTTAAAATGGATAAAACCATTAAGTAGGCTTTTAAATGCCTCAATTTTGTATTAACTTTGTGGAAGACGCTCTAGCAGCGTCTTCTAATTAGTCTTCTAATTGGACTTCTAATTGATCTTCCAAATGGTTTTCTAATTGGGCTTCCAATGGATCTTCCAGTACGTCTTTCAGTATATCTTTCTTGAGGAACGTCTTCCTTGTGGAGTGTCTTCCAAGATGTCTTCCAATGTGTCTCTCACATGAACGTTATAAAGAAGAGATGTCTTCAGCATGTTTTCCTGAGCGTCTTCTAGATGACTTCTAAGCGTCATCTAGGTGTCTTCAATATATCCTTTTTATTTAATTTAACTTAACTTCACCATGAGATGTGCTGCTTAACCAGCCAGATTTACCCATGGTTACAAAAAGGTTAATTACGGTCTTTTGTTTGAAAGGTCAGTGGTTACAATTTTATTTAAATGTAGTCACGGTGCTGTATTCACAATAACTTCTCTGTATTCACAATAACTTCTCTGTATTCATAATAACTTAATTCACGTTAGGTAAATTCATTTTATTTTACACAAAATTTTATAGTTTTGTATGCTAGGTTTTACTAGTATAAATTTGTATACTTATAAGCAGTCCAGGGAGTTTGAATAAAGTATTGGTTCAGTAGTAAAGTACTTTATTTCTTGCCACCCCCCGGCAGATTAAAGGTTTAATCTCTCCGATGACATCCTGTGCTCAACTATAGTTTTGCTTTTTATGTGACAGAGCATAACCTCTGTCTGGCGCCCGAATCTAAAGGTAATTTCCTTTAATTTACTTTAAAATCATTTATTATACATAAGACATGCCATAACATAAGTTACAGTGTGACAGCACACTATATAAGCATAAGTATATATAAAACCTTTTTGACATCACATATACACACAGTCACACATTTACCGGGAGCCCTGCAGGTTTGCCGACAGGCAGACATTGAGAGTTTATTAGTGTCCCATTCTTGGAAATAGGGCTTTTCACTTATAAGAGACAAAATGACCTACTTTGTTATAAATTACAAAAAATACATAAGAGCTTTTTCACATATATATACTACTCAAAACAAAATAAGGGCCACGAGGTATTTTTTCATTTTGGTGTAAATTATTAAACATTTACATATTGAAAGTAGTAAAATATTGAGTATACAAACTCTTTGATACCTAAACTTTTTAATATTGTAGTATTCATCTAATGCTGGCAACAATTTTAAATAAAATTTGATTTAAAATTATTTTTGAAAATTTTGATTGCATTTTCTTTGACGTTTTGCTTTCCTTAGCTTCTTGGTTTATTAGAAATTATCAGAGTTCGTTGATATCTCGAGTCAGAAACATCTTTTGCAATATGCCACAAGCACGCAGGCGTCATATGGACTCGCTGACAGCAACCAGAGCCGTAACAATGATTGAAGAAGGTCATTCGCAGCGATCTGTGGGTTTGCAATTGGGATTTTCTCGAAGAGCTATTCAAAATCTATGGAATCGTTTCCAAGAGACCGGCAGTGTTAGAAGAAGACCTGGTTCGGGCAGAGTTCGCATTACTGTTGTTGAGCTGTTGCTCAAGAGGATCGTTACATTCGATTAAGTGCGCGCCGAGATCGCACAATGACGGCCCGCAAGCTGCAAAATCGTTTACGGCTCACAACGGGTACTCGTGTCAGTGACCAAACTATTCGTAATCGATTGCATGAAGACCAGCAGGCATCAAGAAGGCGAGTTGTCCGTATTCCATTAACCAGAAATCATCGTGCAAATCGTTTAAGATTTTCCCGTCAACATTTGGACTGGGACATAAACCAATGGGGCATGGTGCTCTTCACAGACGAATGCAAAGTTAAATTTTTTAACGACGATCGGCGTATTAGAGTATGGAGAAGACGCGGCGAGAGATTTTCAGAAGCCTGCATCCATGAAGTCGATCGTTTTGGTGGTCCAAATGTAATGATTTGGGGCGGGATAAGCTTACATGGCAAAACTGAGCTCGCTATTTTAAATGAGGGTACTGTTACTGCTCAGCGGTATATTGAGGAAGTCGTCAGACCACATGTGATCCAATTTGCCCAGCGAGCGGGTCCTGGATTCATCTTGATGCAAGACATTGCTCGTGCACACACGGCTCAAGCGACTCGGTTTGTACTGGAAGCGTCTCAAATTCAAGTCTTGCCGTGGCCGGCGAACAGTCCGGACTTAAATCCAATAGAGCACATGTGGGATCAGTTGAAACGAAGAGTTAGAGACGGTGATCAGGAAATCCACAACCAACAGCAACTCATCAACGCTGTTAAAAGAGCCTGGGAAGAGATTCCAATGGAAAATGTCAGGCATTTGATTGAGAGCATGCACTCCAGGCTTCAGGAGTGCGTAACGAAACGAGGGGGGCATACCCGTTACTAAAAGATGAGCATGGAGTATTTTCTTTTGTTTACAGTAACTTTACATTGTTTTTATTTTTAACCTTAAATGTGGTTTTTCTTTCAAAAGCAAATAAACTTTTTAATCATTATTATTGGAATAAATTTATTGGTCTACACGGTAAAAACAACATTAGTTTTCGTTATGGAGACAAAAAAATTAATATTGGTTTTATTATTTTCATGGTACAGACAAAATACCTCGTGGCCCTTATTTTGTTTTGAGTAGTATATTATTATAAAAAAAAATTATAATAATATATATATATATATTATTTATAACACATACCTATATGTAATATTACAATCACTTATTTTGTGTATTTTTTATTATTTTATATTAGTTAAGTGGTTACATACCGATTTTCTCAATCACAATATCCCATGAGTAGTTTGAGCGAGTACAGCACATGATGGTCGCTAAGATGGTGTCAGTAGCATACACAGTGCCAGTTGTCTTACTCAGCCGACGGATCACAGGGTCATCGGTGGTTGTCACCTAAAACATTGATTCTTTGTCTATTTATGATGGGATAGAGAACTTTCTAATTAAGTTTTTTGCCCTTTTTATCATAACAATATTATATTAAATGTATCCATAACATTTAGAAGAGAGAAATTAGGAATTAAGCTATTTAAGTAGGTTTCAAATTAGTGTTCTTTCAAGTTAACATTCTTAGGGCTTAATCCACCCCTATGTTGCAGACAATACAAACTTTTTGTTTGACTTAATCCACTCAACTTGCCATAAATAATATATCTCACCGTATGGAAGATACGATCAATACGTTGAAGCGCTTTCTCATGTTTCACATTCACACGATCATAGGCCTTGTCATAGTATTCCAATGTACCACTGCATACAATGTCTTCACCTGTAACAAAATTTGTAGTGAGTAAATGGTTAAAATTTTACACAATATCAGTTTAATTTCATTAGAGTACATTATTTGTTTTTATTACATTAAGTTTAATATTTAATTACGGTTTAATTAAGATAAAGATAAAAAGCCTTTATTGTTTCCATATCCTACCAATATGATTTTCTTAATTTACAAATTGTGTTAGTGTTGTTAGTAATAACTTATTTACAGTTGTTAGTATGATTAGTATTTTTTATTTGCTCACAGATAACGCGGGTGGATCGTCCGTTCGGCTGGCAACGTCCCCACAAGAAATAATAATAATGATTAGTATTAAAAAAAAACTCAGATGTGATCCCTTCTTGGGTGAAGGCCTCTTTTTTTTCATTTTCTATTTCTTCGGATTTTTCCCGACTTCCATTCATGGTGCCTGCCACTTGGGCGATATCATCAACCTACCTTTTATTGGGTCTACCTACTTTCCTAATACCGCCTGGTCCTTTCCACAATGTATGGTTTAATTAGGAAGTTGGAAATATGGTAAAGACAACAACATAAATACCTTCTTTGATACCAGGTAATGACAACTTAGCCAGGCGAGGAAAGTCCATATCCTCAATGGTAACCCAGGTAGGTCGCACTGTTACAGATGCATCTCTGATTTTCATAGGTGCACCACGTTGACCCCATCTCTTTCCAAGTTTACGGTCACGTTGCTATAAACAAAAATTGGTTTGGTTGCAATTTTCATAACATCAGTAATTACTCACATATCAGTATATGAGAACTGTAACAAGACAGGCAGTTTGGACTATTGGTCTAGTCTTTATCTTGTTTTCTCCTCATAACATCTGAGAAGGGGTGTAGGTTCTCAATGTCCTGTGCACTGTGCACATTCAGTCACTCCAACCCAGTTGTGATCTCAAACAGTTAAGAATAATAAAAAATGTTGTGTATATTATTAACCTTGTTCAGAGTAGTCATGCCACCAGGCGTCCTAGCGCCTCGCTGGCCCCGGCCACGTTGACCACGGGCGCGGCCGCGCTGATACGGCGGTTTCTGGATACGCGTCGTATCCACCAAGTGGAATGTACTTTCGTCCTCATCGTGGAAGTACGCATACGACGAGCCAGCGCCGAATTGAGACGCGTACTTGTCTAAAACATTTTGTCTATTAACATCGAGCTGGGAAACATTTCTTTAGCATTTATTAGACAACAAAGCATGACTTATTGTTGCTAAACACTAGATGGTAATTTATTGCCTAATTACACTTTAACGTTTGGCGGGTTATTTTAAGAGGTTGTTGGTGAAAATGGGCATAAGACACAAGTAAAGTAGATACGTTCTTGAGGTGTAAACGAAACGTCACCATAACCTCAAAATACAATAGCAGAAAACTATTTACAAAACCTTTAAATTAAAATCAAACAATATCATTACTTACTTTGGTACTTCTTATCCTGTACCATGGTCCAGTCACTAATTTTGCCCAAACGATCACCTTTACTAAAGGGTTGGTAAGGCATGTCCCGAAATTGTTCCGGCATTTCTGCAGGACCCCATCCTGTCGGATTGTCTTGTATTATAGGCGCTATAAAACGTATCGGCTCTTCGGCCGGTAGGATATGCTCTGACATCGTGAAACCACTAATAACTTGCGATGAGGTTATTAATTTGTTTCTACATAGACAGACACTTCACGACACGACACTTTTCTTTAGAAAGGGCTAGCATAGACTATATAGAGTTCATCTTGTCTTTACATTGACAGTGCTTTTTTTGTATCTACTTTTGGAGCTAGCCCATACAGCCTTTGTAGTAGCCGTAGTAATTTGACTGTGTATTGCTTTCCTAGAGCATTAAACCAAAATTGCTTTAGATGCAAACTTATGGTCTAAGGATGCAAAATAATAGGTGTCTTATTCGTAAGAGAAATATATAGGATTCCACACCTATTAGTCATAGCACGGGCACTAGCTTCTCACACTTCAGGTCATACATTGACTTTCACCCAAATATGTCCTAGAGTTCAGAAACCTATTGTGTGAAGAGAAATAAATTATTTTATTATTTATTATTTATTTATAGCGTGATGTAATATAGCCTATAGCCTTCCTCAATAAATGGACTATTCAACACAAAAAGAATTTTTCAATTCGAACCAGTAGTTCCTGAGATTAGCGCGTTCAAACAAACAAACAAACAAACAAACTCTTCAGCTTTATAATATTAAGTATAGATTCCACACCTATTAGTCATAGCGTGATGTAATATAGCCTATAGCCTTTCTCAATAAATGGACTATTCAACACAAAAAGAATTTTTTAATTCGAACCAGTAGTTCCTGAGATTAGCGCGTTCAAACAAACAAACAAACAAACAAACAAACAAACAAACTCTTCAGCTTTATAATATTAAGTATAGATTATCAACTTTGTAGATTTACAAAGAAATATGTACACGTTCGCTCACACTTTTATCCAAATCTGTTGCCATAACAACGAAGTTAGAATTATTGTTATGGCAGTGAGAGATAAGATAGCCAGTTCTTCAGTAGCTGAGGATTTAGAGTGAAGGGCGTTGCCATTTTCGAGCCTTATTGTCATTCAAAATAAGGTGAGATAATATACATTTTTTTCGGGGAACTTAATATCCCAAAGTTTCATAAACAACTGTATAAAATATTGCAAACATAATATAACAGTCATGATTGTAATAGTTCATGAAACGGCAAAATCCGTGTGTTTGTGAACAGTATATAATTATAGGTATTTTTCGTATTTTTAATTGACTAGATTATGATTAATCTTTTAATGCTCTAAGTAATTAACGGTCTATTCTATGATCTGAGACTTCTTGGCGGGAAAATGAAGAGTCATGTCTGCGATTTTGTTTTGTTTTCTTAAATTTGTGTTATGTCGAATATTAATCTGAACAATGGTGGATTATTAATCGTTAAGTGTTCGTGAGTGTGCATGAGTGTTGGCAAATGAAACAAAACAACGCAACAAAACTTTTCAAATTCTCTTAAGAAGTTCGCCCGAGGACTTGGTAAAGCCCCACATCTTTACTGAGATACTCGAGGGGTTGAGGGGAATATCGACTACGACGACTACGACGCTGCTATACGTGTCCCGGCTCCACTACTCTTCGAAGGCAGAGGAGATCGTAGAGTATGTGCGGATCAAAACCAAATTCACTCTGTGGGTCGAACGGTTAAAATCCCGCCACAATGTGAATTTTAATTCATTTGTGGTGAGAGTACCGACCGAACATATTCTGTCGACTTTCATAAAAGAAAAGTTTTGGCCGAAGGGTATCATGTTCTGGCGGTTCCGATTCCGGCTACCGGACACCACGCTGCGTCGCACGTCGCCGTCCTTACGTGTAGCATAGTTTTAGTTTTATATATAAATTGTATGTATGTTAGTCTGTAAGGTATTTATAATATGGGCCTCTATGTAGCTTACCTGTATCTGTATCTGTACATAATTTGCTGCCTGAATTAAATGATTTCTATTCTATTCTATTCTATATCATTTCTCACTTCGCATTTCTATAATCATTCATCATCATCATACAGGAAAGAAATATTGTTTAGAATATTTATGTTTACTTGTAAGAAAAAAACTTTGACACTGGCTAAATGTGTTAATTGCACAAAGCCATCAAGTAAAGGAAAAAAATAAAAAAATTCTATGGTCTATGGCAGAATAGAATTTGACAACCGCCTGATTTCTTTTGCGCGGGAATTTGAAAGTTTTTAAAGCTACAGTCGTCTCGTGTTTGAATAACATCGTTAACATCATGATCATTCTATCACCACAGTATGAAGAAGAAGTATAATGTAATACAATTCCTCATACTGTGCTATTACATAACGTCTTGCTGCTAAGTTGTGGCCCACAACTTTTGTGGCCTTATCACATGGGCAACAGTGGAAAAAGGCCATTGCCGACTACTTACGAGTGCTTCACTCAGATAATGAATATTTTAGTGGTAAGTTTAGTTAAATCTCTCTCTTCCATTTTTAGTTAATATGCCCAATAAGGTTCATGTGTTTGTTCAAAATTCAAAATTCAAAATAATTTTTAAGCTACAAGTAGCTCTTGTGAATGTCACTATGCCATCGGTTCGTAAGTCTACACAGAGCGGGACCTTGTACTGAGAACAACCGGCAAGCAACTCAGCAAGTGTCAAGCTCTTTTCTTCCTTACAGCGTCAAATAAATTGGAAAATGCCCTATCATAACAAAACACTTTCCATTACAAATAAACACAAAATATAAAGGACAACCATAAATGTAAAAAACAAAATATAAAAACCGACTTCAAAAAGGAAAATAAAAAAAGTAAAAAATAAATTTACATCGCACAAAGTAATTCGGTTTTTTGATTTAGTTAATCAGAAATGATTAAATAAGAATACAAAAAATAGCTGTAAAAAGCAAGAAACAATATTGAAATCATTTTTTTAATTATCTAGATACGCATATATCAGTTTTAAAGAATATCTATTGAAGTCGGGTGGTTGGTGGTCGGCTGGGGGACAATTTTTTTTTCAATTAAACTTTTATAATTGTTCCATTATCTCCACTTTTTTATTGTAAAAGCCCCACCCGACTTCAGAAGACCTTTAAAACTGATATGCGTATCTATTAGGTAGGTAATTAATAAAATGATTTCAATATTATTTCTTGCTTTTTAGAGCTGTTTTACTATACTTATTTAATAATTTCTGATTAACTAAATCAAAAAACCGAATTAGGTACTTTGTGCTAAGTAAATTTATTTTTTACTTTTTTATTTTCCTTTTTGAAGTCGGTTTCTTTTGTTAAAAAATATTTTATTTTACGATTTTTAGTGATGGGTAAACCGAACAAGGATGCTTCTCGGATGAGGAAACGATGGCCTAGTAGGTAGTGGTATTCCTATGTAAAACTTCAATCTTAATTACGTATTATTTTTGTATGAACTGAACATTTTGGCATATTGAATCGTAAATTTTACTTTTTATTTTTAAGTGTTAATTGCTGCACTGAAGCTGAATTAAATATTTATAAAATACAGTGAAAAAATTAAACGCCCCCCGACCCAGCCAGGAATCGAACCTGGGTCTTCCCCAATCCGGGTGGCTGCACTCACCGCTATGCTACTGAGAAGGCTGACGTACGCTGACGCGTTTAATTTTTTCACTGTATTTTATAAATAATTATATTGAATCGTATAAAGTAAGCCCAACAAAAGGTAACTGCCGTAAATCGTCAGACCTGTAATGGCACTTATAACCCATATGGGTGCAAAGTTCACATCAACAGAAATGAATTAAGTTCAAACACAAGGTAGGTACTGTAAAACGTTGAGAAGTTCCCTTGGCTGTCTCTTGTCTTCATCATCAGACCCCTAATGACAGTCGCAACCCATCTAGGTGTAAATTTTTCACCAATACAAATTAATCAAGCCCAAACACCAGGTAATTGCTGTAAATCGTTGAGGAGTTCCCTCGACTGTCTTTCGGCTCTATCATCAGATGGATTCCAGACCTTGATTAAATAGTAGTGCTTTAAAATACGTAATAAAAAAAAAACAAACACACTAGTCGCCACTACGATTTTCAAAGGTTCCCCTCGATTTCTTCAGGGTTCCATCATCAGATCCTGACCTGGTGACTATGGGACCACCTGGGAAGTATACCCTTTCAAACAAAAAAAGAATTTTCCAAATCGGCTCAGGCATCTTTGAGTAACCGGGTAACATACATAAATAACCGTGTAAAGTCAATAAATCAAAATAAATACAAGTTAATATGGGCAAGTACAAATACACAACTCCTGAAACGTCAGGAATTGTACCTTCCTTACCTGAATAACTTGAAAGTACACAACGTCCCTATAATATTTAAAGAATAATCCCCTAACTCCTAATCGTTGAGGAGTTGTGTCTCCCATCATCATCAGATCAGCAATGTCATCAGATGATGACTACAAAAAGCAAATATATGATTATTATTAGAAATTATATGAAATACATAGGTATGTGCCTAAAAAAATTGAGGGTTTCCCTCGATTTCCCTGGGATTCTATCATCAGATCCTGACTTGGTGGCAATGGGACCACCTCAGAGGTATGATCTTTCAAATAAAAAAAGAATTTTTAAAATCACAAAAATTGTTTAAGAAAAACAAAGTCAAACTATACTAAAAATAAGATAAGGCAAGAGTAGACCAGTCTCCAGAGGCGGCACCGGCACCCTTTTTTTTTGGAGAGAGTTTGCTGATTGCCTCAGACGGCATTTTCAGCTTCACTGGTCTTTTTTGGGGGCGGCGGGGAACGTAAAGGGTCCCTCAAGCAAGCCGTGTAAAACGAGGTTCAAAACACCTTCGGAGGTTTTCTAGAGGGAACGGCATCGCGCACTAGAGCGCGTCCCCGTGCCCTACTAGATTCTCCGAAGGTTTCGGATCGGATCGGGACCGGCACCCGTTCACGAGTATGACATATGAATCAACCATCGCTTCGCTCAACCATATTTTAGGGAACGTAACGACCCGACGCACACGCCACCGCAGAGACAATAAAGAGAGCATGACACACTCAAGATAATCTAAATAAAAACTTAATGATCTATGTAACGCAACGCTGTTTGTTATCTGTCGGACACTGCTGATAAAGGCTATCATATCAATATAAAAATGATATATATTAATTTTATTATATTGATCCA
This sequence comes from Eudonia mercurella, assembly GCA_963082485.1. NCBI lineage: Eukaryota > Metazoa > Arthropoda > Insecta > Lepidoptera > Crambidae > Eudonia > Eudonia mercurella. The sequence continues at coordinate 15,244,327 of OY720029.1, forward strand.
AATAGAGAATAATGTGTTTTTATTACAAACATTCATCATCGTTTTATCATCTAATTATTCTTTGACTGTATAATAACCTTTTATAAGTAATGAAGACTTTACATGTTTTTTATACTTATCCTAAGGTAAATCTAGTACAGTATTTGGTATTTTATTGTAATAGTGTATACCTTGCCCCAAAGAACCTTCTGTAACCTGAACAGTGGCATTACAAGTTTTGTCTTATTTCTAGTATTGAAATTGTGTACGTCACCATGTTTAGTAAAGCAGCCGATATTGCAATGTACAAAGACTATTATACAATTATAAATATTATGTATTGATATGGAACTGTCAGGACAGCAATCTCCCTAAAAAAGTTCATAATCCTAGTTTATAGATTGTTCTTATTACTCATTTCTCTAAAATGAATATAATTTCAATATCAGCCGCCGTTCCTCACAGTAGGACGCCATACGACATGACACTATGAAAATAACTAAAGTAAACTGTTCTAACAGTTTCTACGTCTGTTAACTGCCTAATTTTTTAATGGCATATGCAGCAGAATAAGTTTACCGGTCAATTTCGATATATTATGAGGATTCCATTAAACTTTTGAAGTCAAGGGTTATGCCTAAAAAGACTAGAATCTACCAAATAATATCGTTTATCAACATTCTAAAAGTGTGTACCTACGAGTACCTATGTATATTATGCAATGTTTTTTTCGTGCGTTTCGAACAAAATAAGGCAGACGTATATTTTTGGTTTTGGCCTCAATTAGTCGCCCTCGTAGAAGGAGACATACCTACATGAACCTATAAAATGAAGACATACAACTCAGTCACTTGAAAGTACCGGTACAAAATCCCCATTTTTATATTTAATTTTCCTTAGAAAAATGCCAAATAACAAACAATAACAATATAATATATTTTTCTATCATTTAAAAATATATTGAAAAATAAATAGTTGTAATTTAAAATAATATGTGCTGTCGCTGCGTGCGAAATTGGTATCCCGTGACTTTGTCTGCATAATATAATATCTATTGCCTACAAGTAGTATGTTTCTCTCTTCAAATCTTTCTCCCATTGAGAATAATACGTCAGTGCTTTCTCCATACATTACCTACCAATTTTCATTAACCACTGCCTTAATCAAATCAAAACAAATCAAATCATTTATTTCAGACACTAGTCCATAATGCAATGCATATATGCAAGATAAAGGCTATTTACGTAGAAATTGTATGAGAAAATATTTTATTACATTTAACCGACTTCTGCTGCTCTGATTTTTTCTTCCGATTTATTAAAATGATCCTGACATGAAACAGAGACGATCCGTATTATTGATTGATTTGACTTATTTATTTTTTTTATTATTTATTTTTAAAAGAGGGTTTTGTCACGCAGTGACAATGCCACCCCCGTAAGGGCACATATAACATAAGACAAATGTACTTATTCTCTATTACCAATAATCACATTTACCAAATTATACAGCATCCTCGCCTCGTCGGACAAAGGCGAGGCGAGAATGCTGTTACATATTTTGACACATTGTCATGGTCTAGAATACCCTGAAAGGGCTTTTTTACAGAAAATAACTTAAAGTTAAGAAGACAAACAATACATTTCTGGTAAGGTTTAAATACAATAATACAAAGCGTAGTGTTTTAAGGACAATTGCTTTTACTATAGGTACAATTATGATAGGTAAGTATTAGACAAAACAACTATAGGGCGTGCACATGCACGTTATGGCCATTGGCGTCAATCTATATTATACAATGCAAATTCCTATCCATTATACACCCATGTGTCCGGCCCTGAATGGGCATAGGCATGGCCAGATGACCGTTGGGTTGTAATGGTGAGTATTCAGTTATCTATATAATACCTCTAACAGTTCCTGCACCGACGATATAGTGAAGGTCGCAGGTAGCCAGAACCGGTCGTTGTGGAGATCCTCGGGGGAAGCCTTTGTCCAGCAGTGGACGTATTTTGGCTGAGATTATGATGATGATGATTGTGCACTCATACAAGAAGTAGCTATTCACCTACCGTTATCATCCGCGCCGTTCTGTCATGATCATGAACCTTTCGTATATTTTTTTGGTTCCTAAGGTACGCCAGGCATGAGGGATGAGCGCCCAGTCATATTTTTTATTGAGGTCATGGTAAGCGTCCAATGAAAAATGATATTTTTTTATATGAATAAGTGACAAACTACATTACCTTATCGTTGGGTATCATTAAAAAACATCTAACGACTCTTATAATAACGATAGATAGGTAGGTAGTAACTACTCGCATTAATGCACACAAGTGCAATGTGTTATGGAGAAACATTATTTGGCTATGCTAAACTGACATGTCTAGTATTGCATAACTCTAAACGGACTAGGATTTGGAACTAGGTACCACAGTATACTTTGTTCTGCTTAAAAATGGCTCAAAAAATCTAACGGTATTAATTCACATAGCTATTGGAGGGAAGTACCAGTACAGAGTTCATACATTTTCTGGCATCGTCCTGGACCTTGTATAGTTATATGTCATATTTAATACGTCGATAAAAATAATACTTAATTTAAAATGTGAGAAATTAAAAAAAAATGATATTGTTTTTAATTTTGTTCTTCTGCTAACTAACTACTGCTTTTATTTTAATGAAACTCACGCACAAGTGTGTCTATAGTGGCATCCGAATAAAGAATATATCTGAAAATCTATAACATGCTTATTTTTATATTAATATATCTGATTTTGTTGAGTTTATATCTAATTTTACTTTGTCATTTATACGAATTGGCATACGAATTCCGAATTCATAAGCTTAAGTACAAAGGACCTTTATAAGTTCTGCCAAATTTGAAAATGCGTATTGAGTTTCGCCATGAATACTTAGAATGCATTCTAAGTATCAATTTGGTCAAAAAATAAAACAGTTCTACGAATGGCTGTTATCATATCAGCCATTTAGTACAGATAAGCAAAAAATACAACGCGCTTTGTTGAGACTCGCACAAGCAGTACCTACCGGTATAGTTATCAAAACGCCTAACATAGAATTTTAAACGTTCGAGGTTCGTATCATAAATTAATCTAGAAGACTAAAATGAAGAATACCTAGTTTCACTAGCTTTTTTATCCAGACTCATATGCAGCCTCTTCTTATTATTCATTTATTTAACTTTATTTGGGAATCAAACATGGTAAAAGTAAGTAAAGTAAAAAGCATATGGGGATTGCCCAGCAGTGGGACAGTATAATATACTTACTGTCTCACTGCGTCATTGAAATCAAGTCATCACTACAATTGATGGATAATGGCTTAATCACCAAGCTTGCAAGCTTGGCTTCGGCGTAGCAGGCTTAGGTTCTAACAATAAAACTAATAAACAGTTAAAATTAAAATGCTATAAAAAAACCTTGCTATAAGCTTTATACCTATGCATATACTGTGTTGACAAAAAAGACTGATACAGACAAATTGACGAAGAGATATTGTATAAAATAGGCGGCATTATTGCTAACACGCAATGATATACCTACATACTCCACAGTAGGTAGTAGGTACGGAGTAATGGCAGCGTACGTGAGAATTATTTCATGAATTGAATACAGAAATAGTTATTTGTTATGCAAGGCTGGAAAGTTATTGTTTCGCGCGAGTGCTTGCACTGAAACCCGAGCACCAACCACGAGCGAAGCGAGTGGTTCAAAAGAAGAATACTGAGCGTAGCGAGGGTTTCAAGGCACGAGACGCAAAACAACTTTGCTGCCGAGCAAAACACACAACTTTTCACCTCACTACTGCGAGAAAATGGTGGATGGAAGAAAAACAGTTGAGCTTTATTATAAAACTGTTTTATTATGAATTCATATAATTTGATTAGGTAAGTAATAATAATAAGAGTCCTAGAAAGCATCCTAGAAAATTAAAAGTAAAATTACTGTAGTTCGTAATATTGACAGTAAATTTTTTTTTGGGGACTGTTATGTTAGTGTTTGTAACTTGTGTGTTACTTGTTAAAATTGCAGAACATGGCCCAATTTCATTCTCTAGTGTGAATGTTGGAGAGTGACAAAGACTGGCAGGCGACTTGACGATTTTCGAGCAAGTTTTGTTTTGATGTCGAAGGAAGAGACCATGGATCTGGGCAAGACTGTTTTAATTGAATGCTTCCAACGATGCCCTTGCATATTTTAGATTTGTTTTCAATTGAATCTTCCAAATAACCTTCAGTCACGGTGCTGGACTTCCAGCCACCGTGACGCTTATGGGTGGTCAAATCAGTCGAGTCAGCCCAAAGTGTAGCCGACGTCCTTCTATAGCAGTGTTTCCCAAAGTGGACCATAACGCCCCCTTGTGGGCGCTGGAGGCCTAGAGGGGGGCGGTAAGGGGCACGGAAAAAAATATTTTAATATATTTAGTATGTAATAGGTATCAAACACTGAGAAATATTCGTGTTTAGAATATAGGTTTAATTAAACTCCAGGCGAGACTAATATGTTAGTGAAGTTATGTGAAAAAAATGGGGGGCGCTACAAAATAACTGATTTTCAAAATGGGCGTTAGACGAAATAAGTTGGGGAACCTCTGCTCTAAAGAAATGGGCCACTGCAACCAGACTTATATAGGCTATTGCCAATGGCCCGTGTATAGTTCTGGTTCCTTAAGTCTGAGAAAATTTGCAATTTCTCTTGGCAAACTTGCTATGTACCACCCATGGGCTGTCTTACGCACTTCCCTTTGCGATTATTGCAGGAAAAACCGGTCAATTGGCGTATTAGCCGGACGCAAAGCTTCATATTTTTCAACAATTTTCAAGAACTCGTCGCGAATCACGAAATTCCTATTTATATTGGTCTTATGTTGGGTAAGTTAACCAACAACAACTTTTCAGAGTGATTCTCAATGTTTTTTGGAGTGAGATAAGTTAGTTCATTTGTCCGGCATGCTCCACTAATGCCAATAATAAGGACAACCTGAAATGTCATAAAAAGTAGGTTAAATTGACGAAGTAGCAAAGATGTGGCAGAAAACGGAGCAGTGTGTAAGGAAAAAATAAATACATCGTGAACAAATTCAATTATCCTGCTGCTCCGCAACCAAGCAACGGAGGAGCAAGGTAATTGTTTTTTGTTCATTAATATGGATCTCCGAAAAGTAACGCCTGATTCAATCAGTTATTTAAATCCATAATATCCGCTAAAAAATATTACTTTTTAAGAAAGAAAAGTGAGGGGGTCTACTAACAAGTTCTAAATTCGTATTATACTGTCTCTTTTACACACCCATTAGTGTGAATGGGACGGCACAATACGAAGTTCAAATTTCTTATATCGCAGTATAAGAACAGTGTGCACCATAGTGTTCATTCATAGTCACGTTCTAAATTCAAAAACCTTTTCCACCCAAGCGGGGAAAAAGCGCTTTTCCATTCAGATTTTGAAGGAGGAAGTAAGCCTTTTCGAGCAAGTGAGGTGAAAAATAATAATATATTGTTACACCGAGGCAGATAAATCAATTTTTATTACGTAACCTGCTCATATAAAATACGAAAATGTATGATAAGATAAGATAAGATAAGAAACATTTATTGACCTGCACAAAAATACAAACCGATAAGAAAAAAAAATCAAAATTAAAATAACAAAAAAAAATAATCATAAAACAACTAACACAATCACAAAAAATAAAAGAGAAAAGAATAAAAATAATAACAAAGTACGAAAAAAAAATTTTGCTTGTCGCGCCTCAATTTTTATTTTATTTGAAAGAACTTGTCAAGACATAAAAAAAATACTATAACAACATTTCCCAGTATCGGGCAGTTTTTGAGATATCGACTCTTGTTTGCTTTCCGTAAACCTGTTTATGTGTAAGTAAATGTGGAATTGAAATTTCAGTAAATTTTCATTCAGTTTTTTAGGGAATCAAGATAGTTAGAAAAGAACAAAGGAGCAGATTATGTTACAAGAGCAACATACATACTGAATAATTAAAAAAAAAAAAGAAATAGCTCAAAATCTGCCCATGATAGACTTACTCTGTTTAATATTTTTTTGCTTATTGGGATAAGATCTTTAACATGAAATATTTTTTTTGAAGCGACATCGCCATAAAGAAAAGTCTCCCAAATTACTCATACCCTTTCTAAAGGATTTAAGAATTTTCACTCGATACTGCATGTTGAGCAGCGTTGTGCAAGTAAGGGTGAGTTTTGCGAACGTCTCAGTATGAAATGCTTTGGTGACCCAGCCCTTAATTCCGGAGAGGGTATGTTTTAGTGTGTAGACCCTTGTGAGTAGATTAATAGTCTTCAAGAAAATAAATAAAGCCATCAAAAACATACTAGTAAAAAAAAACCAAGTCTCGCAACTCAGTTCTTCTACCGTAAAAAGTTGTGAGACCATGTAATACCAAGTCGGTTAATTTAATCAGTCCCTACTTAAGGGACCTTCTGTCTTAAGTTATTACGTAATTAGCTAACCTAACAACATCTTATAGTAACCATATCAATATAAAAATATTTTTACAAATATTAAAGATCAGTTAAGAAGTAGGCAAGCTATTTATAAAATGTTCAAAATAATTTTTAACGCAAATTTTGTTGCGAACAAATTACAAAAACACAAATGTTGAAAAAATTATCTCTGTCTTATGAGCTTTTCACTGCAAATGTAACTTTGTAATCCTATATATTTATATGGGACAAAGTTATTTATGCAGTTGGTGTATCTAGAAAACTGGACCGAAATTGCAAATTATTTTAGTTTTTCCTTGATTTATACACTGAACACTAATTGTATTCTAAATTTGAAGCTTCTATGTCTGCTAGAAGTGCCTTAGAGTTCTGATGATTGGTCAGTCAGTCAGTGAGTGAGTTAGTGACAAAATCGAAAAATTTTGACTAGTTATAATTTTTAAACTACTGGTTCAAATTGAATAAAATTAGCTTGGTTACTGAAAATTCAGGCTTCTGATTTTATCCACAACGAAGTTATAAGGGGTCGAAAATGGCCTGAACTGTTTCGAGAAAAGGATGGTACGGTCATGCCGTTTTTTTGCTCAACTTGGCGGGGGCACTGCCGTGCCCCCAGATAAATAAATAACTGCCGCGCATCCCCAGGCGCGGCGTGAATTATTAAAAAATATCACCGCGCAAAAAAGTAAGGCTGAGTAAAACATTTTTTTGGAGAGAAATTGCTGATTGCCTTAGACGGCATTTTCAGCTTCACCGCGCTTTTTTGGGGGCAGTGAGAAACTTAAAGAGTACCCAAGCCGTGCGAAACTATTCACCTTCGGAGGTTTTATAGAGGGAACGGCATCACACACTAGTGCGTGTCCCTGCAGCATCACACACTAGATTCTCCGAGGGGTTCGGATCGGAACTGAGTCATCATCATCATCATCATCATCATCAACATCATCATCATCATCATCATCATCATCATCATCATCATCATCATTCTCAGCTCATTTTTATGCCCCCACTGCTGGGGCACGAGCTTTCCCTATGGATGGATAGGGAGAACGGGCCAAAAACTACCACACGGGCCCAGTGCAGATTGGTGGTTATTAACGACTGCTAATGCAACTGAGTAAAACAGCAAATACAAACTTTTGTATTTGCTGCAAGCCAGAGGTTACTTAGTAAGTGCCCGACCGCTCCCCACCGCACCGTACCGCGTGCGTGCGTGCGCCCAAGCCCCCAAGTACTAAGTCTGTGACTCGTATTCTTATATTAATAAACATATAGCAGCGTCGCGTCTCGACCGCGTTGATAATGCCAGTCGTGCTGAAAGTTCGCATCAGTACGACGAGTTTTGTGTTGAGAAAAAAGTAAATGAATACATTGAGCTCTATATTATCGATATGTTATTAGAAAATGTTTAAGTGAGAAATGAAATTATGAGTGAAAATTTATAGACAACACATTAAATTGTCTTTGTGTACAGAAGATTTCTAATTCGGTAAGTTTTTGATAGGGTTTCGTGGACAATGCATTTTATAAATTGTCGATCCTTGATTATTAGAAGTGCCATCCGCTATATTCAGAACAATACCTAATTTAATTTTGTAAACAAACAAATTTCAGTGTGTATCGAATAAAGTAGCGTTAGTTCGTTAATTTAGTTAGTTTAACTTAGTTTCTATTTAAAAAAAAAAAAACCTTTTTTTTTTTTTTTTTGAAAGTTTGGTTGAACGCGCTAATCTCAGGAACTACTGGTTCGAATTGAAAAAATATTTTTTTTGTTGAATAGTCCATTTATTGAGGAAGGCTATAGGCTATAAATACATCACGCTATGACTAATAGCGTATCCCTCACACGGACACGAATCTCAGAACAGCTCGGAACGGGTTATTCCCTGAGAAACCCATTCCCCGAGGATCCTGTCCCGGAGGATCCCGAATGCGATAAATGTGGTTACAGGATACTCGGGGAACGGGATTCTCAGGGAATAACCAGTCCGAGCGCAGCTTTTGTGAAATTCCGTGTCGGTGAGAAGCTGTCTATGTGTGCTTTGTTAGAGCGCGTTTTTATGAAGCTTATCTTCTGTGTCTTCTTATTTTGTGTTACCTCCTTTGTTTGTAATCACCAAAAGTTGATGCCACCGAAACCTGTGTAAACAGTAATAATGAAAAAAACTCGACCATTTCATTACAGCATCTTAATTTTTAATTCCTAAATAACAAGTTTAAGTTTTTACTTTTTATTTTTAAGTGTTAATTGCTACACTTAAGCTGAATTAAATATATTTATATAAAAATACAATGAAAAAATTAAACGCTCACCCCGACCCAGCCAGGAATCGAACCTGGGTCTTCCGCAATCCGGGCGGCTGCACTGACCATTATGCTACCGGGAAGGCTGACGTAAGCGCTGAATTTTGTCACTGCTTTTTGATTTTCTTTTTTCAAATGCTTTAGAGCGACATTAGTGCCATCTATTCAAAGGTATTTGCAACCGATGGACATGCAGATTCATCTTTGCAGATGAATACCACAACTTGATAACACAACGCTATAGTAAATTTTTACTTTTTATTTATAAGTGTTAATTGCTTTAAGTTTGCTTAAAAACACCATAGAAATTAAACGGTTTGCCGGTCAACAGTGAGCTGAGGTGTCTGTAATGGGTTACCTGCACCATCTAGAATGCCAATTGGTCGAAAATCAAATGATCGACAGCGATTAATCGAAAAGTTAAAAAATTTAAATGTTATATCGAACGTTTATAACACCGAACGTTCAAAACATTGAACGTTTATAACATCTAATTTTCAAAACATCAAGCGTTCAAAACATCGAATTTACTAATGATCGAATGTTCATGAGATCGCATTGTTATTACCTATATCCAAAATTAAATAAATCGTTATTACATTGGAAATCATACATAATATACATATAATTACATAAATGAACATGTTTACTTAAGACTACTCATAAAAATTGTAATGATCTATGCAGTATATCGATTTTGATAAACAATCATTCGATTCGATAATAACATTTTGATTATTTGACTTTTCCATCCATCGCTGTCGATAATTTTGATTTTCGACCAATTCACATTCGATATGGCGTAGTAACCCGTATGTAACTGCCGCAGTCAGAGATGAATGATTGATTACCTTTATCCTTAGAATAATAACGCCTAAGCCTTTATCTTTATTTTTAAAAAAGTGCATGCATACTACGTCTGTTAAATTTAAATTCAAATTCTTATTATTAATTGAATAAATAGGTATAAAAGGTGTTAAAATAAACAATATAGCGCCCCGTAAGGGCATAGCAAACAGAATTAGCTAATTTCTATCAGTAAAAAATCTAAGATGCTAATTAATAATTAATATTAATTGACGTCTTTAATTGTGGTAGTATTTACTTATTGCACTACACTATTATTGAGCTCTGATATTTCTAAACTTCCCTAAGTATATTGAACTTATAACGGATTGATAGATTAATAACCCACTTTCTACAATTTTTGGGCAGGAAGACATAAAAACAAATATTGATGGGGTACTCGTACTCAACGAACCACCCACTTACGCCACTCGTCCAAACGACCACTTGTTGAACACATTTTGAAACTTTTTTTTATCTACAGGCTTAAGGACACCAGCTAGAAAAAGGAAAAGTAATTTTGATGTTGATATCTAAGTAACTGCTATTTATACATGTTTGTTTACTATCCGTATTCATTTGATTTCGTTTACGAAAACAAAAATGAGTATGGCATCGAAGCAGCGCCTCCTGGCGATATATGTACGAGAAGAGTTAAAATTTTGCCATACAAATTCTCGATTTCGTTAACGTGATTGAATGGTGAATGAAATTCGCACTAACATCACTCACTCGCTCAGCATCAGGATTAGTTCGGGGGGTTTGGCATTTTGTGGTGGGTTAACCTGCTGGCGTCTTATATTATTAGAAAGATGTATTTTATTAAAGACTAGATCACCCGGCGGACTTCGTACCGCATTTTTTTTAAATATAGCCTATGTTAAAATGTTTAAATAATTTTAAAGCAAATTTTGTTGCGAAACAAATTACAAAAAGCCATATGTTGAAAAAATTTCCACGAGTAGGATTTGGACCTGCACCCTTCTGACATACCGGGTCAGGTGCTGTCCCAATTGAGCTATCGTGGTTCTAACCAGCCCGCCGAAATTATTCAACACTATTTACTTTTTACTTTGATTAATAGCCTATGTTACTCAGCGCTAATGTAGCATTCTAATGGTGAAAGAATTTTTTAAATCGGTCCTATAGTTTTTGAGTTTATTCGTTGCAAACATACATACTCATACAAAAATACAAAGCTTTCCTCTTTACAATATTAGTATAGATAAGATAAATAGTTGCTAATTATGTTAATTAATGTTGTCAATAATGTTTATTATAATAGTAGTATGAATTAACTTGTGGATAACGGTGTTGGTTATACACTTAATAACATTGGTAATTGTTTTTATTAGTAACATACTATAACATAAATATATTTTTTAATTTATTAAGGACTATAGAAATGGGATGAATAAGTAAAAAATTATCCGTTGGATGAGTTCTCGTGGGATGAATACGGAACAACCCAATTATACACTTTTAACGTCATTTTGAATTTGAGAAAAAGAGACAAAACAATGATTAACTAAATTATACTTAGGACTTCTTGGCGGGAATGTGAAGAGTCATGTCTGCGGTTTTGTTTTATATTCTAAAATTTGTGTTATGTCGAATATTAATGTGAAATAATGGTGGATTATTAACCGTTAAGTGTTCGTGAGTGTGCATGAGTGTTGGCTAATGAAACAAAACAGTGCAACGTCACTTTTCAAATTCTCTCAAGAAGTCCGCCCTTTTTCGCTCTACCTACCATAAACAAGGACTAGGGCCGGCGGCGGCGGCGCTAGGTACGCGGATGGTAGATACTGTGGCATCAATAACATTGTTTTTCAATATAGGAACATATTTATGAATACTTGTGATAAAAATATCATATAATTTATTAATCAAATGTAAAGATTATGTAGATATTAGTATGTGCCGTGCATATGTCCAGCAGTGGACTAATGTAGGTTGATGATAATTATGATGATGATCAACATCTTGATGTGCTTACATAAATACTAACACTAAGCCACTGTTCTGTACTGATTTTTGCATAAAATGCTCAACTTTGACGTTCTTGTTCAGCGAAACTTAAACCCTTAGACAATTTTGACTTATTGTAAGGTGAAGAATAGCTGATGGCAATTTTGAACTAATGTACTAAGCAAACGAAATGAAAAATATATCTAATAATAGTGGTTAAGTTCGTAGCGGCCTCGGAATTTCGAAATATGAATGGAATTTCTACAAAAAAATCCCATTCAAAACCATAAAACGTTCAGAATTAGCTGTAAACATCTCCTTATTCCATTAATATTATTAAGTAAAATGTACACCAGAATTAACGTTAGTTTATAAGATTTTAAATTGAATACTTTTTTTAATGATAAAAAATTATTAAACTTCAAATAAATGTAATTACAACTGCACAAAATGCTACTTTTGCGATGCGTCGGCCGCTTGTAGTACTGCGAGCGCGCGCATTTTGTGATAGGCCCTTATCTACTATGATGGATATTGTTGACAATTTGATTGCCAAAACCTACGTATTTAACATTAGTTTTGGCAATCCTAGTTATGTACCAAAGTTATTGAAATCTTAGATTCCCTTCAAAGCTTTAAGTTAGTTTTAAGTTTTAAGTTATTCTACAAATTACGCCTTACGACATTGCGCTAGACATTGTCCTTGTGCGCTTGTTTGTTAAACGCTGCTAATAAAATATATAAAAATCTATGTGTCTTTAAGTGTTTGTTATAAATGTTGTAGAAAATGGAGGAGCGTAGCAGAATGGTGCAGTACTTGGTCGCGGCGTCAGGTATATAACGCCTTTGTATTTATTTAACTGATGTATATAAAACAATTAACATTGTTAAGAAGTAAAAAAAATACCTATATTTTCAGGGTGTCTTTGAAAACGTTTTACTTCAGAATTTAACCTTTGTATGTAGTCTAAAAAGGTGACAAGATGTCTTGGAAGCCAACCAGACCATCTGGCATGAAGTGGTTCGTGAAAGAGACAGATGGAAGGATTTGGGAGAGGCTTTTGCTCAGCAGCGGGGCAGTATTCCTTAGCTAAGCAAAATAAAAATTGAAAATAAAAAAGATTAGTTCTAAAAATATATTTTATTTTATTCGACATAACGGCAATCAATACATAATTATACGCGCTAATGCCTTGGAAAATCTAGATAGCTGAGGGAATTTGCTTGGGTGATCAACGCCTAGAAACCCTTTGTTAAGGATTCCAGGATTTCCAGGTAAAACGCGCTGCCACCTTCGTTCGGCTTTACCGTCTTACCATCAGGCGAGAATGCGAGATACAAGCGCTTTCTTCTATTAACGGAAGGAAATTTAATTTCAATTGAGTTGTTCATTCCAATGTTAAAGTTATAACCACTATATTCAAATTAACTTGGTAAATATAGCTTTTGAAACGTCCAGTCCAATCAAATATTTAATATTACTATTCAGGACGTCTTTTTTGCGGTGAAGAATGGGTGCAAGCTTACTCCTTCAGACGAGGCGTGAAGAGGCACCTTGTGGGCCGGCGGAGTGAGGGTAACTGATGCTGCGTTGTTTTCACCAGTTGTCAGGTGGAATGGAGTCATTTGCCGTTTTAACTATAAAAAAATGTATTTAGATGTTTACAATAGAATACATGTCCAGTAATGAGTTTACAATAGTAAGACTATTTAAACATTTATTCCAGTGTCCCTGGCGTCCATGACCCTGGGAGTATCCTCCGCTTGGCCTACGCCGGTCATGGCCAAGTTCCACGCCAACGAGACGGGTGTCCACGTTCCAGACGTAAGCCTTAACAAACGACATAGCTTTACCCTTTTAGTCATCATCACGTGCTCATTTTATGTCCCCATTGCTGGGGCACGAGCCTTCGCTACGGATGGATAGGGAGAAAGGGCCATAAACCACCACGCGGGCCCAGTGCGGTGCTATGGTTGATAACGACTGCTATTGCAGCCGGGATCACCAGCTGTACACGAAGCTGTAGATAAGAGCTTCGTGACCCTGTACGCCAAAGCATCCCATTCTGAGTAAAAAACTTGCAATAAGAATTCCAAATATTTTTATACTGTGTTTTTCTAATTTATTTTATTTATTTATTTTAATAGGTTTACCAACAGTTGTTTACATTAATACTACTATTGACTCTTACGAGTTACTTAAGCTAAATGTAATAACTAATTACAGGTAAACACTGCATGCATAGAAATAAAGACAATTAAACATTAAAAACTAATTACACTAATTTAGACCAGAAATATAAACAAACATACAAATATTGAGGAAAAAGAAAGCTCAATTTAAATCGATTCGCGTTATGCCTAATATTTTTATTCTGTGTTTTTCTAATCTATAGGGATTGTCGATGTTACCTCAGCACAATAACTAAATATATTGAGGATGTTACCGTCCGTCTGTGTTGACGTAAAGGGCACGCTATCGCTTGTCGATTTTAGCCGACTGTGGCGGTCAAAAGGCGATAAGCCTAGCTGCAAATGTTGTTCCAATAGGAATTAATATGTTATTATTAATATAGGTAGTCGAGTGCTAAAGCGCTCGGCCCGATATCCGGTGGTCCTTGGTTTAATTTTCGGTGCACGCCATCAATTGTAACAACTTTGATTACAATGCCTTGGCACTGCTGATAGTGGTACAGCCTTAGTTTACTTACTTAGGAACTTACTTATTAATTTTATCTATAAGAAAGAGGAAACCTTTGTATTTTTGTACGTATGTATGTTTGCAACGAATAAACTCAAAAACAACTGGACCGATTTAAAAAATCTTTCACCATTATAATGCTACATTAGCGCTGAGTAACATAGGCTATATTTAAAAAAATAATAACATATAAAATACTAAAAACGACAATTTGATTTTCCCATACAAAATGATTTGTTTGTTTTGTTGTCATGGAAACCATTAATAATATTAATTTAACTCAATGATGGAAACTGTCAAAGCGGTGCGAAGTCCGCCGCCCGGGTCAGTTAGTTAGTACTTGTTGAATACACACACATTTTTTTTTCATTAGAATGAAATATCATGGATGGTGGCGATGTCGTCTCCAGGGTTCATAGCGGGAAGTCTGGCCACTCGGTTCATATCAGACAACTATGGGCGACGGACTACTATACTCGGGAGCGCCATTCCTATGGCTCTAGGCACTGTGAGTATTCTTTCATTTAACATTGAGAATACGTGTATGCCATTGAGTTTTAAATTTTACGGAATGTTACTCAAACAAAATGAGTTTCATTCTCATCGTCACCTGCTCATATACATCCCCACTGCTCGGGCACGAGCACGAGCCTTCCCTATGGATGGATAGAGAACGGGCCATAAACCATCACCGGGACTAGTGCGGGTTGGTGGTTGTTAACGACTGCTAATGCAACCGGGACCAACAGCTTTACGTGCCTTCCGAAGCACGGAGGAACTTGAGATGATAAATCTTTGGCCACCCATCCGATGACCGGCCTTGGTAAAAAATGCTTAACCTTAGCGATCGCAGACCGGGCGCGTTAACCACTGCGCCATCGAGCTCGAAATAAATTTATAAAAACTTCATTATTTCTCAAATGTTATTTATATCATATTGTACTCACAGTGCTATATTCATCATTCATCGAAACTCATTTGAGGTGATTTGTCTTTTTCATTTTCGATGTAAAAACATGATATTATTATGTGAAATACTTTTGGTACAGGTACTTCTTCTATGCTCCTTGAAGTCGTGGGTACTGTATTCTGCCAGATTCCTCTGGGGATGGGGGACGGGTATGATTGGAACAGTAAGTATACTACTTGTTGCAATTTTTATACTTTTATTACTCATAGCATCACTATACTATACTTAACGATACACTTAAAAGAGTGTCTCAATGGTTTTCGGTTAACAACTTAGTACACTTACTTATTGCCACAATAACGAATATTTGTATGGAAAAGTAAAACGTAAATATGATTTTGCACGTTATCACGTTTTTCTTTATATTTGGTTGCATGACTTTGTTGCGGGATGATACACCTATTACAAACACTCTGTATACCCAATGTTTCAACCGAGATGCACCGGCCTTACTGAGTAGTTTGAGTCAGATCCCGTTGAAAACTTTGTTTATGATGCAAATCATAATATTTTATTTAAAAAATTAATTTAATTTGATAAGCAGTTACTCGTATAAGTTACTTTGTATGGCATTGAAGCAGCGCATCCTAGTAAATGAGGTGAGTTAAAAAAAATAGTTTTCGTTAACGTGATCAAATGGCAGATAAAACTTGCACATCATCATCACACCTCGATCTTAATTGTAGATTTTAGAATTTTCTGGGCAGATTCCACATAACATTGTGTAAATACTATTACACATGACGTGTCTAAACAAGGTCACACGCGGCTTTATCTCACTAATACGAAGTCGGCGGATAAGCGATGCATCATACATCATACTCTTCGTGTGTCACCAGGCAGGAGGCACTGCTTTAATGCCATACAAATTCTTGTGTACTTTAACATGATCGAATGGAGGATAAAACTCGCCTATTATTATTATTTCTGGTGGGGACGTCGCCGGCCGAACGGACGATCCACCCGCGTTTTCTGCGGGCCATTTCGTCCTTTTTTCTTTTTTTTCTCTCCTTTGAGGGAGTTAAGGTTGATCCAGCCTTCACGGCGCCCCGTTGAATCTTTTTGTCTTTTTGTTAAATCTTGCTATCTGCTCCACCTTGAGATCCTTCAGGTCCTCTATGTCTAGTGTATCCGACCCCTATAGCTCCCGTCTTATCCGTGAGTACATAGGGCACTCAGCGAGTAGGTGGAGGCTGGTCTCTTCACTTTCCGTGCACTCCGGGCATATGGGGTCGGTATTCACTCCTATCACTGTGAGATGTCTGTTCAGTCGACAGTGTCCTGTTATGTTATGTTATATAAAACTCGCGTAACTCGTTCTTATATGAAATTCTACGGCAACGTATCACAGTAGTGGTATTCCACAACAATATGATACGTGGCACCAGTGTAACTTAGGGTTCGACTCCAGTTTTCGTCGCCAAAAAATAACCTAATGTAGAATTTTATTGAAACTATACTGTATGACGGCTAGGAACTCAGCTAGGCCGCTGCCTAGTCGGTATTATTTTGTTGCTAAAGTAAAAAATCTTTTGCTTATAGCTCAGGGTTTCTTAAACTTTTTGCAGTCACGGACCACTTTCACAATTTTAACAATTTCGCGGACCCCTGTCAAAGATTACACTGGGGAACAGTCATTTTACGGCATGGTGAATAGAAGTCAATTTTGTATAACTTCAGTGTGCTGAGTACGAAAAAAATAGCAAAGGATGATGAGCAAATTTCTATGAAACTTGGGCGTACGACCAACAGCAATGTAACTAGGGCCAGTTGTTAGGACATGATACAGTTATTATATGTTCAATTATAATACTATCAATATATTGCCAACTCCGGGGTGGCATGTTTTTTTCAAGTGTAGTGGATTAAAATCCAAAAAATCCATATCAAATCGTTTTATTGTTGACGGACCTCTTCGTCTAGTATCACTTCTAATAAATGATGTGCGAGGGCGATAAAAGGCTCATGTCGTCCTAAACCTAGGTACCATATCACGAAAATGACATGGGCACAGGTTTCAAGTCCTTCTTCCTGTCAGGCACGTACAGTAAGTGTGACTTAAAGCGTTTCTGCCAACTTGGTCCCTGTCTATTAAAATATTTCGTATAATATGTACGTGCTCTAACGTGTCTTGATTGAATTCGTAAATAGCAAATGATAACACACGTAAACAATCCAATGACTGGCACGCGTTAGTCCATAAATGTTAGCAAGGATCAAATAGTCGTAATAAACTGATGATAGCGAAAAATGAAGATTTCGTACGCGAAACAACAAGTGAGCAACGAACAAAGGAGGGAAGCATACCGGCGCTGACGCAGTTTCGAGAAAAATACACCTACCCCCACCCTGAACGTATTTTGTGACTATCCGGCTAATGGTTCGTGACGTGAATTAGTCGATAAACAAAAGCATACATTTTGTTTGCCAGTGTTATTTTAGGAAAAGAAAACAATCCTTATTTATAAAAAAAACAACAATTTTATTGGTAGTTTTACTTACTACTAAGTAAATGACAAGGATGCTGCTTGTGACGTGCGGCGCCGGGGCATGACGACGACGATGTGCGTCATCATCATTGCGAGTACGTGGCTTAGCCAAGAAATGCTGAGTTTACTGCACAATTTAATGTGTTAAGATTTTACTGAGCTACTGCGGACACATGATACACATGCTACGGACCCCTTAAGAAACCCTGGTCTATTTAATGAGTAAAGAAAAATGATGTCGATAACTGGTCCCTGGCAACCATTACTGCCACTGCCCTTCATAATTGTAACACCGCCTTGTGTACATTAGAGGTTTCCGGTAGCATAATGGAATATGTATAATATAGCTCGCTATCAGTTGCGTTTTATGATCCGACATTTTTATCAAGATATCCGATATTTTTTACAAGTTTTAGCCTAATCCCAAATCAGTTTAGCAGTAACATACGAGTTTAACGGTCATTTCCCAGGTGGTGCGTAACGGTATCAAAATCAATATCGTCGTTATGCAAAAACGATTTGGTATTTTAGATAGTAATTTTGTTTTAAACATTATTATCACAATCATTTATATATATTATATCATTATGTATTTATCTGCTTATACATAAAAAGTAATAAGCCTATACACTGTTGACATGAGGAGAATATGTTAAAAAATCTAACTATATTTGAAGACCGCCAATAGGCGGTCTTACAAACGTAGACGTTGGACGTAGCTATAGTTAAAATGTAGATATTATAAACATTTTGAAGATACAATTATAGGATAGAGGATGTGTGTGATGGATAAACCTTTACCCAAAAGCATAAATCTAAAACAAAACTTTCAATTAAACCAACTCACGTTACTTTCACAGGTGGTGTCAATGTACTTAGCAGAAATAGCCGACAAGGATCTGAGAGGCACCCTCTCCGTAGGCACAAGATTCATGTTCAACTTGGGCACACTGCTCGCGATCTCCGTGGGGCCGTTTCTCTCGTACCAGGCCCTTAACATCTCCTTACTGGTGCTGCCCATTGCCTATTTCGTAGCCTGCTGGTGGATTCCGGAGTCACCATACTATTACTTGAAGGAGGGAAGAGTTGACGACGCCAGGAAAGCGTTGTCGAAATTGAGGAATTATAACGATAACATGGTAAGAAATATTTTGCTTGTGAAAAGTAAAGTAGGCAGATTGCTGATTTACAATTATCGATGTATCATTTTGATATGAATGAAATCGTTGACATAATTCATTGTCTGTATGATCAATCATCATCATCGTCGTGATCAATACAGACGATTAATTATTATTTTTCTAATAGGTCGCGGGAAGCCGCTGCGAGCAGCACAAAACCGGTCGTTGTGAAGATCCTTGGGGGAGGCCTTTGTCCAGCAGTGGACGTCTTTTGGCTGAGATGATGATGATGATCATTACTAAGGATAGTTTAACTTTGCCTCAGAATATAATTTAGAGATTTTTAAACCATTTTTATACAAAATAGGTGTATGTACAACTTCTTTAAATCTAGTCTGGATAATGGAAATAGGTGTGTGTGCAACTTCTTCAAATCTAATCTGGATAATGAAAATTGTGGAAGCTTACTTTTGGAAAAGTTTGTAAATTACACTTAGGTTGCTATTTGGTAATTCCAGGAGTTGGAGAAAGAGTTGCTGCTGTTGAAATCGTCAGTGGGCAACGAAATGCGTCGCGACAGCACTCTGAAAGAGTTGTTTACGGGCGCGCAGTACCGGACGGCCGTCATTATATCCACTGGTACGACTTTTATAATTATCACAAACCCCACAATGAAAGCACGAGCGCAGCTTGTTCACAACTTATGTTCACAATGAACGAGCAGGCGTGATGTTTTTCTGTCAGGGTGCTTAGTGTGAGTTTCATATGTCATTGGATCACGTTAACGAAACGAGAATTTTTATGGCAAAATTTTAACTCTTTTCGTTTGTCGCCAGGTGGCGCTGCTTCATTGCCATACTAATTTTCGTTTTCGTAAACGTAATCGAATGAATACGGATAGTAAACAAAACTCACACTAAGCACTCTGATAATGAATTGGCTTTCGCTTGGCAGCGCCATTTGAACTTTCGAGTGTAAGTAATAATCCGCGAAATAGAGTATTCCAGACAGCAATTAATATATCCGCTGGTACGGCTTATTTACTATCACACACCCCACAATGAAAGCACAAGCGTAGTCTAAGTCCTCTGCTGTTTGTGCTGTATACCGCGGATCTCACAGAGAGATTGAAACACTGTGAGGCACATTTATATGCTGACGACACTCAATTGTATCACTCTTTTTCACCACAAGAGCTGCAGACGTCAATAAGCCATATAAATGAAGATCTGAACACTGTATCGGAATGGTCCGTAAAAAATAACTTGGTCCTAAACCCAGCTAAATCACAGTTTATCGTCATGGGTAACAAATGGCAGTGCCAGAAGATTGTCGGCCAAAATCCGCAAATCTGCATCGACGGGGAACCCGTCTCTCGAGTGGAAAAAGCAAAAAATCTCGGTTTGATAATTGATAGTGAAATGAGATATACTGAATATATTAATACCAAAATCAGGAATGCGTTCTTCCGATTGAAGGTGCTATACAATTTGCGGAGATATTTATCCGAGGATGTACGGAAAACTCTTACAGAGTCTCTTGTTTTATCTCAATTTAATTATTGTGATATAGTGTATGGACCGAGACTACTAGATCAAACAAAGAGATCCGTGCAACGGATTCAAAATGCGTGTATACGTTTTTGTTACAAAATACCAAGAAGAGCGCACATATCACCATACCTGAACAATAAAGGAATCCTGAACATGGTAAATCGGAGACTTCTACATTTAGCACTTGCTACTCGCAAAATAATTGAATTTAGAAGACCAGAGTATCTCTTTGAAAAGTTAGAATGGGTGAAGGATTCTCATACGAAATCACTACGAAAACACAGAGAAACCTGTCTCATAGTTCCGAAACACAGAACCACGTTGTTCAGAGGGGGGTTCAAGTATGCAGCGAGCAAAGTGTGGAATGACTTGCCTCCCCCGTTACGGGAGCCTATGTCTTTGTACAAGTACAAAGCACTGGTTCGCTCGTACTTTTTGGATAAACAAAAAGCTTCAGTAAATGTTAAACTGACCCCTCCTACCATTACCTACCCTTTGAACCGACCCGCCTAATTTTCCAAACTTACCCATTCATTTTATTTTATTTATTTACTTAACCAACTATATTATGATTACACAACACAACCAATAGCCTATTTTTAAAAAGCCACACATGAAACACATTGCACGTACTTCTACCCAACTAACCCAACTCACACACACATTACAGTTACACGCACGCACATAGTTATAGACAGAGTGCTACTCGTACTTCGCCGTTCTTTTTTATTACTGAGGAGGAAGGAGGAGGAATTATTTTTGCTAACAGTTTTAAAGCCCTCGTAACTCAACCCTCACAATAGACCTTAGAGGAGTGGGAGCGGCTGAAAATCAGCGCTGTCCTATGTCAGCACTAGCTGAGCCGCCTCCATTTGCCTTTAAAATTTATATAATGATCTACCCATGTATGCTCTTCCATGAAATATGTGAATCTAATGTTTTCTTTCTTTAGTTATAAGTATGGAATTGTTACCTACATACTAGTTTTTTTTTTTTTGAAAGCAATAAACGTATTTATTATTATTATTATTATTATGTCCATCCACAACTGACGTTTACAATGAACGAGCGGGAGTGATGTTTTTGTGTCTGATAGATAATAAATTAGCTTTCGCTCGGTAGCACCATTTGAAATTTCGAGTGTAAGTATAATGCGCGAAATAGTGTCCCAGACAGCAATAATTTAAATAGTATGAAAAAACAATTAATTATATTGGTACTTAAAATCTTACATTTATTACCATTAGAAACACAAATCAAATCAGTACTTAATAATAATATTATTTAAATCACTTCTTGTCCCATGACTGACTGATCCATAGACTCTATACTCATAGTCGGAATTTAAGCTCTCTGAAAAGAAACTTTTCTTGTTTACCTAATACATAACTATTAATTTCTTCACACTGATTATTTGGCATGTAGCACAATATGTTTACACACAATTATTATTATCATAATTATTTATTGGCTTTTAGACATATCTAATAGTCGCATACTGATAATGTTGATATAATATGCAAGTGCAAATGCCTAATCTAATTAAGTCTAAAGATAGGTACTAGAGGTCATTGTTCCAAGTGTGGTTTAGATTGTAATTGGTTAATTATAATTATGTAAACGTTCAATTATAAGTGATGTTTACTTAGTTACGTTTGTTGGGGTGCGGGTTCGAATCCCGCTCGTAGATTTTTTATTATAACTTTTTCAAATTGTAGTTTATATTTAATTAGGGGCTCACTCGCGACTTCGTCCGCTTGATTGTACTACACTTATTACAGCGCCATCTACCGGGTCCAATTGTTAATGAAAACTCACAAAAATTTCATCAAAATCGATCCAGGCGTTAGGATGAGTTCGTACACACCTATTGAAGAATTATACAAAATATGAATTAGTTTTTACCTTTTTATAATCTAAAAATATTAGTTATGATATATGCGTGCACTCAATATGGGATTGTAGATTAGCAAAATAATTTATATATTATTATGTATGCTATAAGTGTTCCAGTGCTTGCGTCAGAATAAACGGGGCGTACACTGACTGGTTTGACATCCATAAAGGGGTTAGACAGGGTTGTGTAGCGTCCCCATGGCTGTTCAACCTATTCATGGATGACTGTTTGACAGATCTGAAAAATAGTGATTATGGACTGAGAATGGATGGGTTGCTTGTTAAATGCCTTCTCTACGCTGATGATCAAGTCATACTTGCGTCGTCGGCCGACGAGTTGCAGGAAATGGTAACATTAATGAATGCGTCGTTAGAAGCGAGAGGTATGAAAGTGAACGTAAGTAAGACAAAAACCATGGTTTTTGAAAGAGAGGAGGATATGACAGAATGTGATGTTTTAATTGGAGGTGAAAAAGTAGAACAAGTGAAAGAATTTGTGTATCTGGGGACTAGGTTCACGAGGGATGGAAGGCATGAGGGTGATATTGATAGAAGAGTGAATGCAGGGAATATGGTGAATGGAGCGCTGCATGCCTTTATGAACAGTCAGAAAGTGTCAGAGAAGGCGCGACTGGCTGTTCATGCGGGGGTGTTGGTGCCGACGCTTATGTACGGAAGTGAGAGTTGGGTATGGCAAAAGAAGGATGAAAGTAGGATAAATGCAGTGGAAATGAGAGCATTGCGAAGTATGGCAGGAGTGACATTGAGTGATAGAATGAGGAATAGCAAAATTAGAGAGCGTTGTGGTGTGAAAGAGGATGTTGTCACTAAAATTGAGATGGGAATGCTAAGATGGTTTGGGCATATGGAAAGGATGGATGAAAGGCGATTAACGAAACAAATTTACAAGGCGAGGGTGGATGGAGCTGTTGGAAAGGGTAGGCCTAGACGGACGTACTTAGGACAAGTCCAAGACGTACTAAGAAAAGGTCAGGTCAGGAGTACCCATAACCGACGAGCATGTATGAAAGGAGTAATGAGAGTGGAGGAGGCGCAAGAGGTGTGTCAGGACCGTAGCAAGTGGAAGGATGTGGTCTCTGCCTACCCCGTTGGGAAAAAGGCGTGATGGTATGTATGTATGTATGTATGTATGTATGTATGTATGTATGTATGTATGTATGTATGTATGTATGTATGTATGTATGTATGCTAATCTATAGATATCTATAGATATCTATAGATAGATAAGAGAAGACGGTGGTAGCTAGCCAAGCGGATAGACAAGTTCTACCACCAACCATCCCGAGTACACAAATATGTATGGAATGGAATAGACGCCTCTGGGGTTTAAGACCGGCGGTGGTCTTAAGCACTAGACTACCGAGGCGGATAGACTATAACACTAATGTTTTTATGCGAATAAATTGATTTGAAAGTTCTTGGCGGGCAAGTGAAGAGTCATGTCTGCGGTTTTGTTTTCAAATTCAAATTCAAATTTCTTTATTTGCTAGAATGCATGGTAAATTAAGATGGTAATAATATGTACGTACATCATGATTCGCCTAATCATTAAGCATGCAAATACAATTCATCATCGTTTTATTTTCTAAAATTCGTGTTATGTCGAATATTAATGTGAAATAATGGTGGATTATTATTAACTGTTAAGTGTTCGTGAGTGTGCATGAGTGTTGTCAAATGAAACAAAACAGTGCAACATCAATTTTTAAATTCTTTCAAGAAGTCCGCCCGAGGACTTAGTAAAGCATCTCCCACATCTTTACTGAGATACTCGAGGGGTTGGGGGGTATATCATTTCTCACTTCTCATTTCTATCATCATTCATCATCATCATACATGAAAGGAATATTGTTTTTTTAAGTACTGTAAGACTTTTTCATTGGCTAAATGCTTGTGCAAAGCCATTAAAAAAAACGATTTGTAAAGTTAATCTTTTTTAAAATAACTTTAATGGCTTCGTGCGGTCAGCACATTTAGCCAGTGTCAAAGTAATTTTTTTACAAGTTGTATAAATAAACGATATTTTCTTTGTTAATAGATGATAACGAATTATGATAGAATTGAGTAGTGATATGTAAATGTTATTTCCCCAACCCCTTGTGTATCTGTAAAGATGAGGGCCTTCACCGAAATCTGAGAGAATTTAATCCATTGTTACACATTAAAACAAACAAAAAATTTAGAAAATGAAACAAAACCACAGACATGACTCTTCACTTTCCCGCCAAGAAACCCTCTTGTCAACTTTACATCGTAACACAGACATAATTGATCGAAGGGAGCTGACAACTGTGAAATGCGCTACAGTTATGTATGGTTTTTATAAAAAATATACAACATACAGCGCCAAGAAATATACCTCTATGTTTTAATAATATTATTGTTTCCAAAATGCATAATTATAAAATTTTCTCGATAGAAAAATAAATCCAACGTCACCTCTAAACAGTACCTATCTTATTTAACATGGGTGTATATTGGAACGCCTAATTTTTTGTAGCCCTAATTTGTAGTTGACACACAAACTAAGCGTCTAAATATTTTTCGCTCTATTTCTACTTATCCTATTTTATTTTTACACCGCCTAAATGTTTTTCATCGTATTATAATTATCCAAAATCGTCATTAGGCGCAACATTTTATTATCCCTAACAATAACATTTACTAAATTACACTTCGTTTAAAAATGTAACGCCTACTTAATATTTTTTGTTTAAGTTGACAAAAGGAAACATGACAAGCGCGCAAAGCAAGTACACAATTAAGCATGCAAGCATCGAACATGTAGTTAGTTTGCACCAAGCAAGTAGCAAGTATTGTTTTGATCTGTGCGTAAACCACGCACAATTTGATTCCCTTTGCTTGTATGCAGATCGACAGACAGCGGCGCGGTGTTTCATGGCTGTCAATGCCTTAATGTGGGTCAAATTACATTATGTCGAGTTCTCTTATGATCAAGTTACATTTTAAGCCAAATTTTCTTTTCGTCAAGTCTTTCTTTCGTTATATTATTTATACTATTAATATTATTTATACTACTACTATTATGTACCTACAGTCAAAAAAACAACACATTACATATTCAGAATCTACGTTATAATAACCAATAAATTAGTATCTTATCCTATCATTGGATTATATTTAATTATTTTAACTTTTGCGTTTAAAATGCTATCATTTTGTAGCTACAGGATAATATTATACCACAAAAAAATTAATCTTTTAACTGCATAGAGCATAGTGAATGCAAAAATAAAAATAATAAAAATATTTATGAGGAACTATCTGACCCGGCGAACTTCGTACCGTTTTTTTGTCAATGAAAATTAAATTGACGTTTTTAGTATTTTCCGTTACTTATCATTTATGTTTCTCACCGTTTAAACCTTCCTTGAACTTCCACAAATATTTCAAAATCAAAATGAGCCAAATCCGTACAGTCATTCTCGAGTTTTAGCGACCCAAACGAACAGCAATTGATTGTTAAATACTTGCAAGAGTGTTTCTTTAGACTGTGACAAACTTTACAATGTCGTAATTCAGCTGGCTTGCAGCGTAAATCACAAAGTACTAGAAAAAAATAACGAGTCTTCTGGGGTAGGCACAGTGCCTTCATCTCACCTGATGTTAAGTGATAATAAGGACAATGATAAAAGCGCATTTTACCCTGAAACCTAAACTACTGAGGCACTGGCTATCTTTTCACATGCTGCCGAAACACAATAATGCTGCAATATTGATGTTATGGCAACATATTTAGATAAGACGGTGGTAACTAGCCAGGCGGACAAAGAAGCCCTACCACCAACCAAACCGAGTACACAAATATGTACCCCCCGCTGGGGATCGAAACCGGGACCCCTGGGTCTGATACCGGTGCGGTGGTCTTAACCACCAACCACCACGATTGATTTTCTCTCCTATAACCAGCGCTATCTCCCTAGGGCTGAAGCTGACGCAGATCATGACGGGCGTGATGACCGTGCAGCAGTACCTGGGCCGCATCATGCAGGACACGCTCTCCGACATCAGCCTGCCCACGGTCTTCATCATATTCGGCGTCGTGCGATTCGTCATAGGTACGTGCCAACTTGAGGAGCTCGATGGTTAACGCGCCCGGTCTGCGAGTGCTGAGGTTAAGCAACTTTAGCAAAGGCCGGTCATCGGATGGGTTACCAAAAATTTATCATCTCGAGCTCTTCCGTGTTTCAGAAGGTACGTAAAGCCGTTGGTCCCGGCCGCAATAGCAGTCGTTAACAACTACCAATCCGCACTGGGCCCGCTTGGTGGTTTATGGCCCCCGTTCTCTCTGTCCATCTATAGGGAAGGCTTTTGCCCCGGCAGTGGGGACATAAAATGAGCTGATGATGATGATGATGATGACGTGCCAACTGTGTTTGATTATTATTATTATTATCAGTCATCCTGAGCTAGTTCGTCCCAATTCTTCAAGTGGGAGTCCAACTCATTCCACCATCTCCGTCTAGGCCTTCCACGTCGTCGTCGTCCGTTTGTTGGGACCCATGATGTGGCAATATTTTGCCCAAAACTCGTCCGACATTAGGCAACGTCCCACTTTAATTGACCAGCTTTTTGAACTACGTCTGTTATTAGTGCTTTGGAGCGCAATATCGTGTTTCGGACGCGATCCGTCAGTTTAACTCCCAATATACTACGCTTTATAGCTTGGTGGCACACCGCGAGGTCGGACTTATGACGATTTAGGAGTGACCAAGTTTGCGCACCGTATTTGAGGATCGGGAGGATGCACGCGTCCATAAGCTTTCGTTTGAGTGAAAGGGAAAGTGGTCCTTTCATAATTTCTTTGACCTTTTCATGGATCAATAGCCCTTCTAGTCAAATTACAAAAATCACCAGCTCATTTTTATGTCCCCACTGCTGGGGTACGAGCCTTCCCTGTGGATGGGCCGTAAACCATCGCGCAGCCCCAGTGCGGTGTGTTGGTTGTGTTTCATAAGCTCGCTTAAATTTTTTAGCTTAAAGATCTTTGTCCACTAGGCCATACCATACCATGACCGTGTTAGAAACCTGCCAGAAAAAAAAATCTTTTGAAAAGTGTCATAGTGTCATACTATGCTCATTAAGACTGTTCCGTCTCACCGAACAACACCGTCGCGTACTTACCATGCACAGACCGTCAACAATGGTTAGCAAAAATATTTTGCCGGTACCGATATGCTCTGTGCATGGCACGCGATGTTGCTAATCCGGTAGTAGTTATTATAAACGCGCTGCAAAATAATTTTCTCAACAAAAATATTCACTAGCTCTTCCTGACGCTGTCTTACGCGAAAATACAAGTGAACTGCTACAACTGAGAAAACGGGAACTATATCTACGATATAATAAGGGGATGACACGCGGATATTACGGTCATTAAATCTGTTATGCACTGGTATCATAAGCTGTTGATACGTTGAAGTGGGCATAGTAGTAAGTGTCGTGTTACTTTCCGTGCCTGATACGTTCCTAGCACGGTCATAATATGATACGGTCTAATAGACAGACTGCCGCACACATAGACGTCAATTACACCTACAATTGTTTAGTCGAAAATGTGTTTATAATGCCACTGTTAAAGACTATTTTACAATAGACAATTTTAGGTGCTAACTAATAATAAATTAATGTTAATTGACGTCTCTGAGTACGGCAGAGAACCTTAAAATTCTCTTAGATTAGCCCATGGCATTCATGCAAGTTGTGTAAATTCTGCTTACCTATGAAGACTAATACCATAGTAGAATGAAACAAGTAGGCCATCTTCATACATACGCACCGAGCGCGGCTTGTATGTGAGCGCAGCCGAGCCAACCCGTCCGTACGCATCGTCGCACGCACACACTGACAAAGTTTATTGCTAATAATGCTGCGCCAGTCGCGACTGAGCCACGTAATGCCGCGCGCGCCTGCTTGTTTCGTCGCTGCGCCCGCCGCGCCGCTGCCGCTCGTAGGTTATATATACTTTGTGAAATGTAAGTCAACGATGGCTACAAAAAAATTCAGGAGATATTGCAGTGTTTACGGATGTCTAAATAGCAGCTTGTCAAATCCAGAATTGTCCTTCTTTACCTTACATACCGAACAAGAACGGTAAGTACCTCCTGCCTAACCTAATTACATTATTTTGTGTTAGTTATTTACTAGGTACCGAAAGAGTTAAGTTCTGCTTCAGATTTCGTGGATTAGAGAGGTAAATACATGTACCTAAGGATTTGTAAGTTTAATTTATTAGATTACACGGTACACCCTACCGTGAAAACAAGGGACTAATTAGGTACAGTCAGACTAAACACTTTGGACTTTGTACCGCTCTTATGTTGTGGGCATAAGTACTAATATCGAACTGCAAGTGTTTACCGTGATGTGCTGTTGACCGTACCTACTTACCTATTGTAAGTTGTTGTGTTGTACAGTTAACAAACTACGTTTAGGTAGGTCGGGGGTTCTCTGGAATCCATGAATTCATATTTCTAAGTATGTTCTTATTTTATATGTAGATACCTACCTCATTCTAATTAAAAGCGACAGCCCTACAAGTTTAGGTGATTATCGTTTGCTCGGGGGCCGAGTCGGCCTACTTGTTTCATTTTACTAGGCTAATACTTATGCTCAACGCCTCGGTCGAGATGCAAAGCGCTTGGTCTGATAGCCGAAGGTCCGGGGTTCAATAGCCAGCCCGGGTTTGTGATCACCAACCCGAATTTGGCAAGCGCGGTGTTTAAGCCATTACCTATCAATTTAAAAAAAAAATAAACGAGGACAAACGAGCAGGCGGGTCAACTGATGGAAAATAATCACCGCTGCTATGGACGCCCGCAAACCCAAAGTAATTGCAGATGCGTTGCCGGTCTTGAGGAAGGAGTTGGATTTTGGAGGAGGGAGTAGGAATTGGGACGGGGGAGGGGTGAGAGATGGGCCTCTGGTACTTTCACTCACCGGACGAAACACAACAGCAACGAGTTGTATTGTAACATTTGTATTGATAACTTGATCTCAATGAGGCCTTTGCTCTGCAGTGGGACAGTTATATAGGCTATAGTTATATAGACAGTTATAGATAGGCTATTTACTTAGATATGCTTATAATAATAATAATAATAATGATGGTTGGATCAAGGGTCAGATTCAGAAAGCTTGACACGGCACGTATTGTCAGGAGGTTCCTCACTCTGCAGCTCTGACCACCGGTTGCTTGGGCCCTGCCCCGCTGCTGGTGGTACTCTAGGATTAGGTTTTTATAATGTTTTATTGTTTTTATATTAAAATATTGAAAAATCTAGTTTTAAGAGAGAAAATAAATAAAGGAGATAATAATAATAAATATTTATTTCAGGCAACAAACAATGTGAAAGATGGTAAAAATACAGAGCGGCCCATATAATAAATACCTTACGCACTAACATACATACAAAATAAAATCAATTTTTGTTAGTATATAAAATAACTTAATAACTATGTTAGTATTATTTGATTGGCACCTACTATGCCAACTTGATAGCAACAGGCAACTTTCCATGGAAGCGCCTGTAGACTACACCCTTCGGCCAGAAGTCCTCCTTATAATGCTGAGACTGTGCCAGCAAGCTTTTCTACAACTGACAGTCAATATTAATTTCCAGGAATCATGTCGTCAGTGCTGGTAGACCGAGTCGGGCGTCGAGCACTCCTCATTTACTCCTACTTCGGCACGGCGGTATGCCACGCTGCAGCGGGCGGCTACTTCTTCTGCCAAGAAATCCTCAAAGTCGATCACACCAAACTATCACCGTACGCTTTCATACCTTTCGCTGGCATTCTCGGGTCCAGCATCGTTTCCACGCTCGGTTTCACTTCCATCATCTTCGTGATAGTTGGAGAAATATTCCCCATGAACATTAAAGCTGTGGCCATGAGCTCTCTCAGCATATATGGGGGTATACTTGGCTTCATTATAGGTAAAGGCTACCAAGAGCTAAAAGATTTGACGGGCCTGTGTGGAGTATTCTGGATCTTCGCAGGAGTAGCTTTAGTAGGTGCTGTGTTCACAATGATGTTTGTACCTGAAACTAAAGGAAAGAGTTTAAGGGAAATACAGGTTTTGTTACAAGGTACCTTTTATGACGAGACTGATAATAAATTAGATGATGTTGTCAGTGATGTTGAAGAAAAAGATACGGAGTTGCAAGAACTGAATATGAAAGATGCTCCTTCGTAATTTGATTTTATAGTTTATTACCAAAGTCTCTATTTTAAATTCTATGCTAAAGTAAATTCGATTTGTAAAATTGTTTAAAGTATTGTCCACTATTAAAATTTAATCTTTAAAAAAACCTGTTGGTTCTAGCATAGTATAAAGAGGTATATGTAATACCTCCTTAAACTGTGGTTCTAGTAGAAAACGTGACGTACGTTTTGATCTCATTGCCACAAATTAATTTTAAGAAAATATTAGAACTGCAACTTTTGTACAGGGTAAATTGAGCATTTATAACCAGTTGGCACTTTAGTTGTTGATAGGTTATCTGACACTTGAGAATATATTTTCGAATTGGTCTTAGTATTCTACAAATTTATGTCAAGTTATATATAAGAAATTAAACCAAGGGAAATTGATTAAATAAGTATAACAATAATTGTTATAATACTTGTGACTGTATTACAATAGCACATACCTATTAAATGGTAGTTATAATTTACTTCGTAAGTCGTGGTTATAAAACAACAATCGTTGAGAGAACGATAGTTTCTTTCAGCCCTCCTAGACAAGTGGCATAACGCTACAAGAGAAATTAAATACAATGATTATTGTACGCGATTTACATAAGTCAACGTATAAATGATGTTTAAATGTCAATTAAAGGGGGGGATGTAGTCTAGCAGCCTTGTAAAGTTCTATTTTTTTGACATTGTTATATGCATTATGTTAAAATACCAATTTATATAATACTAGCACTTGGCCCGCGACTTCGTACGCGTGTCTTTGGGTGGGGTAGTGATTTATTTTATACTTCTGAATTAAACAATATTTACATAGTGTCACATATTGAATCAGTTACCTAATAATAGTGGAGATCTATTAAAAAAATAGGTTACATTTTTTTTAAAACTCTAAACTTCTTTTATGCATTATGCTGAGAAAGGGTCTTTGTTGGCCTCACACACTTCTTTAAAAAAAAAGTATTGCTTTTTTTTTGTTTCTTCTTTCTTTTTTACTATGGATGCATAATCAGTGGGAAATTATATTCCATGACCAAATTTTTAAACGCATCGCGCGCATCTATACATTTGACATAGGTAGTTAAAGTGCAGAATATGGAGAAGGAGTGCAAATAAAATTTATGTCTATTACGTGTTGAAATACAAAGTGCGGATGATTTATATAAAAATCTACACCGATCTTTTATTTTTAAAATTTTCATGGCCTTGAGTTAAAATAGAATATTTAATTGTATGTATTAATTTGTTGTAGTTATGGATTTGTGAAACTTCAATGTAAAATAATAAGATCATTTACAATGTTTTAGGGTGTACTATAAAAACTCTTGTGTTTACCATGGAAGCTGCTTTCTTTTTCAACCGACATCAAAAAAGGAGGAGGTTTGATGTTCCACTGTATGTATTTTTTAATGTATGTTCATAAATTTTTATTTTTGTATTGAGACGGTAGCTCTACTACGGTGTGAAGCTCGGGCTGAATGCGAGTAATCGTGGTTCAACCACTTCACACGTAAGACTGACGCGAACCCGCTCCCAACTTGTGCTCAAAGTATCAGTTTGGAGAAGCTGGTTAACAAGACTTAAATTTTTTAATTTTAATATAATGTTTTGTACTTTTATAGACAATAAAAAAAACCTTTTTATTTTTTGTTTTATTTTGCAAAACCGCAAATCTACCAAAAAGTACTTGTCTGTCAGTTGCCTGTGACTGTGTGAATGTAATGGTGTGCATGTAATGGTGGCGATTGACCGAAGCGATCATAGTAACGTAACCGTTAGCATTCGCGGAGAGCTTGATACGTCATTGATGACTAACCCAGCTTAATGCAGCAAGAGTGTGTGAGTTATTTTTTACCGCCTAGATATAGTAGGTAAGTCATGTATTTCTTTAATTTCGCGCTTAATGAATTTGAGGCTCTCAGAAGCTGGCGGTAAGTTTCTGCGGAAGGAGCTAGATGCGTAATCTCAATTGTAGGCCCACTAATTTTGTGGGCTCACTGCCCAATAATTTTAGAAAATTAGTAGAATAAGTGCCAAAAATCGTTAGAAAATGGTAGAATTCCAAATTAAAAATGTTACCCTAATTTAGTAGATTTTTTAAGATTAAAAATACATATAAACTGTTGAGAAATTATTTATCAAGATACTCTAAATAAAAACTTAATGATCTATGTAACGCAACGCTGTTTGTTATCTGTCGGACACTGCTGATAAAGGCTATCATATCAATATAAAAATGATATATATTAATTTTATTATATTAATCCAAATAGAGTATAATGTGTTTTTACGACGAGTTCTGCGTTGAGAAAAAATAAATGAATATACCGAGCTCTATATTATCGATATGTTATTAGAAAATGTTTAAGTGAGAATTGAAATTATGAGTGAAAATTTATAGACAACACATTGAATTGTCTTTGTGTACAGAAGATTTCTAATTCGGTAAGGGATTCGTGGCCAATGCATTTTATAAATTGTCGATCCTTGATTATTAGTAGTGCCATCCGCTATATTCAGAACAATACCTAATTTAATTTTGTAAACAAACAAATTTCAATGTGTAGAGAATAAAGTAGCGCTAGTTCGTTAATTTAGTTAGTTTAACTTAGTTTCTATTGAATTATGAGTATAAAAATAAAATCTATGTAGAGATTAAAAATCGTTACAAGTTTTTTATTACTTGAGACTTATTAGTATAATAATATATGAAGTCTAAGGCAACCAGAAATTGAATTATAAATATATTAATATTATAAAGCTGAAGAGTATGTTTGTTTGGTTGAACGCGCTAATATTAGCTACTAACTACTGGTTTGAAATGAAAAATTATTTGTGTTGAATAGTCCATTTATTGAGGACTATAATACATCACCACAGATTAGGTAATAGTTACTTCGACATCACGCTATCACTAGAAGAAGTGGAGCAGCAATGAAAAATGTTGCAAAAACGGGAAATAACGCGGGTGAAACCGTGGAGCACAGCTAGTCATTCGATAAACTTATCGATGATTGTCGATTATAAAATTAAAAATGAAAAGTTAAGAAAGAAAACTATTTGTGAGCTTTTTTCATGCAAAAATCTTAAATGCAACCAACCGGTTTGAAACACGGTTATAGTACCTTCACAAAATAAGGAGACCAACAGAAGGACAAGCTTAACACATACCGCGCTTGAGCGACGCACACATAGACCCTCACACGGACACGAATCTCAGAACAGCTCGGAACGGGTTATTCCCTGAGAAACCCATTCCCCGAGGATCCTGTCCCGGAGGATCCCAAATGCGTTAAATGTGGTTACATTTACTTTTGTTATCTTTCTATTGTGTTTAACTTGTACCGTTAACAAAAAATATATCAATTTATAAATATATATATATTTGTAATTAGTATTATATTTGACTACTTTTTCTGCTCACATGACGGTTATATTAAGCTAAACATAGAATTCATTAAGTTCATGAAGGTAAAAACAAATCGGGATCCTCCGGGACAGGATCCTCGGGGAACGGGATTCTCAGGGAATAACCAGTCCGAGCGCAGCTTTTGCGAAATTCCGTGTCGGTGAGAGGCTGTCTATGTGTGCGTTGTTAGAGCGCGCTTTTATGAAGCTTATCTTCTGTGTCTTCTTATTTTGTGTTACCTATTACCACCCTTGTTTGTAATCACCGAAAGTTGCCACCGAAACCTGTAAACAGTAATAATGAAAGAAAACTCGACAATTTCATTACAGCATCTTAATTTTTTCATTCCTAAATGTTAACAAGTTTAAGTTTGCTTAAAAACACAATAGAAATAATTAAACAGTGAGCTGAGGTGTCTGTAAGGTTACCTACATCATATAGAATGCTAATTGGTCGAAAATCAAATGATCGACAGCGATTAATCGAAAAGTTACAAAATTTAAATGTTATATCGAACGTTCATAACACCGAACGTTCAAAACATCGAACGTTCATAACATCTAACATTCAAAACATCAAGCGTTCAAAACATCGAATTTACTAATGATCGAATGATAATGAGATCGAATTTTTATTACCTATATCAAAAATTAAATAAATCGTTATTACGTTGAAGATCATACATAATATACATATAATTACATAAATGAACATGTTTACTTAAGACTACTCATAAAAATTGTAATGATCTATGCAGTATATCGATTCTGATAAACAATCATTCGATTTGAAAATAACATTTTGATTATTTGACTTTTCCATCCATCGCTGCCGATAATTTGATTTTCGACCATTGGCATTCGATATGGGGCGTAGATAACACCCGTCTGTAACTGCTGCAGTCAGAGATGAATTATTGATTACTTACCTTTATTTTTATTTTTTAAAAAGTGCATACGTCTGTTAAATTCAAATTCTAATTATTACTTAAATAAATAAGTACTTATAAAAGGTGTTAAAATAAACAATGTAGCGCCCCGTAAGGGCATAGCAAACAGAGTTAGCTAATTTTTAGCAGTAAAAAATCCAAGATGCTAAATAATAATTAATATTAATTGACGTCTTTAATTGTGGTAGTATTTACTTATTGCACTACACTATTATTGAGCTCTGATATTTCTAAACTTCCCTAGGTATATTGAACTTATAACGGATTGATAGATTAATAACCCACTTTCTACAATTTTTGCGCAGGAAGACATAAAAACAAATATTGATGGGGTACTCATACTCAACGAACCACCCACTTACGCCACTCGTCCAAACGACCACTTGTTGAACACATTTTGAAACTTTTTTTTTATTTACAGGGACACCAGCTAGAAAAAGGAAAGTAATTTTGATGTTGATATCTAAGTAACTGCTATTTATACATGTTTGTTTACTATCCGTATTCATTCGATTTCGTTTACGAAAACAAAAATTAGTATGGCATCGAAGCAGCGCCTCCTGGCGATATACGAGAAGAGTTAAAATTTTGCCATACAAATTCACGTTTTCGTTAACGTGATTGAACGGTGAATGAAATTCGCACTAGCATCACTTACTCGCTCAGCATCAGGATTAGTTCGGGGGGTTTGGCATTTTGTGGTGGGTTGACCTGAAGGCGTCTTATATTATTAGAAAGATGTATTTTATTAAAGACTAGCTGACGGCGGACTTCGTACCGCTTTTTTAGTATAGTCTATGTTAAAATGTTTAAATAATTTTAACGCAAATTTTGTTACGAATTTGAACCAGGATTTGAACCTGCACCCTTCTGACATACCGGGTCAGGTGCTCTCCCAATTAAGCTATCGTGGTTCTAACCAGCCCGCCGAATTTATTCAACACTACATATTTACTTTTTACTTTGAATAGTAGCCTATGTTACTCAGCGGTAATGTAGCATTCTAATGGTGAAAGAATTTTTTAAATCGGTCCTATAGTTTTTGAGTTTATTCGTTGCAAACATACATACATACAAAAATACAAAGCTTTCCTCTTTATAATATTAGTATAGAAAAGACAAATAGTTGCTAATTATGTAAACTAATGTTATCAATAATGTTTATTATAATATTAGTATAAATTACATTGTGGATAACGGTGTTGGTTATACACTTAATAACATTGGTAATTGTTTTTATTAGTAACATACTATGACATAAATATATTTTTTAATTTATTGAGGACTACAAACAATTATGCTACGGCCACACTATCGCACTAGCGCGAACATTTGCCGTTTTCACGACAAGCAATAATTACTTTTTTTGCCGTGTTCTGAAATGTTACTATTGCTTGGCCCGACTTGTCGTGAAAACGAAAAATGTTCGCGATGCCGCGATAGTGTGGCCGTAGTATTATATAGAAATGGGATGAATAAGGAAAAAATTATCCGTGGGATGAGTTCTCGTGAGATGAACATGGAACAACCTTATTATACACTTTTAACTGTTTGTAGTCCTCAATAAATATAAAAAAACTCTACACTGCATCTAGTGGTGTATTCAAAGTATTTAATTAAAGGTCGGGTGTATCCCACTATTTCCATGGAAATACAAAGTAGAAAAAGTGGGACTAGCGTTTTTTCCAAAAACCAAAAACGCAGTTGTGTTATTTATGACGGCCTGATAAATTACTAAAGAGGAAATAAATAAATAGTTTCTACGTGCATAGAGGTGATGCAGTGTTTTTTTGCCGCTGCGCCGCCAGCAATGGAAACAGTGGGAGAATCAGTCCCAGTATTTCTATCAATAGAAATACCTAATGGAAATAGTGGGATACACCCTAAAGGTCTGCTAGCTACCCAATCATTTGGACGCGGACAAAATAAATCATAAGTTTTGGCAATCCTAGTTAATGTACTAAAGTTATTGATCTTAGGTTCACTTCAAAGCTTTAAGTTAGTTTTAAGTTTTAAGTTATTCTACAAATTACGACATGCGCTAGACATTTTCCTTGTGCGCTTGTTTGATAAACGCTACTAATAGATTATATAAAAATGTATGTGTCTTTAATTGTTTGTTATAAATTTTGTAGAAAATGGAGGAACGTAGCAGAATGGTGCAGTACTTGGTCGCGGCGTCAGGTATATAACGCCTTTGTATTTATTCAACTGATGTATATAAAACAATTAACATAGTTAAGAATTAAAAAAAATACCTATATTTTCAGGGAGTCTTTGAAAACGTTTTACTTCAGAATTTATATGTAGGTAAGATATCAAATCTAAAAAGGTGACAAGATGTCTTGGAAGTGAACCAGACCATCTGGCATGAAGTGGTTCGTGAAAGAAACAGATGGAAGGATTTGGGGGAGGCCTTTGCTCAGCAGCGGGACAGTATTCCTTAGCTAAGCAAAATGAAAATTGTAAATAAAAAAAATTAGTTCGTAAAAAAAGGTTTTATATTGCAGTGTATTCCTATATTTTACTTTATTCGACTATAACGGCAATCAATACATAATTATACGCGCGAATGCCTTGGAGAATCTAGATGGGTGAGGGGATGCTTGGGTGATCAACACCTAGAAACCCTTTGTTAAGTATTCCAGGTAAAACGCGCTCCACCTTCGTTCGGCTTTACCGTCTTACCATCAGGCGAGAAACAAGCGCTTTCTTCTATTAACGGAATGAACTTTAATTTCATTTTACTTTATTTAAATTAACTTAGTAAATATAGTTTTTGAAACGTCCAGTCCAATCAAATATTTAATCTTACTATTGACGACTTTTTTGCGGTAAAAATGGGTGC
Source organism: Eudonia mercurella (assembly GCA_963082485.1). Lineage (NCBI taxonomy): Eukaryota > Metazoa > Arthropoda > Insecta > Lepidoptera > Crambidae > Eudonia > Eudonia mercurella. Next base: position 15,282,109 of record OY720029.1, read on the forward strand.
AAGAAACTGTATAGCTTGAAACTCAGCTTACTCCTTCAGACGAGGCGTGAAGAGGCACCTTGTGGGCCGGCAGAGTGAGGGTAGCTGATGCTGCGTTGTTTTCACCAGTTGTCAGGTGGAATGGAGTCATTTGCCGTTTTAACTATAAAGAAATGTATTTAGATGTTTACAATTGATAGGTCTAAAAATACAAATCCAGTAATGAGTTTACAATAGTAAGACTATTTAAACATTTATTCCAGTGTCCCTGGCGTCCATGACCCTGGGAGTATCCTACGCTTGGCCTACGCCGGTCATGGCAAAGTTCCACGCCAACGAGACGGGTGTCCACGTTCCAGACGTAAGCCTTAACAAACGACATAGCTTTACCCTTTTAGTCATCATCACGGGCTCATTTTATGTCCCCAATGCTGGGGCACGAACCTTCCCTATGGATGTATAGGGAGAAAGGACCATAAACCACCACGCGGGCCCAGTGCGGTGCGATGGTTGATAACGACTGCTATTGCAGCCGGGATCACCAGCTGTACACGAAGCTGTAGATAAAAGCTTCGTGACCCTGTACGCCAAAGCATCCCATTCAGAGTAAAAAACTTGCAATAAGAATTCCAAATATTTTTATACTGTGTTTTTCTAATTTAATTTATTTATTTATTTTAGAGGAGCTCGATGGCGCAGTGGTTAACGCGCCCGGTCTGCGAGTGCTGAGGTTAAGCAACTTTCGCAAAGGCCGGTCATCGGATGGGTGACCAAAAATTTATCATCTCGAGCTCCTCCGTGCTTCGGAAGGCACGTAAAGCCGTTGATCCCGGCTGCATTAGCAGTCGTTAACAACCACCAATCCGCACTGGGCCCGCGTGGTGGTTTATGGCCCGTTCTCCCTATCCATCCATAGGGAAGGCTCGTGCCCCAGCAGTGGGGACATAAAAATGAGCTGATGATGATGATGATGATTTATTTTAATAGGTTTACCAACAGTTGTTTACATTAATACTACTATTGACTCTTACAAGTTACTTAAGCTAAATGTAACAACTAATTACAGGTAAACACTGCATGCATAGAAATAAAGACAATTAAATATTAAAAACTAATTACACTAATTTTGAACAGAAATATAAACTAACATCCAGAGCTTGCAATAGTAGACTGTACACCAAGGGGATAAAGCACTGTATTATGTCACGGGCGCGATATTGAATCCTGAGCGTAACGAAGGACTCCAGATTTAACTCCCGAGCGTAGCGAGGGGGTTTTGAATTGAATCCCGAGCGAAGCGAGGGAATTAAAATGGAGTCCTGAGAGCAGTGAATGATTTAAGCGCGCCCAAGGCATAATCAGTTTTATCCCTGAGGAGTATACTCTACTTTTCTCACCTTTTGCGAGACAATAAAAACCAAGGCTACTAGAAAATCACTTTCGTCACTCGACATTTTCTTAATGTTTTATTCTATCTTCTTTTGCAGTTTTGTCTGATACTGATTGCACCGTATTGAAATACTCGCGGCTTTTGTTTTAAGTATTGATTTTTTTTCGTTCGGCTTGCCGTGGCGTGGCCAGCTCGATTTTCGAATAAGTTCGATTTTCAAATAAATGAGGCGCGGCGCGCGCCGCCGGCGCGCCGTCCACCTCCTCGCCGTCGGCCACCAGCAGCTGCAGCAGCCGCGCGCCGCGCGATTTTGACGAAATTAGACTTTAAATGCATAACAATAAGAACTAAGAGAAGTGAGAATCACATTACTGCCCGGCGGGTTATAATGAAATTCCGTACAACATTACACCCCGGCAAAAGACAAGGGCTATAATGATTTACTTTGAGTAAGGTTTGCATGATATATAATGAGGCATTGTCGAGCAGGTGGTGTGAAAACTCTACATCTTTAAAAACCTAAGACATCTTGCGGATGATAGGGTGATAAGGATGGTATACTTTGCTCTATGCCAGTCCGTCTTGAGCTATTGTATCCTGGTCTGGGGAGGTGCTGCTAAGACAAGTATGCTTAAATTGGAGCGAGCGCAACGAGCAGTGTTAAAGGTGATTAAATTTAAGCCCTTTCGTTACTCCACTTCAGATCTTTACAAATCTGTGAGGTTCTAACCGTTCGACAACTATTTGTTCTACAGTTGATATTCTTTAAGTTATGATCTACTTCTACAGCAAACTGACAGGCGAAGACCAATAGTGGCTGATAGAGCATATAAAACCAGTTTCAGCCAAAGGTTTTACTATTTTCTCGGTAGATTTCTGTACAAAAAGATTAATCAGATAATAAACATACACAAATTAAATAGATACAATTGTAAAAAAGCGATAACTGAATGGCTACTTACACTGATTACGATCAAACAGAAAATTTACTTCATACAATTCAATAACCTTGGGGAAAAAAAGAAAAAAAATAAAAATAAAGTAACAGATAATAATATATTGGTGGTATAATGGATACAATAAAACATGTACTTAACACTAACTCGAAATGTTGGTTTTTTTTTTCTTTTTGAATACATAGCATTGTTACCTACTTACTATCTTATTAGTCCTTCTGAATTAACTTTGATTACTTAGAAATATTTTATCTTTTATTATTATACCTGCTTTGTCTGAATAGTGCTAATGGAAGGTTGCTGGTGCTTATAGCACGGGTTTTCCCAGTTTAAGCACCAGCTGCAAAAAATCTGATGTTTGTACCTAGAACATAAGTAGGATAAGCTATGATGTATGTTACAAACTGTATGTACCTATGTATTGAAAGAAAATAAAGATTATTATTATTATTAAACAAACATACAAATATTGAGGAAAAAGAAAACTCAGAAATCAGTTATTAAAAGAGATATCAGGGCCAGAAAGATGCATTCAAATCGATTTGCGTTATGCCAAATATTTTTATTCTGTGTTTTTCTAATCTATAGGGATTGTCGATGTTACCTCAGCACAATAACTAAATATATTGAGGATGTTACCGTCCGTCTGTGTTGACGTAAAGGGCACGCTATCGCTTGTCGATTTTAGCCGACTGTGGCGGTCAAAAGGCGATAAGCCTAGCTGCAAATGTTGTTCCAATAGGAATTAATATGTTATTATTAATATAGGTAGTCGAGTGCTAAAGCGCTCGGCCCGATATCCGGTGGTCCTCGGTTTAATTTTCGGTGCACGCCATCAATTGTAACAACTTTGATTACAATGCCTTGGCATTGCTGACAGTGGTACAGTATACAGCCTGTTTACTTACTTAGGTACTTACTTATTAATTTGATTATTAGGTAATACTTGTTGAATTACACACAATTTTTTTTCATTAGAATGAAATATCATGGATGGTGGCGATGACTTCTCCAGGGTTCATAGCGGGAAGTCTGGCCTCTCGGTTCATATCAGACAACTATGGGCGACGAACTACTATACTCGGGAGCGCCTTTCCTATGGCTCTAGGCACTGTGAGTATTCTTTCATTTAACATTGAGTATACTTGAGTTTTAAATTTTACGGAATGTTACTCAAAAAAAATGAGTTTCATTCTCATCGTCACCTGCTCATATACATCCCCACTGCTCGGGCACGAGCACGAGCCTTCCCTATGGATGGATAGAGAACGGGGCATAAACCATTACGCGGGACTAGTGCGGGTTGGCGGTTGTTAACGACTGCTAATGCAGCCGGGACCAACGGCTTTACGTGCCTTCCGAAGCACGGAAGAGCTTGAGATGATAAATCTTTGGTCACCCATCCGATGACCGGCCTTTGCGAAAATTGCTTAACCTTAGCAATCGCAGACCGGTCGCGTTAACCACTGCGCCATCGAGCTCGAAATGAATTTATAAAAACATCATTATTTCTCAAATGTTATTTATATCATATTGTACTCGCATTGCTATACATATTCATCATTCATCGAAACTCATTTGAAGCGAGTTGTCTAATTCATTTTCGATGTAGAATATGATATTATTATGTGAAATACTTTTGGTACAGGTACTTCTTCTATGCTCCTTGAAGTCGTGGGTACTGTATTCTGCCAGATTCCTCTGGGGATGGGGGACGGGTATGATTGGAATAGTAAGTATAATACTTGTTGCAATTTTTATACTTTTAATAAAAGTATAGTATTTATTATTATATTATATTATTAGTAGTAAAAGTGTATCGTTAAGTATAGTGATATACTATACTTAACGATACACTTAAAAGAGTGTCTCAATGGTTTTCGGTTAACAACTTAGTACACCTACTTAATGCCACAATAACGAATATTTGTATGGAAAAGTAAAACGTAAACATGATTTTGCACGTTATCACGTTTTTCTTTATATTTTGTTGCGGGATGATACACCTATTACAAACACCCTGTATACCCAATGTTTCTACCGTGTTTCTACAATGTGTTTATACCGAGATGCACCGGCCTTACTGTGTAGTTTGAGTCAGACAGACCCCGTTGAAAACTTTGTTTATAAAAACAAAAACACAAATGTTGAAAAAATTTCCACGAGCAGGATTTGAACCTGCACCCTTCTGACATTCCGGGTCAGGTGCTCTTCCAATTGAGCTATCGTGGTTCTAACCAGCCCGCCGAAATTATTCAACACTATTTACTTTTTACTTTAAAAGCTAAAGGCGCCCATTCAATGTCAACAACTACCGTCATTAACATCCGATCATAATATTTTTACAAATACTAAAGATCAGTTAAGAAGTAGGCAAGCTATTATAAAATGTTTAAATAATTTTTAAGTTTTAAAAATTTTGAAAAACTATGATGCAAACCATAATATTTTATTTCAAAAATTAATTTAATTTGATAAGCAGTTATAAGTTACTTTGTATGGCATTGAAGCAGCGCATCCTAGTGGTAAATGAGGTGAGTTAAAAAAAATAGTTTTCGTTAACGTGATCAAATGGCAGATAAAACTTGCACATCATCATCACACCTCGATCTTAATTGTAGATTTTAGAATTTTCTGGGCAGATTCCACATAACATTGTGTAAATACTATTAAACTACTAACACGTGACGTGTCTAAACAAGGTCACACGCGGCTTTACCTCACTAATACCATAGTAGAATGAAACAAGTAGGTCATCTTCATACATACGCACCGAGCGCGGCTTGTATGTGAGCGCAGCCGAACCAACCCGTCCGTACGCATCGTCGCACGCACACACTGACAAAGTTTATTGCTGCTAAAGCTGCGCCAGTCGCGACTGAGCCGTACATAATGCCGCGCGCGCCTGCGTGTTTCGTCGCTGTGCCGGCGCCGCTGCCGCTCGCACGTAGATTATAATTTGTTAAACGTAAGTCAAGGTCAACGATGGTTACAAAAAAAAACAAGAGATATTGCAGTGTTTATGGATGTCTTAATAGCAGCTTGTCCATCCAGAATTTTCTTTCTTTACTTTACCTACCGAACAAGAACGGTGAGTTGAGTACCTCCTGCCTAACCTAATTATACAATTTTGTGTCAGTTATTTACTACCGAAAGAATTAAGTTCTGCTCCAGATTTCGTGGATTAGAGAGGTAAATACATGTACCTACGGATTTGTAAGTTTAATTTATTAGATTACACGGTATACCCTACCGCGAAAACAAGGGACTAATTAGGAACAGTCAGACGAAACACTTTGGACTTTGTACCGCTCTTATGTTGTGGGCATAAGTACTAATATCGAACTGCAAGTGTTTACCGTGATGTGCTGTTGACCGTATCTACTTACCTATTGTAAGTTGTTGTGTTGTACAGTTGACAAACTACGTTTAGGTAGATCGGGGGTTATCTGAAATCCATGAATTCATATTTCTAAGTATGTTCTTATTTTATATGTAGATACCTACCTCATTCTAATTAAAAGCGACAGCCCTACAAGTTTAGGTGATTATCGCTTGCTCGGGGGCCGAGTCGACCTACTTGTTTCATTCTACTATGCTAATACGAAGTCGGCGGATAAGCGATGCATCATACATCATACTCTTCGTTATAAGTTATAAGTTATAAGTTACTTTGTATGGCATTGAAGCAGCGCATCCTAGTGGTAAATGAGGTGAGTTAAAAAAAATAGTTTTCGTTAACGTGATCAAATGGCAGATAAAAGTTGCACATCATCATCACACCTCGATCTTAATTGTAGATTTTAGAATTTTCTGGGCAGATTCCACATAACATTGTGTAAATACTATTAATCTACTAACACGTGACGTGTCTAAACAAGGTCACACGCGGCTTTATCTCACTAATACGAAGTCGGCGGATAAGCGATGCATCATACATCATACTCTTCGTGTGTCACCGGGCAGGAGGCAATGCTTTAATGCCATACAAATTCTTGTGTACCTTAACATGATCGAATGGAGAATAAAACTCGCCTATTATTATTATTTCTGGTGGGGACGTCGCCGGCCGAACGGACGATCCACCCGCGTTTTCTGCGGGCCATTTCGTCCTTTTCCCGTTCTCCCCTTTGAGGGAGTTAAGGTTGATCCAGCCTTCACGGCGCCCCGTTGAATCTTTTTGTCTTTTTGTTAAATCTTGCTATCTGCTCCACCTTCAGATCCTTCAGGTCCTCTATGTCTAGTGTATCCGACCCCCATAGCTCCCGTCTTATCCGTGAGTACATAGGGCACTCAGCGAGTAGGTGGAGGCTGGTCTCTTCACTTTCCGTGCCCTCCGGGCATATGGGGTCGGTTTTCACTCCTATCACAACAATATGATACGTGGCACCAGTGTAACTTAGGGTTTGACTTCTGTTTTCGTCGCCAAAAAATAACCTAGGTTATTTCAATAAAATTCTATATTAGCTAATATAGAATTTTATTGAAACTATACTGTATGACGGCTAGGAACTCAGCTAGGCAGCGTGAAGTCGGCATTATTTTGCTGCTAAAGTAAAAAAATCTGTTGCTTATAGCTCAGGGTTTCTTAAACTTTTTGCAGTCTCTGACCACTTTTACAATTTTAACAATTTTGCGGACCCTGTCATTGATTACACTGGGGAACAGCCATTTTGCGGCATGGTGAATAGAAGTCAATTTTGTATAACTTCAGTGTGCTGAATACGAAAAAAATAGCAAAGGATGATGAGCAAATTTCTATGAAACTTGGGCGTACGACCAACAGCAATGTAACTAGGGCCAGGACATGATACAGTTATTATATTTTCAATTATAATACTATCAATATCCCCGGGGTTGGCATGTTTTTTCAAGTGTAGTGGATTAAAATCCAAAAAATCCGATTTAAATTGTTTTATTGTTGACGGACCTCTTCGTCTAGTGTCACTTCTTATAAATGATGTGCGGGGGCGATAAAAGGCTCATGTCGTCCTAAACCGAGGTACCATATCACGGAAATGACATGAGCACAGGTTCCAAGTCCTTCTTCCTGTCAGGCACGTATAGTAAGTGTGACTTAAAGCATTTCTGCCAACTTGGTCCCTGTCTATTAAAATATTACGTATAATATGTACGTGCTCTAACGTGTCTTGATTGAATTCGTAAATAGCAAATGATGACACACGTAAACAATCCAATGACTGGCACGCGATAGTCCATAAATGTTAGCAAGGATCATATAGTCGTAATTAACTGATTATAACGAAAAATTAAGATTTCGTACGCGAAACAACAAGTGAGCAACGAACAAAGGAGGGAAGCGTACCGGCGCAGACGCAGTTTCGAGAAAAATACACCTACCCCACCCTGAACATATTTTGTGACTACCCGGCTAAGGGTTCGTGACGTGAATTAGTCGATAAACAAAAGCATACATTTTATCTGCGTGTATTAACAATATTACATTTTTTTACTGAAAAAGCGTTGAATAATCGTCGAAATATTACAGATTTTTCGATTACCTATATCTCAATTCTCCGTAGGCTTTGATACTTATTTTCATAGTATTATTTTATGTATTAATCATAAGCTTTCTTTTGAAAGTAAAGCTAACCCTGTTGGACTTACGCCCATTTTGACTCATCATTCTTTGTCAAATTGACTCTAGTTCATGAGAATAAGACCATTAACTAATTAACTAAGAAATATTGAATAAAACATATAATAGGTATTAAAATATATATATTTTTTTAAGAGAAGCTATATACATATTAATGATATCAATATTAAAAACATATGCTACTAATACACAAAATGAAAAAAAAATCACAAAAACGTTTTATGTAGGCTTTCCTACCGTGTTTTTGGTCCGAACAGTCCCTCATTAACGTCCAACAGTCTGCCATCATATGGCGGTCCCATCGGCCTTGGTTTCTTTCCTCCATGGTTCGGATGTCCCGGTGGAACCGTTCTCGTAGTTCCTCATTGTAATCGCCAAGATTGTCCGGGAATCTGTCCAAATGGCTATGTAAATAATGCAATTTAAAGCTCATATTAGCTCCTAAGCGGTTAAAGTTATGAAGCATTCTAATGTTTGAGTTTAAACAACTAAGAAATAGAAAACAAGATTTAGTTGAGAATATACAACTCAATAGGGTAGATTAATATTTTTTTAAATGTTTGTTTACGTATCATTTATGTCAAGAACCAGGGTCAATCCAAATTAAAGTAAACACATATTATGTATATATAAACTAGGTATTAACAAAAACAATTACCAAAATTAAGGCCACAGAAAAAATAATTATTGTTTCCCAGTGTTATTTTAGGAAAAGAAAACAAGCCTTATTTATAAAAATAAAAAAACAATTTTATTGGTAGTTTTACTTACTACTAAGTTAATGAGAAGGATGCTGCTTGTGACGTGCGGCCGGCGCCGGGGCATGACGACGACGATGATGCGTCATCATCATTGCGAGTACGTGGCTTAGCCAAGAAATGCTGAGTTTACTCCACAATTTAATGTATTAAGAGTTTACTGAGCTACTGCGGATCCCTGATACACATGCTACGGACGGACCCCTTAAGAAACCCTGGTCTTTTTAATGAGTACAGGAAAATGATGTCGATAACTGGTCCCTGGCAACCATTACTGCCACTACCCTTCATAATTGTAATACCGCCACAGATTACTTAATAGTTACTGACACCGCCTTGTGTACAATAGAGCTTTCCGGTAGCATAATGGAATCTGTCTGAATATATCTCGCTATCAGTTGCGTTTTATGATCCGACATTTTTATCAAGATATCCGGTATTTTTTGTAAGTTTTAGCCTAAACCCAAATCAGTTTAGCAGTACCATGCAGTACATACGAGTTTAACGGTAATTTCCCAGGTGGTGCGTAGGTATATAGCGGTATCAAAATCAATATCGTCGTTATTGATAGGTATCAACATGCAAAGATTTGGTATTTTAGATAGTAATTTTTTTGTGAACATTATCACAATCATTAATATATTTTTATGTATTTATCTGCTTATACATAGAAAGTAATAAGCCTATATACTGTTCACTCAATTGTATTGATAGGCACTACATCAGTACATTTGTTTGTGACATGAGGAGAATATATTAAGAAATCTAACTATATTTGAAGACCGTCAATAGGCGGTCTTACAAACGTAGACGTTGGACGTAGCTATAGTTAAAATGTAGATATTATAAACATTTTGAAGATACAATTATAGGGTAGAGGATGTGTGTGATGGATAAACCATTACCCAAAAGCATAAATCTAAAACAAAACTTTCAATTAAACCAACTCACGTTACTATTCACAGGTGGTGTCAATGTACTTAGCAGAAATAGCCGACAAGGATCTGAGAGGCACCCTCTCCGTGAATCTTGTATTCATGTTCAACTTGGGCACACTGCTCACGATCTCCGTGGGGCCGTTCCTCTCGTACCAGGCCCTTAACATCTCCTTACTGGTGCTGCCCATCGCCTATTTCGTAGCCTGCTGGTGGATTCCGGAGTCACCATACTATTACTTGAAGGAGGGAAGAGTTGACGACGCCAGGAAAGCGTTGTCGAAATTAAGGAATTATAACGATAACATGGTAAGAAATATTTTGCTTGTGAAAAGTAAAGTAGGTAGATTGCTGATTTACAATTATCGATGTATCATTTTGATATGAATGAAATCGTTGACATAATTCATTGTCTGTGTGATCAATCATCATCATCGTCGTGATCAAAACAGACGATTAATTATTATTTTTCTAATAGGTCGCGGGAAGCCGCTGCGAGCAGCACAAAACCGGTGGTTGTGAAGATCCTTGGGGGAGGCCTTTGTCCAGCAGTGGACGTCTTTTGGCTGAGATGATGATGATGATCATTACATTTTAGTACCGAAGGATAATTTAACTTTGCCTCAGAATATAATTTAGAGATTTTCAACCATTTTTATACAAAATAGGTGTGTGTGCAACTTCTTTAAATCTAGTCTGGATAATGGAAATTGTGGAAACTTACTTTGGCAAAGTTCTGTAAATGACACTAAGGTTGCTATTTGTCAATTACAGGAGTTGGAGAAAGAGTTGCTGCTGTTGAAATCGTCAGTGGGCAGCGAAATGCGTCGCGACAGCACCCTAAAGGAGTTGTTGACGGGCGCGCAGTACCGGACGGCCGTCATTATATCCACTGGTACGACTTTTATAATTGTCACAAACCCCACAATGAAAGCACGAGCGCAGCTTGTCCACAACTAACGTTCACAATGAACGAGCAAGCGTGATGTTTTCTGTCAGGGTGCCTAGTGTGAGTTTCATATGTCATTCGATTACGTTAACGAAACGAGAATTTTTATGGCAAAATTTTAACTCTTTTCGTTTGTCGCCAGGTGGCGCTGCTTCATTGCCATACTAATTTTCGTTTTCGTAAACGTAATCGAATGAATACGGATAGTAAACAAAACTCACACTAAGCACTCTGATAATGAATTGGCTTTCGCTTGGCAGCGCCATTTGGAATTTCGAGTGTAAGTAATAATCCGCAAAATAGAGTGTTCCAGACAGCAATTAATATATCCGCTGGTACGACTTATTTACTATCACACACCCCACAATGAAAGCACAAGCGTAGCATGTCCATCCACAACTGACGTTTACAATGAACGAGCGGGAGTGATGTTTTTGTGTCTGATAGATAATAAATTAGCTTTCGCTCGGTAGCACCATTTGAAATTTCGAGTGTAAGTATAATCCGCGAAATAGTGTCCCAGACAGCAATAATTTAACTAGTATGAAAAAACCATTAATTACATTGGTACTTAAAATCTTACATTGATTACCATTAGAAACACAAATCAAATCAGTACTTAGGTAATAATAATATTATTTAAATCACTCCTTGTCCCATGACTGACTGATCCATAGACTCTATACTCATAGTCGGAATTTAAGCTCTCTGAAGAGAAACTTTTTTTGTTTACCTACTACATAACTATTAATTTTATCACACTGATTATTTGGCATGTAACACAATATGTGTACACACAATTATTATTATCATAATTATTTATTGGTTTTTCGACATATCTAATAGTCGCATACTGTAAATGTTGATATTATGTGCAAGTGCAAATGCCTAATCTAATTAAGTCTAAAGATATGTACTAGAGGTCATTGTTCCAAGTGTGGTTTAGATTGTAATTGGTTAATTATGATTATGTAAACGTTCAATTATAAGTGATGTTTACTTAGTTACGTTTGTTAAGGTGCGGGTTCGAATCCAGCTCGTATTATAGATTTTTATGTTATAACTTTTTCAAATTGTAGTTTTATATTTAACTTGGGGCTCACTCGCGACTTCGTCTGCTTGATTGTACTACACTTACAGCGCCACCTACCGGGTCCAAATTGTTAATCAAAACTTACAAAAATTTCATCAAAATCGATCCAGGCATTAAGGATGAGTTCGTACACACGTATTGAAGAATTATACAAAATATGAATTAGTTGTTACCTTTTTATTACCTTTTTATAGTCTAGAGTCTAGAAATATGAGTTATGATGTGTGCACTCAATATCGGATTGTAGATTAGCTAAATCTATACTAATATTATAAAGAGGAAACTTTTGTATTTTTGTATGTATGTATGTATGTTTACAACGAATAAACTCAAAAACTACCGGACCGTTTTAAAAAAGTCTTTCACCATTAGAATGCTACTTACATTAGCGCTGAGTAACATAGGCTATATTAAAAAAATGTCTACCCGTGCGAAGCAGGGACGGGCCGCTAGTAATTTATACAGTGGTGGTCTAATTAAGAACGATTTATAAAACAGAAAGTTTTTGAACAAATCATGTATCATCATCATATTTAATATTTTTTTGTGTTTCTCTCTGAAATTATTATATTTTATTATGAAATATTCACATGACCAAAACGAAAGGAATTAGGAATAAAATGTGTAGAATAATAATGGATTTTTCAAAAAAATACCTTTTTTCTGAAGAGTAACAATTTTTTTCACAAACAAAGCTGGACAAATAATTAAGAACGAACATTGAATTGTTCGAGAATTTATTTTGATGAAACATAGGCTAAGTAAAAATACATTAATTATGTGAAATTAGTTTAATAAATATAGTTTAAACTATAATCAATATTTCGTGGCATGTCCATGTCTCTTAATATCTGCTTTGCAGCGGCGAGACATCGATTCTATTAATTTCTTACATTTTTCAAAAAACTTCATAAAGCTCTCTTAAATTGCCGCCTTGTCGATTTGATACACTTTTCTTGACTTCGCATCAAAGATGTTGGATTGGATTTAGATCTGGGCTGTTAGCTGGCCAGTCTAAGACAGAAACTGATTGTGATTCGAGAAATTCCTTTACTGAGAGTGCCGTATGTTTAGGGCTTCAGGATCACTATCGTGCTGAAATATCCAAATTACCGGAAGAACCTCTTCAGCATATGGTAACATTGTTGTTTCCAATATATTTTTGTACTGAAGTTGATCCATGTTATGTACCTTCTACGAGCTTCGATTCCGTGGCCAGAAAAGCACCCCCAAATTTTCACATTTCCACCGCCATGCTTTAAGGTCCTTTTTGTGAATTTGAATGCTTTTTCAAAGGACGCCGCACGTAGCGTTTGCCATCAGAACACACTTTGTTTATTTTGGTTTCATCAGAAAAAAAAACATTTTTCCACTGTCGAGCTTATCAGCTATCAGTTTTCATGCTTTCTTGCAAATGCAAGACGGGCTTGCTTATGGCACTGTTTCAACATGGGTACCTTAAATTTTACTTTTTATTTTTAAGTGCTAATTGCTGCACTGAAGCTGAATTAAAATATTTATAAAATACAGTGAAAAAATTAAACGCCCACCCACCGACTGTGCCGCAATAAGCACTCAAACATTAAAAAGCAGTGACAAAATTCAGCGCTTACGTCAGCCTTCCCGGTAGCATAGCGGTCAGTGCAGCCGCCTGGATTGCGGAAGACCCAGGTTCGATTCCTGGCTGGGTCGGGTGGACGTTTAATTTTTTCACTGTATTTTATAAATATTTTATGGGTACCTTACTTGCAATAGGTCTGTGCAATTTTTCTTCTATTAAACATCTCCGAATAGAGCGTGCTGAGATCGCTAAAGGGTTGTTTTCTCCAAAATATGCTTTTCTTATCTTGTTAGACCCCTTAAAAGGATCTTGTCTTGCCAAACGAACGATATTTCAATCATCTCTTCGCGTCTTTCTCTGTTTAGAATATTTGAAGTCGTTTGATACATATTAAAATGCTTCACAGCATGGTAAACCATCGTTTCCGAACAATGCAGATGATCAGCTATCTTTTTGTACGACCAATTCTTTTCACGAAGTTTTATTATGACTTCCCTAGCAGATTTGTCGCAACTTTTATTTTTTCCTATTGTTATTTTACGAAAAAATATCGTTTCAATATTATAAATTAACTAAATGGCGCCAATATTATACTAGAAGTGACATAGACACAGTGTTCGATATTTAAAGGAGATCAACCAAAATGGTACCGAATTGTAATGAGTTGTACATTCGTAGATTTTAGATATTATATTAAGCATTAAACAAGGTATATCATACGAAAAAATGGGAATCGAAACTAGCAGAATAAGCCTAAAAAAGTATTTAGAAGTAAATTGATAAAATAACGTAAAATGGAACGCAAAAAGCAAATCGATTAAAATTGATTTAATTATTAACAATGAATAAAACAATAATTCGTTTATATTGACAAAAGAAAACTAAAGAAAACGCGTTTAAAAAAGTAAATACTTTTAATTCATGCATTTACATTGAGAAAATAACATAATTATTTTATGTAACTCAATAAATCAATGTAATCGATAACCAATCGATTTTTTTCAGTTGTCCCCTTGTCAATGGTAGTCTATTCAAACCGCGGGGCTTATCTGTCATTGTCACTCGGTGTCAGACGTCAGTCACCCTGCCCTATAGTGTTTAGTGTCACTAGCATAGCAAACTAGCATGCTTATTGCTGGCAAATGTGAACACTTGCAGAGCAGCTAGTTTTAAGCATGCTCTATAATGAGCATGTGTGTCTGTACTTTTATATACCTATAATTTACGTAATATGCCTTTAGGTTGTCTTACATAAATAATAAAAAGGTTTTAGAATATTGTTAATAACGGAAATAACATTTCTTAATTAAATTAGTTTTTTTTTTTAAATTCAATAAGCTTATTGAGTTATCTCGATAACTCTACTAGCTAGCAAACTCAAATAAAGACAATAATTATACTACTATAATAAGGTTCAAAATGGCAAAAGTTTTGTAGCTGTACAAAAAACTTATTACCGGTACCAAAGCTCCATACAAAGTGGTTGTTCTCCTTTCAATAAAAAAAGAAACTGTTCAGCGTTCTTAATTATGTGGCCAGTCAGTTAGTAGTCATGTTATAATCAGTGTAAAGTAGTGTATAAAATTTATCCGTTTTGTTTTTTAATTAGTCACATGTGTAAATGAATATATCGATAGTATGAAAACATTTTGCAATGGCACAAAAATGAATAAAACATGTGTAAAGAGGAATTATGTAAGTGTGTTTGAAAAATCTTGTATCACACATAAGCGTTCTTAATTATATGACCACGACTGTATATTATTATGTATGCTATTTATGTTTTTGCTATCTAATCTATACTGTGCTGTATTAAAAACAAAATAAGACGGTGGTAGCTAGCCAAGCGGACGAACAAGTTCTACCACCAACCAACCCGAGTATACAAACATATATGTATGGAATAGACGCCTCTGGGGTCTAAAACCGAAGGTGGTCTTAAGCACTAGACCACCAAGGCGGATAGACTACAACACTAATGTTTTTATGCGAACAAATTGATTTGATTTGATTTGTAAAGTTAGTGCTTTACAAATAAACAAAGAATAAGGTCGGAATAGTTATTCCGTGTTTTGTTCCTGTCATGCAAACGTCATTTCAAATTAGAGTAAAAGAGACAAAACACGGAATTACTATTCGGACCTTATTCTTCGTTTATTTGTAAGACCCTTAATGTTTTTTAAAATAACTTTAATGGCTTCGTGCGGTCAGCACATTTAGCCAGTGTCAAAGTAATTTTCTTACAAGTTGTATATATATATAAACGATATTTTCTTTGTTAATAGATGATAATGAATTATGATAGAATTGAGTAGTGATATGTAAATGGTATTTCCCCAACCCCTTCTGTATCTGTAAAGATGAGAGTCTTTACGGAAATCTGAGAGAATCCGAAAAGTGACGTTGCACTGTTTTTTTTATTTGCCAACACTTATGCACGTTGAA
Organism: Eudonia mercurella; assembly: GCA_963082485.1. Classification (NCBI taxonomy): domain Eukaryota; kingdom Metazoa; phylum Arthropoda; class Insecta; order Lepidoptera; family Crambidae; genus Eudonia; species Eudonia mercurella. Next base: position 15,297,795 of record OY720029.1, read on the forward strand.
GAACTCTAAACTGGCAATAATCCATTGTTACAAACAAGCCAAAAATTTAGAAAATGAAACATAACCGCAGACATGACTTTTCACTTTCCCGCCAAGAACTTAAGGTAAAGGCACTGACTTCGATCATCTTTAGTTGTGGGAACGTTGAAGATGAGTGGTCGAATTTATCGCCAAATCTTTTTATTTTTATCAATAGCCTCTTGACAACTTTACATCGTAACACAGACTAAAAATCCGGTGTTACCACCGCTAACAAAATAAAGAACATAGATAATAAAAATAATAGTTCTCCCTCGAGGTATTTCTCGAAGCGCAACCATTTTCAAGCGCACCTATTTAAGCGCAACTAAACTGTTCCTCGAAGCGCACCTTTTAGTTGCACTAACGAAATATTCTCTCTCTCTCTTCTATTCTCGTTCTCTTTGATCAAGTTACATTACAAGCCACATTCTCTTTTCGTCAAGTCTTTCGTTCGTCATATTATTTATACTATTAATATTATTTATAATACTACTATTATGTACAGTCAATAAAACTACACATTACATATTCAGAATCTACTTTATAATAACCAAGATAAATTAGTCAAAATTTAGCTACTGTAACTTTCCTATCATTGGATTATTTTTAATTATTTTAACTTTTAACTACAGGATAAAATTATACCACAAAAAAGTTAATCTTTTAACTGCATAAAGCAGGTGTGTATGCAAAAATTAAAATAATAAAAATATTTTTATGTAACTAGCTGACCCGGCGGACTTCGTACCGTTTTGTCAGTTTTCATGACAACAAAACAAACAAATCATTTTGTATTTCAAAATTAAATTGTCGTTTTTAGTATTTTCCGTTACTTATCATTTATGTTTCTCACCCCTTAAACCTTCCTTGAACTTCCACAAATAATTCAAAATCAAAATTAGCCAAATCCGTGCAGTCATTCTCGAGTTTTAGCGACTCAAACGAATTGAATTGTTGCATTGCAATTGATTGTTAAATACTTGCAAAAGTGTTTCTTTAGACTGTGAGAAACTTCACAATGACGTAATTCCGCTGGCTTGCAGCGTAAATCACAAAGTACTAGAAAAAAATAACAAGTCTTCGCATTTTACCCTGAAACGTAAACTACTGAGGCACTCGCTATCTTTTCACATGCTGCCGGAACACAATAATGCTGCAAATATTGATGTTATGGCAACATATTTAGATTAGACGGTGGTAGCTAGCCAGGCGGACAAAGAAGCCCTACCACCAACCAAACCGAGTACACAAATATGTACCCCCCGCTGGGGATCGAACCCGGGACCCCTGGGTCTGAGACCGGTGCGGTGGTCTTAACCACCAACCACCACTATTGATTTTCTCTCCTATAACCAGCGCTATCTCCCTAGGGCTGAAGCTGACGCAGATCATGACGGGCGTGATGACGGTGCAGCAGTACCTGGGCCGCATCATGCAGGACACGCTCTCCGACATCAGCCTGCCCACCGTCTTCATCATATTCGGCGTCGTGCGATTCGTCATTGGTACGTGCTAACTTGAGGAGCTCGATGGCGCAGTGGTTAACGCGCCCGGTCTGCGAGTGCTGGCGTCCATTCAATGTCAACAACTACCGTCATTAACATCCGATCATAAGATTATTATGAATGGGCGCCTTTGGCTTATAAAGTAAAAAGTGTTGAATAATTTCGGCGGGCTGGTTAGAACCACGATAGCTCAATTGGAAGAGCACCTGACCCGGAATGTCAGAAGGGTGCAGGTTCAAATCCTGCTCGTGGAAATTTTTTCAACATTTGTGTTTTTGTAATTTGTTCGCAACAAAATTTGCTTTAAAAAATCATTTTGAACATTTTATAAAATAGCTTGCTTATTTCTTAACTGATCTTTTATATTTGTAAAAATATTATGATCGGATGTTAATGACGGTAGTTGTTGACATTGAATGGGCGCCTTTGGCTTACAAAGTAAAAAGTGTTGAATAATTTCGGCGGGCTGGTTAGAACCACGATAGCTCAATTGGAAGAGCACCTGACCCGGAATGTCAGAAGGGTGCAGGTTCAAATCCTGCTCGTGGAAATTTTTTCAACATTTGTGTTTTTGTTAATGTGAAAGATGGTAAAAATACAGAGCGGCTCATATAATAAATACCTTACACACTAACATACATACAAAATAAAATCAATTTTTGTTAGTATATAAAATAACTTATTAACTATGTTAGTATTATTTGATTGGCACCTACTGTGCCAACTTGGTAGCAACAGGCAACTTTCCATGGAAGCGCCTGTAGACTACACCCTTCGGCCAGAAGTCCTCCTTATAATGCTGAGACTGTGCCAGCAAGCTTTTCTACAACTGACTGTCAATATTAATTTCCAGGAATCATGTCGTCAGTGCTGGTAGACCGAGTCGGGCGTCGAGCACTCCTCATTTACTCCTACTTCGGCACGGCGGTATGCCACGCTGCAGCGGGCGGCTACTTCTTCTGCCAAGAAATCCTCAAAGTCGATCACACCAAACTATCACCGTACGCTTTCATACCTTTCGCTGGCATTCTCGGGTCCAGCATCGTTTCCACGCTCGGTTTCACTTCCATCATCTTCGTGATAGTTGGAGAAATATTCCCCATGAACATTAAAGCTGTGGCCATGAGCTCTCTCAGTATATATGGGGGTATACTTAACTTCATTATAGGAAAAGGCTACCAAGAGCTGAAAGATTTGACGGGCCTGTGTGGAGTATTCTGGATCTTCGCAGGAGTAGCTTTAGTAGGTGCTGTGTTCACTATGATGTTTGTACCTGAAACTAAGGGAAAGAGTTTAAGGGAAATACAGGTTTTGTTACAAGGTACCTCTTATAACGAGACTGATAATAAATTAGATGATGTTGTCAGTGATGTTGAAGAAAAAGATACGGAGTTGCAAGAACTGAATAAGAAAGATGCTCCTTCGTAATTTGACTTTATAGTTTATTACCAAAGTCTCTATTTTAAATTATATGCTAAAGTTAATGGGATTTGTAAAATTGTTTAAAGTATTGTCCACTATAAAAATTTAATCTTTAAAAAAACCTGTTGGTTTTAGCATAGTATAAAGAGGTATATGTAATATCTCCTTAAATTGTGGTTCTAGTAGAAAACGTGACGTACGTTTTGATCTCATTGCCACAAATTAGTTTTAAGAAAATATTAGAACTGCAACTTTTGTACAGGGTAAATTGAGCATTTATAACCAGTTGGCACTTTAGTTGTTGATAGGTTATCTGACACTTGAGAATATATTTTCGAACTGGTCTTAGTATTCTACAAATTTATGTCAAGTTATATATAAGAAATTAAACCAAGGAAAATTGATTAAATAAGTATAACAATAATTGTTATAATACTTGTGACTGTATTACAATAAGCACATATTAAATGGTAGTTATAATTTACTTCGTAAGTCGTGGTTATAAAACAACAATCGTTGAGAGAACGATAGTTTCTTTCAGCCCTCCTAGACAAGTGCCATAACGCTACAAGAAAAATTAAATACCATGATTATTGTACGTGATTTACATAAATCAACGTTTAAATGATGTTTAAATGTCAATTAAAGGGGGGGCTGTAGTCTAGCAGCCTAGTAAAGTTCTATTTTTTTGACATTGTTATATGCATTATGTTAAAATACCAATTTATATAATACTAGCACTTGGCCCGCGACTTCGTACGCGTGTCTTTGGGTGGGGTAGTGATTTATTTTATACTTCTGAATTAAACAATATTTACATAGTGTCACATATTGAATCCGTTACCTAATAATAGTGTAGATCTATTAAAAAAATAGGTTACATTTTTTAAAAACTCTAAACTTATTTTATGCATTATGCTGAGAAAGGGTCTTTGTTGGGCTCACACACTCCTTTAAAAAAAAAATATTGCTATTTTTTGTTTATTTTTAATTTTTTTTTGTTTTATCTTTGTTTTGAGCTGTTTCATTCTATTATTAATCACTTTGTTGTCTATAAATCTATTTTTTTTGTTTTTTCTTTCTTTTTTACTATGGATGCATAATCAGTGGGAAATTATATTCCATGACCAAATTTTTAAACGCACGCAACGCGCACCTATACATTTGACATAGGTAGTTAAAGTGCAGAATATGGAGAAGGAGTGCAAAAATAAAAAAAATATGTCTATTACGTGTTGAAATACAAAGTGCGGATGATTTAAATATAAATAAATCTACAAAGATTTTTTATTTTCAAAATTTTCATGGCCTTGAGTTAAAATTAAACAGTTTTTTAGGCCTTCTTTGGCATTGAAATGTAATGAATTAGAAATGTCGAATTTTGACAACTGGGCGACCACTAGTTAATAACAATAAGTTAACACTAAGAAACGTTATGAGGCTATTATAGATTTAGATATAGCATAATTGTGGTAAGTAAGTTCAATTGGATAAAATGCATTACTTAGTCTTTTCACAGAACTGTTACTACATTAGTATAAGCATTGTAATTTTGTGATGGTAATTGAGCAAAATATTAAATCTATTTCTTCACCAAAAATAAGTGGATCGAAAGTCATTTTAAATTTTTTTGTAACAACAAATATAATAATAGAATATTTAATTGTATGTTTTCATTTGTTGTAGTTATGGATTCTGTGAAACTTCAATGTAAAATAATAAGATCATTTACAATGTTTTAGGGTGTACTATAAAAACTCTTGTGTTTAACATGGAAGCTGCTTTCTTTTTCAACCGACTTAAAAAAAGGAGGAGGTTTGATGTTCCACTGTATGTATTTTTTAATGTATGTTCATAAATTTTTATTTTTGTATTGAGACGGTAGCTCTACTACGGTGTGAAGCTCGGGCTGAATGCGAGTAATCGTGGTTCAATCACTTCACACGTAAGACTGACGCGAACCCGCTCCCAACTTGTGCTCAAAGTATCAGTTTGGAGAAGCTGGTTAACAAGACTTAATTTTTTTAATTTTAATATAATATGTTTTGTACTTTTATAGACAATAAAAAAACCTTTTTATTTTTTGTTTTATTTTGCAATACCGCAAATCTACCAAAAAGTACTGTCTGTCAGTTGCCTGTGACTGTGTGCATGTAATGGTGGCGATTGACCAAAGCGATCATAGTAACGTAACCGTTAGCATTCGCGGAGTGCTTGATACGTCATTGATGACTAACCCAGCTTAATCCAGCAAGAGTGTGGCAGTTATTTTTTACCGGCTAGATATAGTAGGTAAGTCATGTATTTCTTTCATTTCGCGTTTAATGAATTTGAGGCTCTGAGAAGCTGGCGGTAAGTTTCTGCGGTAGGAGCTAGATGCGTAATCTCAATTGTAGGCCCACTAATTTTGTGGGCTCACTGCCCAATAATTGTAGAAAATTAGTAGAATAAGTGCCAAAAATCATTATAAATTGGTAGAATTCCAAATGAAAAATGGTAGATCTACCACCCTAATTTAGTAGATTTTTTAAAAAACTGTTAAGAAATTATTTATTCCTTATGTTTATACATGTTTAGTAAGTAGGTATTTATCAATCACAAGTCCCTCGAAACGAATGCCTCGAACCGTGAAGCTGTAGATATATATCTACAGCTTCATGGTGTCAAGTCAACAAAATTGTTAAATGCCAATCAATGACCAATTTATTCAACAATGCCTTTTATTAATGTGAAATAATTGTGGATTATTAACCGTTAAGTGTTCGTGAGTGTGCATGAGTGTTGGCACATGAAAAAAAAACCGGCCAAGTGCGAGTCGGACTCGCGCACGAAAGGTTCCGTACTTTATGATGACGTATTAAAAAAAAACTACTTACTAGATCTCGTTCAAACCAATTTTCGGTGGAAGTTTGCATGGTAATGTACAACATATATTTTTTTTAGTTTTATCATTCTCTTATTTTAGAAGTTACAAGGGGGGGGGGGCGCACTTTACCACATTGGAAGTGTCTCTCGCGTAAACTATTCGGTTTAGAAAAAAATATATAAAAAACTTCAATATCATTTTTGAAGACCTATCCATAGATACCCCACACGTATGGGTTTGATGAAAATATTTTTTTTTGAGTTTCAGTTCTAAGTATGGGGACCCCCAAAATTTATTGTTTTTTTTCTATGATGAATGAGGGTATACAAGCTACTAACTAATTATGAGATGACCAACACCTCAGTCTCCCTGTGACCACGGACCCTGCAAAGGATTCGAAACGTCAGGATAAACATTAAATAATGTGCAAAATAAAATAAACGCGAGTAGATCCGTAAAAGTTGTTTCATTTAAATGTGTAGTGTTCGCGTAAACTTTAGAAAACAGTATAGTTCTTATAGTTTCGGAAAAAAGTGGCTGTGACATATGAAAGGACAGACAGACATGACGAATCCATAAGGGTTCCGTTTTTTGTCATTTGGCTACGGAACCCTAAAAACAATGCAACGTCACTTTTCAAATTCTCTCAAGAAGTCCGCCCGAGGAATTAGTAAAGCCCCACAATTTTACTGTGATACTCGAGGGGTTGGGGGGTATATCATTTCTCACTTCTCATTTCTATTATTATTATCATACAGGAAAGAAATATTATTACTTGTAAGAAAAATTACTTTGACACTGGCTAAATGTGCTAATCGCACGAAGCTATCAAATATAGGATAAGAAAATCAAATGTCACTGTCAATCTGTAACAGTAAGTTTTTTTTAATACGCCTTGGAGCCAAGCCAAATCACAAAGCCATACCGCCTCATGTTTCTGCTCTAGTCTCAGTCAGACTAGGTAAGAAAAAATGTTTTCAATAATGGTGTCTTTGGAAAATAGACTGAGGGCAAAGTAGGTAGATCTACCTATAAGTTGGTAGATATGGTAACACTGCTTATGGGTGCAGGGATTATGAAACTGACTGGCTGGCAGGTTTGGACCAGCTGGATTCTGGGTAAATATTACCCTGCCACATAGCTGGTATAATTATTTTTTGTATGTATCGACTTTAGATACTTGCAGGTATTATTTTTTTGTTTATGGGTGGTTTTCTTTCAAAAGGGTGATTAAATAATTATGTTTATGTTAGAGGACAAGCTGGGCCAGTCTTCCGAAGAATCTAACTTAGAATAAGGTCTGATCCAGTGATTAGACCAAAAGGTTTGATCACTGTGTCTGTTAAAGCTAATATTATGGTCTGTAACCATAATATTAGTTCTGAAACGGAACGAGACTAGTATCGCGGAAAAAAGTTCTGGAGACAAAAACGAAGAGAAGTATGATCTTAGTTTCTTTTGTCATTGGTGAAAAGTCACCCTATTCCTGGTTCACCAGTCTAAAGATGGTTAAGAATGGTGTTAAAGACTCCAACGCCAGTAAGATACATTTGGTGCATATTTCAAGACAACTGAAAAAAAAATCCGTTGTGACTACAGAATGTTAATTCTGTTTTTTATAGATGATTTCATAAGTTTCAAGATTTTTGGTGCAATTTTTGCATAATGTATTTAAAGTTTAAAGTTTGGGGTGTTAATTTTTTATTCTTTCACTTTTATGATAAAACATTACATATGTACCTATTTACTTCTTAAAACGAACTGCTTCTCATTTCTAATATTTAAGAACATAACAAACTTTAAAGTTTCTACTTTGAAATTAAATTAAGTTAATTTTACTATTTGGATAAGAATTGAAAAAAGACAATTTTTTCCATGAACGGGATTCGAAACCGCACCCCATGACATGCCGGGTCAGGGGCACATAACCATATCACCATAATTTTATATGGATATTTTATGTTTGTGGGTAAAATTCTCTCTGCCACATTTTGTGCTATTTCAAATTTCATCTCTCAATTCACTTGCCTTTTAACCGACTTCAAAAAAAGGAGGATGTTCTCAATTCGGTTGTATGTTTTCTTTAAAATGTTTGTTACCTCATAACTCCGTCATTTATACACCGATTTGGAAAATTCTTTTTTCATTTGGGACTTCCAGATTGGTCTCATTTTTATCAAAATCCAGTTCTGATGATGGGATCCTTAAGGAATTGAGGGAACTCCTCAAATATTGTAGGCATACCTATAGCGATTTTGGTATTTTCAGCCACTCCGGCTATAAATCCTTCCGAACTAATATTGTAAATGCGAAAGCTGTTTGTTTGTCCGTCTTCCACTGTTGTCTGGAAGATATCGCTTTAAGCGATAAGGCCGCCTTTGTACACAACAAATGTAAGATTTTTCGTGTATTTGATGTTTCCGTGTGCATTAAAGAGTCTATCTATCTATCTACACTGATGGAATTTCATCAACAATGTCACACCGGAACAACGTTTCATTTGTGATGTAGTTTCTAGTTTTCTTCGCTTGTCTCATTTAAACGGCGCTGTCTCATACGACCAACGCGTTTAGTAGGTCTTCCCATATTCGCTTTTGATAAATAGATCGAAAAAAAAAACAAATTACTAAAAAGCGAGAAATAAACAAAAAAATTAACAAAAAAAAGAACCGACTCCAACAAATGAGACTAAAAAAATTGCACTAAAAAGTAAAAAATAATTGCGTAGTTTAGTTTGTTCAATTTACTTGCAATTAACCTATATTATACTCAATCTTATATTCTTTCTTAAGAAAATATATAAGTACAATTGCCAGGCAAGGTAACTTTAACATTAACATTTATTGACATACTATAATATAATCATAATAGTACATTCAATCTTATGCATGAAATTTTGACTACAAATGCGGACTGGCACCGACTCCAAAAATAACAATAATTGTACCTATATATTTTCTTAAGAAAGAATATAAGATTGAATATAATATAGGTTAATTGCAAGTAAATTGAACAAACTAAACTACGTAATTATTTTTTACTTTTTAGTGCACTTTTTTCAGTCTAATTGTTTTTACTCTTCGTCAGAAACAGTTCAATGTAACATTTAAATAGGGTCACAACACAGATAATTGTAGAGACGACCAATAAATTGACGTTGAAATTATTATTTGAAATCAAATTTTCGTTTCATCATTCCGATAAGACGCCGATAACATGTGCTATGTAATATAACGTAAAACTGGCGTGTAGTTCACACGTCCACGCTACATAAACAAACAAACACAGATTGAGCCGACGACGAGACGGTCAGCGTTTACGCATTATCGCGAATGTGCTTATATCGAGTATCGGCTAGTTGGTTTCGTTAGCGCGTGGCGCTATACATATTTGAACAAGTGGTGCCTAATAGATTTGTGAAAATGTCACAGGGCAACAGAAAAGTGCAATACTTAGTGACATTTGCTGGTGAGTTTCAGCTTCAGTGATACGAAGGGGAAATTAATACAGAAAAACTATTGTTATAGTGTGTGGGGTTATTTAAGTTTACGCGAATATAACACGCTGAAATGTATCTATATATAAAACTTATTGCATTTACTTTACAATATTTTTTCCTGACGTTTCGAACCCTTTGGTCGTACACAAAGAGAAAAAATACCTTCAATAGTTTGCGGCTTGGACTAAACGAATATTTATAATTTAGTTTAGCGTATCTCTTTGGATTATGTATAGGTGTATTTCAGTGTATGTTTTGTTCAATGTCATGAATGAATAGTGGTTGGATTGATTTAGATATCTTGCTACAGTTTAAAGCCACAGATTAAAATTTGTGCAACAGACAAACTAGTAGTTACATACCAACCTACGGGTCTTATAAAGTACTAATATACTTTAAGGTTAAAAATACTGACAAAAAATAGCTTTCATAATACATTATTCTGTTAGATTCTAATGTAAATGTGTGCCATTGTAGCCCGAAAATAATGATTTAAATATTAATTCATATCATTATTGATACATACCAGGTTAAACAACTAGGGTAACCAAGAAGAGATGAAATAAGTAACGAAAGACAAGATACAAAAAAAACCCTTCAAATAATTTGTAATAAAATGTAATAAATAATACATCGGGGAATTACATCATCATCTATACATAACGATCATCGAAAAGTCTTTATGAGACGATATAAAAGCAGTCCTTTTCATTGGTAAATAAACTTGTTTTAGACAATTACCGTACTGGTTTTTATGTTGTTGTTGAGAATCGAACCCGATCGCCATGAATGCCAATGCCATGTACTCATGACGCACACTATTACATCGCAACGAGTGCAACGTAACGAAACTGTCGATAGAAATAACAGGCAGATATGATAATGACGTCATATTTGTGATAATATGAATAGGAAATGTTTTTTTTTGTACTTAACTGATATATCAAAATAACGAATTAATAATCTCTGTTAAATGTCCGTTATTAATAAAACTTTGTATTTATATAAATTACTAGTGGCTCGCTCGCGGCTTCGTCCGATTCGTGATGCTTTTGCAAGCTCGAAAACAATTAAAGAAACCTTTTCTTGACAATTACGCATGCAACATAAAATAAATCAATCAAATCGGTCGAGCCGTTATCAAGTGATGCTCTGACATACATGTGGCAATTGATTTTCATTAATATAGATTGATGACAATAAAATAATGATATATTTAATTCTGCATTACTTAAAATTTTCATTGTATATCTATACTAATATTATAAAGCTGAAGAGTTTGTTTGTTTGTTTGTTTGTTTAAACGCGCTAATCTCAGGAACTACTGGTTCGAATTGAAAAATTCTTTTTGTGTTGAATAGTCCATTTATTGAGGAAGGCTATATTACATCACGCTATGACTAATAGGAGTGGAACAGTCGCTAATTAACGCGGGTGAAATTTGAAATATAGGGAGTTCGTGAAGTTCAAAATACAGCAGGCGTAGGCGTAAGATCCCGCCTGCATGTGCTATAAATATATGAGAATTATAAAATATATGACAAATATAGATACTTATATAAAATATAACAAATAACATAACAAAAAAACAAAATATTTTTTTAAGAGTATTATTTGTTCACAAAGAATTTAAACGGGGATTAACGCAAACTAATTAGTAAAAGAAATCATACCTCCTTCTATACCCGACGTTTCGACGTTTAGTCAGCCCGTGACCACGGCCGTTGTAACTCGGTCGAAACGTCGGGTATAAAGAAGGCATGATACCTTTTACTAATTAGTTTGCATTAGTCCCTGTTTAAATTATTTGTTAACTATGGAACGCGAAAGTTTTAAAGTGTATATCATCTGTTCGCTGCATACCTAGGTAACGGTCGAGTGCGGGCGTCAGGACATAAATAAATAAATAAATAAATAAAAAGTATTTATTTGTTCTAAAATTACAAGTTTCACTAAAAACTAATAACATTGAACAAAATGGTACTGTGGCTCAGCATCAAACAGCTGAATCGACAGCTGTAGCTGATATTCTGCCACAACCTAGCGTGAGTTTAGAAACGTTTCAAAGTATATGTGACTACAGTTAAGCTATATATGACAACGATTTTACAACAACTTTAGATAGAAATAATTAATCTTCCCTACTACATTTTATTACAATTCTAATTTAAACCTTATCCTAGCCGCTTCGTTTTGTTTTTCTAATAACCATAATTTACCATAATTTACCATAAGGTGATGGTGTACACATAACTACCTTGCGTAAAATTTATGGAAATGTATGTCTTTTTGCAGTATGTCTAGCCTCCGTGACTACTGGAGTGACGCTTTCATGGTCAACGCCGGCTTTACCCAAACTGAATGATAATGAAACAAATATCCAAATCACGAGAGTAAGTATCACATCATGTTTGACCGTTTTATTAATAAGGCTGTGTAATAATTACATTGTTTCGATTTGCAACAAATATAAAAAAATCAACGGATCTTTTTTGTAAATGAAGCCGGAACAAACATCTTATTTTCTCGAATTGCATTCGCAGCTTTAAGAAGAGAGTCCTCCCTTAATTATTATAATAAATGTCATCATTCTCGTCATCATCCTCATCATCATTTTCGGCCCGTATCTATCCACTGCTGGGCATAGCCCTCCTCCATGATACACCATTCCCTTCTGTGATGAGCGGATCGCATTTAAGGTTGTTACAGCGACCAGCTCTATTTCTCTGGCCCATCTAGCAGGTGGTCAGCCAGCAGCGCTCCGCTTTTCCGTCCTCGGCAGCCATTCCTTGAGGGCTTTACTCCACCATCACTGTATTTGCTGTGTTTATAATTGATATTAGAAGTTGAAGCGTCGATGCCGTTGGAAAGATTTGTTTTATATCCCTATTTGTAAAACATCCTACTGTAAAAACATGTTCATAAAGAGTGCCTGCAAACTTTATAATGATAATTACAAGTTATCTGATATAGATATATTTTGCTGTACTGTAAATTCGATAAAAAAATGTTTTATCACTGATCTGTCTAACAGTAATTTCAAAAGGTTCAAATGAGTAAAATCATAAATGTCATTGCTGAATCATTGGTGATAAGTGACCAGACTTTGATTGTTATCACTTATTTGTCCTTGTATAATTAGTAACACCTTTTTACATGGCATATTTTTGTTTCCATTCATTTTTAAGCATTATGTAGCACTAACTTAGATAATAGGCTCATAGAATAGAATAGAATAGAATAGAAACAGTTCATGTAAAAATAAAGGAAACTATAGGTCTGTTTATTAACATTTTATATATTTGCGTTTAAAAATTATTTGAACATTTATTTTATATATCCTACTAATATTATAAACGCGAAAGTTTGTAAGTATGGATGGATGGATCTTTGTTACTCTTTCACGTAAAAACTACTGAATGGATTTAGATGAAATTCGGCATACAGATAGTTTATAACCTGGGTTAACACATAGGATACTTTTTATCCCGATATTCCCACGGGAACGGTTACCACGCGAGTGAAACTGCGGGCGGCCGTTAGTTATAAATAATATTGTTTAGCGGATAATCAAGAGGTATTATAAAACTAGTGGACCCGGCGGACTTGGTACCGCTTTGACAGTTTCAAAAGTCTGTCAAATTTCAATGAAAAAGTATAAACAACTATCAAATAGGTTCTATTCCCAACATCAAATCCAAGACTACGAGTTTCATTCCTGTGGGAATATTGAGATAAAAACTATCCTATGTGTCAATGCAGGTTATAAACTATTTGTATGCCGAATTTCATCCAAATCCGTCTATCCGTTGCAGCGTGAAGAAGCAACAAATATACACACACACAAACTTTCGCATTTATAATATTAGTGCGATTGACTGGGACGAACCAATACAAATCGACTGTGATGTGACTCATCATAAACCAGAGAAAATAATATACCTACATCAGACTTGGCTGTAGTCAGACTGGGCTTAGATCCCATTGCCTTTTCTATTTGGAGGAAAAATTATTATTTTTTATAAAAGAAAAGTTAAGGGGTCTAACAAGTTCTAAATTCGTATTATACTGTCTCTTTTACTCACTTATTAGTGTAAGCGGGACGGCACAATACGAAGTTCAAATTTCTTATTTTGCAGTATAAGAATAGTGCGCACCGTAGTGTTCATAGTCAAGTTCTAAATTCAAAAACCTTTTCCACCCAAGGGGGAAAAAAGCGCTTTTCCACCCAGATTTTGAAGGAGGAAGTAAGCCTTTTCAAGCAAGTGAGGCGAAATAATTATTTACAGGGAGTAAGTATGATTAGAGGACAGAAGAAAGAAAGAAAGAAAGAAAATAAATTTATTGGCACATACTTACTACAAAAAAGTTAATTACTTACAATAAAAAAAAAACAAAAGTACATATTCACATTAATAATAAAAAACAAAAACGAAAAGCAAAGTGATGGTATCACAAATTTACAACTATAATTAAAAGTGTAGCAAGAAATAAGAGTACAAACTTTTGGTGTATAAATCGGATAATTTTACATCTGAATACAAAATAATAAAATTTTCCTAAGCCTGATTCAGGAGGAATTTCGATACATTTTCCGCGTGCGCTGGTTCAAAGCTTAATAAATTTAATGCCTATGATTCGTTACCTTTGAAGTCCCGAGTAAAGTCGTGATACGAAAATATAGTTTATTTAAGACAAAAATAAAAATAACGTTACCTGACATTGAAAATAAACAAAGCAACTGAACTTTAGTCTTTAGTCAATCCTAATAGTGCATAGTCACACAACTGACTGACTAATCACAAGCATCGGTTCAATATGTTATCTATCATCATTAGTTAGCCTATGCCTATACCAATACGGTGCAAGTTCCAATGTTACGAGTATTATTACATTGTCTTGTCCGTGATCCGTCTGACGTTCGGTTGGTTTCAAAGTCGAATGTCCGAAGTCTGTACTGATTGTACATTGAGTTAGTAAACGAATACGATAAAGGCAAAACGTGTGTTCAGCTGCATGTAAAGGATACAACATCATGATACTCTTTATAAAGATAAATCAAAGAAAAAAGAAACACCAAAACAGTTCATATGAACGACGATGTTGAACTTGTCATAAGTGTTTGTATTTGCTTACCATTGAATATTTTATAAAGTGTGCCACAGACATTACTTTTCATAAAAATACGTATTACTGAAGATAAGAAATAACTGATGATAATATACTTTTGATCAGAGAGCCCGCCATATCTATTATCATGAAACCTCTAATTAGGTTCAAAGTTAGTTCCAAAGTTAGCATGGTAGCGGTCGAAAGTTGGACTTTGATCTTTGAAACTTTCGAATGGTATAAGAGCACCATGATGCGCTCTTAGAGATTGATTAAGATGTCTCCTCTTTCCAGGTATTCATCGTTAGCATGTCCAGTGTGTGGCTGCTGTACCTGACCAAGTTTCTATGGGGTTTAGGAATCGGTATGGTTGTCACGGTAAGATTTGAAACCCACTATCTATATATTTCTAGATATGTATGTAAATATGTCCGCATTTTGCATTCTGGGACAGCTGGTGCTCGTTTCATATTTATGGTTGTACGACCAGTGCCAGTTTTAATCCCAAGGTTCATTAATAATCTTTTTTTACCAACTACCATTATTATAGTAACGGGGCACAATGTCAGAAAATGTTCAGAAAATTGTCAGAGAAGCTTCCACCAGTAAAATTTTAAAAAACCCTCTTTTTCGTACTCAGATTCTAAGTCGTATGAAGTGATTATAGGATTTACTTGCGGTTCTCTTGTTTAATTTTATCCTGACAAAATTTTCGTAACCCTAAATAAAATCAAGAATCTCTACAAATCTGACCACACCCAAACTAAATGTGTATCATCGACCAATCACCAGGTCTCATCGATCTACCTCGCCGAGATATCTGACAAGGACATACGCGGCTCGGTCACCGTCACCTCTCGCTTCATGTTCAACTTCGGGAACTTCCTCGTGATGGCCATCGGGCCATTCGTCACCTACGATATCCTGAACTACCTGCTGCTAGCATTGCCAACTATATACTTCATCGCCTGCTGGTTCATCCCCGAAACTCCGTACCAATCCCTGAAGGAAGGGAAGGTGGAGGAAGCCAGGAAGTCCTTGATGATGCTAAGGAAGTTTAAGGATGAAAAGGTATTGAAATAAATTTTATGAGAGTTTAATTTATTTAGGCCGTGACGTTTCATTTCAATGTGTAGCATTCGCTTAAACTTTAGAAATCTATATATCTTACTTAGATATTTTTGTTGAGAATATTTAACTGTTACTTCATTGTTTAAGATACCTTTGCAATAATTAAACATCACTAACCTGATTAACAAAAATAATTTCGACAGTAAAACTTTACAAAAATCCATCTTAGCTTTTATGTCGCTTTTATTTTATAGACATCAAACTTTGATTTGTCTGTAATAATAAATAAAATACTTATTGCAAAAATACTAAAATCTTAGTGCTGAGCTTCGAATAGCATTTACATCGTTTGTAGGATAGATTGTAACGTAAAATACAATTGTAAGCGCTGCTTAACGGGAAAATGGTACCTAATTTATAATAAGCTCAAACAGGAAAATACGATAACGATACAAACGAAAAAGCTTATAGCAATTTAGAAACAAATTCAAAACGTCAATAAAAAGGAAGAAAAATAAAAACAGTTACGAAAGAGCGTGAGCTCGCAAACTTTGATCAAATTGATCGAAGCCCGCAAAGGACTAACGTGGCACTGGGGTCTGGGGCATAGGGCGTGGGATGTTTAAAAGCTGATGATGATGATATTTGTCTCAGGAGCTTGAAGACGAGCTAAGCTCAATGCAGAGAGATGTCAAGAAGGAGACCGTCCGGTCGGGGTCCTTGAAAGAGCTCTTCAGTGGAAGGCAGTACCGGAAAGCAGTCATTGTTTGTTTGGGTATGTATACAGATATAAGTCAGTTGTACATACGGGTCGTATTTGAAAATCCAAACAAGGTTCTTTAACGGGGCTTAACACAAACTATTAAGTATTAATTCGTATGATAAACTCCCCATTTGACAGAAATTGAATCAAACTTTTAACTTGATGTTTATGTTAGACCCATGAATCTGTAATTACAGCTTCATGGTTAGACTAGTACCCCGTACGCGACTTCGTCCGCTTAAGTGAGCTCCCGTATTACAGCGCCACCTACCTAATTGGTGTTTTGTGTGCGTAAAACCGCATCAAAATCCGCCAAGCAGTGGGTCCGGAGATTAACCCGTCCTAACAGACGAACAAACGCGTTTCAGGGTCTTTCTTTTATACTCTTGTACGTATAGATTATGTAACCAAAAAGTACGTACCTACATGAGGTAGTTAGTATGTTTCCTTACTTCCATGCATAGCTCAAAATCAAAATTTTCCCTATCTATTTGTGTTGTGTATGACAATGATAAGGAGTATTCTAAAAATCATTATCAGATTATCCTACTAAACGCAAAGTACGCCATCTTTGCTTAGTTGTCATACCCTTTCTGTATAAGAAAAATTCGCGTGGGAAGAAGCTCTAGCCAAGTAGAAATTAAATCGCCTGGTGTTCCCTAGATGGCGTTGGCTTTGCATTTAATAAAAAAAACTTTACAGGTAGCACACCGACTTAGAACAATATTAATAAAGCTAAGTCACATTATGGTCACCACCTGTATAAGCTATTTGTAGAGCTTTTTGTATTGTACTCTTTATGTATTATATAATATGGTGTAGACAATTTTCATTTCATTTTATTTTATTTCAAGATGTTTGGAATTCAATAAAATGAATACATGTTTAATGATTTGACAGATTGTTTCGTTTTATTGTTTCACTTATGTGTGACATCGGTGGTTACACACGCATTTTCTTCTAATATTGCTTTCTATCTAAGTTGGTTTGTGATGTAAGTATACAACCATGCAGATAAACACTAGACAACAACTAATTACTAACTATAAATAAATAAATAAAAAGAAATACCAAAGTGCTAACAAAAATACAAAAGCAATAGGGTTTTTTTTTATTAAAAACCCCAATGCTTTTGTATTTTGCGTCGCCTTGTGTTCAAAGGCTATTTGCTTTAAAACATAAGGCGACGACGACAATATCATGACTAAAAGTTAAGGAAATATAGGTATATACAAGTATCACCCGACTGAACTTATGGTGTATTGACTGTATTATGCTTCTTATATATGTAAGACTGGGCTTGCATGAATTGTTGCAGGTATTAAAATGACACAAATGCTATCTGGCTCTATTGCTATCCAAACTTACCTCGGCCTCATCCTGAAGGACAGCAAGATAGACATGAATCTGGCTACAGCCTTCATCGTTTTTGGTGGAGTGCGGTTTGTATCTGGTAAGTTAGTACCGTCATCATCTTCCTGCCTCTATTCAAATATATTTATCGACTAACTTAACAATTTTAGTTTTGTTACATCGAATACCTTTTTTACTTAGATAACAACATCTAATTTCTAAATTAGTGAAGCCTTGTTTATGGTATTTAAGGTATACTAGTGGTCGCCCAGTGGTCGAAATTCGACGGTAATTTTACTAAGGTTGCATGGATTGTATCCTAAGCAATGAAAAATTAAAAAAGATAGAATGTGACGGATTGGCATTGACAGATTTCGGCCGCTCCTCTTCCATTTTTGAAATTTTTGAAAGGAGTATGTATGCGTGTGTGTCAAATACATGGTAGTGTGTGTAATGTTTGTTTTAGTATTTTTTGCAAAATTAAAAAAATAATAATTCTGCAATCCTTCTCTATATAAACTATAAGCGTGCGAAATTTCATACTCCTCCGTCCGCGCAATTTTCGTAAAAAGAGGTACAAAGTTTTTGCTTCACGTATCAATAAATAGATGATTTTGTTGTCTTTGTGTATCGGATATTTAATTTGTACTGCAGTACACACGGCTGCACATCAGACTACCACAAACTGTCAAATTTCCTAAATAGACTTTGAACTTTATGTCTATGACATACGGTTGAACATTCATTGAAGAAAATTTACAGTTTATGTGCAGGTGTACATACATTCGTGATCATGGCGCATGCAACAGCGCAAAAATGTCAATTAGTAAAATGTAACGAAAACATGATAATAATCCAATTAGTGATTATTTAAATATATCGTAATGTCCTATATAATTAAATGAGCTGGTGATGATAATGATGATGATGATGATGGTGATGATGATTATGTTGATTTTGTATTTTCCAGGTGTGACGTCATCATTGTTAGCGGACCGAGTGGGTCGTCGGCCGCTACTCATCGTATCCTACATAGGAACCGGCCTCTCCCTCGCACTCTCTGGAGGATATTTCTTCTTTGTTGAAGTTATAAAAATAGACCAAGAGACCATCGCTCCTTATGGCATTATAGCATTCGCCGGAATCATACTATCTGTCATTCTCTCCACTATTGGATTCAATTCCTTAATATACGTGATCCCAGCAGAAATGTTTCCCATGAACGTAAAATCGGTCGCCATGACTTTACTCAACATTTTAGGCGGGTTTTCAAACTTTTTTATTCTAAAACTTTATCAGCAAATGATTGGTTTATTCGGTCTATTCGGAATGTTCTCAATATTCGCCTCTGTTAGCTTAGCTGGTGGCATATTCTCCTACTTTATTGTACCTGAGACGAAAGGTAAAAGCTTGAGGGAAATACAGGTGTTGTTACAAGGCACCGCATATGACGAAGCAGCTGAAAATCTAAATAAATATCCTCTAGTCAACGGAGTGACGGAAAAGACAGAACTAAAGACAATAGAACAAAAAGAGGTTTAACCCTTATCGTAATCTAGTCAAGGTTTTAGTGATTTTTTTTAGTAAATACTCTCTGTTTTATATTAGACACTTTTTAATTATCGAATACTTAATTTTAACTGATGAAGGAAACCGAGATCTCTGGTAGGGTATACCCACTATTTTGATCGTTGTTAAGAAAACTGTAAATACTTTATGTAATAAAATGAGAATATAAAGTTTTTTTCCCCCGTTGTGTTATTTGTCATTGATCCCAATTTCTATAAATCAGGGCTCGGGTATAATAAAGAAACTTTTGGTCTTCCCCCGCAGGAAATCGTTGCCACAATTCATTTTAATATTCATCAACATCGCTGTAGGTAAGTGTGTGTGCACAGTAACATTTTGTTGTTGCCTTTTATATTTTGTGTGTTTATTTGAAATGGAAGTATCCTTTGTTCAATATTAGACGTTTTAAAAGAAAGAGAGAAAAAGAAGAAAGAGTCTTTATGAACTGATGGCGTAGTGACATTCATAAGAGCTCAATTATTGTAGACCAAATTGAATAAAACACGAAATTTTGAAATAAATCGAAACTTTCTAAATATTCTAATTGCTATGAACATAGTAAAAGAATTACAACTTAAGAAATCCCGATGTGATAGGTTAAGTAGTCATAATCTACTGCTCATCAATAAAAAATTACGTTTGCATCCAGTAAAAATAACAACTGTTATTTAATAACAATGAATGCGGCATCTACAATATTTAATACGCTGCATTTAGTCGTCAATTTATAACAATGTCTGTGTGCAAAAAACAGTGTGCTTGAATCTATCCATGTGCAGTCCATAAGAGGTATGTTAATAAAAATACAACGTGATCTAGTGTACCTCAAGCAGTGTTATCTTCTTATAGGGATCAAAATGTATAAATTGCTGTTTTCTTGTACTATTTCAATAAGAGTTGTGCAAAATTATGAAGGTTTTTTCTATAATCTGAGATAATGAGTTTATAAGCTCTTTGGTGGCAAACAAGTTAAACTGCAATATGACTTTTAGATTAGAAGCTATGATGATACTGACACTAGTAAAAACTGGTATCGACTACACAAATATGTTAAAACTAAACTAACTTTGAAACAGATGCACTTGTTCCAGGTTAGGTTACAAAAGAAATTTCTCCCCCAAAAAAATAAAGGTGTTACTTTGTGATCGTAATTTTGACATAAGAAATAGATTTTTACACCTAAAATCAACAAATTGGACTAATGCGACCTTGTTGTGTTCTCGACTTACGAACTCATAATTCTGTTGATGATATTCCATAGAAGCTAATAAGAGCCGAAGTGAAAGTAGCCCCATCCTGAAATACAGGTGTTGTTACAAGGCACCGCATATGACGAAGCAGCTGAAAATCTAAATAAATATCCTCTAGTCAACGGAGTGACGGAAAAGACAGAACTAAAGACAATAGAACAAAAAGAGGTTTAACCCTTATCGTAATCTAGTCAAGGTTTTAGTGATTTTTTTTAGTAAATACTCTCTGTTTTATATTAGACACTTTTTAATTATCGAATACTTAATTTTAACTGATGAAGGAAACCGAGATCTCTGGTAGGGTATACCCACTATTTTGATCGTTGTTAAGAAAACTGTAAATACTTTATGTAATAAAATGAGAATATAAAGTTTTTTTCCCCCGTTGTGTTATTTGTCATTGATCCCAATTTCTATAAATCAGGGCTCGGGTATAATAAAGAAACTTTTGGTCTTCCCCCGCAGGAAATCGTTGCCACAATTCATTTTAATATTCATCAACATCGCTGTAGGTAAGTGTGTGTGCACAGTAACATTTTGTTGTTGCCTTTTATATTTTGTGTGTTTATTTGAAATGGAAGTATCCTTTGTTCAATATTAGACGTTTTAAAAGAAAGAGAGAAAAAGAAGAAAGAGTCTTTATGAACTGATGGCGTAGTGACATTCATAAGAGCTCAATTATTGTAGACCAAATTGAATAAAACACGAAATTTTGAAATAAATCGAAACTTTCTAAATATTCTAATTGCTATGAACATAGTAAAAGAATTACAACTTAAGAAATCCCGATGTGATAGGTTAAGTAGTCATAATCTACTGCTCATCAATAAAAAATTACGTTTGCATCCAGTAAAAATAACAACTGTTATTTAATAACAATGAATGCGGCAT
Source organism: Eudonia mercurella (assembly GCA_963082485.1). Taxonomy (NCBI): domain Eukaryota; kingdom Metazoa; phylum Arthropoda; class Insecta; order Lepidoptera; family Crambidae; genus Eudonia; species Eudonia mercurella. Next base: position 15,319,114 of record OY720029.1, read on the forward strand.
CTACAATATTTAATACGCTGCATTTAGTCGTCAATTTATAACAATGTCTGTGTGCAAAAAACAGTGTGCTTGAATCTATCCATGTGCAGTCCATAAGAGGTATGTTAATAAAAATACAACGTGATCTAGTGTACCTCAAGCAGTGTTATCTTCTTATAGGGATCAAAATGTATAAATTGCTGTTTTCTTGTACTATTTCAATAAGAGTTGTGCAAAATTATGAAGGTTTTTTCTATAATCTGAGATAATGAGTTTATAAGCTCTTTGGTGGCAAACAAGTTAAACTGCAATATGACTTTTAGATTAGAAGCTATGATGATACTGACACTAGTAAAAACTGGTATCGACTACACAAATATGTTAAAACTAAACTAACTTTGAAACAGATGCACTTGTTCCAGGTTAGGTTACAAAAGGAATTTCTCCCCCAAAAAAATAAAGGTGTTACTTTGTGATCGTAATTTTGACATAAGAAATAGATTTTTACACCTAAAATCAACAAATTGGACTAATGCGACCTTGTTGTGTTCTCGACTTACGAACTCATAATTCTGTTGATGATATTCCATAGAAGCTAATAAGAGCCGAAGTGAAAGTAGCCCCATCCTTTATTTATTGTTTCGACTTCATTAATTCAAACTGCGAAAGTTTGGAACTGTGGCAGTAAAGCCTGGCCGCTGCCTCGTTCGTTCCGATTACATCACATGACTGACGCAAAACAACTAACAAGTGACGTGCTCCTGACATTAGCTTTACTGCGGACCTAACAACGGCGCGGCGGTAAAATTAATCTGTACCGCAATTAACGTGACGTCATTATTGTATAAGCTAGCGATTGCCCGCGAGTACGTGCGATTAAGCCAGTATCTCGTGATCGCTAAATAAGTTCGAAAAATACCGTCTTACCTCTTGCCAATGTCCTCTTGTCATGCAAAGGACTTGCTCGAAAAATTTCAGCGATTGATAGCTTAATAATTTCATTATTTTAGATACTAACACCAATCTTTAAGTCAATTGGACATAAATAAAGATAAAGAAAAAGACGAAGAAAAGCTATAAGAATCCTAACAAAAATTACTATTCTGATTAGGATCTGGTTGACAAATAAAGTTTAAAATCGAATTCGACTGGAGCTACATGCTACACAAAAATGAGCTGAATCTCAACGTAGTATCTACTACTTTAAGGCGAAAGGAAATGCGTTAAAATTCTCTGGCACCCCCACATGTTCCCAAGTCCACACCTGAAAATTATCGGCGGTTGAGCATGCGTGCCGAATGCAGATGAGCACAAATTACTGAGGGCCACAACTCGCTCTCACTAGGTCACGAGTACCGTGTAGCAGGGTGAAAATGAAATGTATTTATTTAGCGTACCAATCTTAACGTACAGAACAAACCGGAACCAAAGACAGAAAAATGTTGCCTTTTTTCATGATTTATGAACAAGAAGAGAAAACGGGAAATAGGTCCAGTGAGCATAGCCATCAATGTTTTTAGCATTGTTGTGTTTCGGTAGCTAGAGATATGATAGCCAGCACCGTAGTTGAGAATTCCGGGTGAAGCGCGCTTCTATCATTGGCCTTATTATCACCAGGTTAGATGAAGGCACGAGAGGCATATTTGAACTGATTTTTGCTTTTGCTTACGGGTTGATAATGATATTTTGCTTTTCGTCTCAAGATCGAGGTAAGAAGTCAGAAATTTTATTAGGTTACCTTTTAGGATTCTGATGAAACTAATAAACTACAGTCTATTCTAAATAATTATGTACAGATAACATATCTACAAGTATGTTGTGACCGAATTATAATTTGAATGAACCTCAGAGGGTGGTAGCTCTCACTGGATATGGAGTGTCGCCGGACGGATTCGATTTGTTCCCGTCATGGAGTAGTCTCCTAAAAGGGAGCTGAAGGGTACACTGACAGATTTGATTGACGGTCGCCTAATTATATCAAAGCAAACCGCTTTTGCGTAATAAAATTCTTGTTTTTTTTTGCAAAACGATTGCCCTTCAAATTTTCTGTGAGCAGGTAGGTGTATACAAAATTTTGTTCGGCTATGTTTACTGCGACTGCGTTTGTATGGACTTTCGACCATACAATTCATAATTCAACTTTACGCTTCATCATCATCATCATCATCAGCTCATTTTATGTCCTCACTGCTGGGGCACAAGCCTTCCCTATGGATGGATAGGGAGAACATTAGATAAGTTATCTTTGGTAAATTCTCCACATAGCCAGTCAGAAAACAATTTCATTTTCATGTTTCGTTTAAGTTTATCTTGTGGTTTTCCCTAAAATAAAACAAAAATAGATATCTGCAGATATATTCATTGTTGTTGTAACAAAGCAACAGTTCACTGTTGGCTTAACGTTAAACTATATTAATAAAATAACCACTTTTAAAATTATTTTATTTTATATACTCATACGTGTAACGAAAATCGGTTACGCCAAAAGATTTTTTGGCAGATCGAATACAACGCGCGAAAGGTGGATGCTAGTTGGTATTAATGATGAAATGATGATATGGTTCTAATGGAAGGGTTCAATAAAGCGGAGATGTCAACCGATCCACGCACTCACTACTCAGGACCGGAACGAGAGTCTCTGGACAAATTCAATTAAGACAGATTGTCGATTGCCGTTCGTTATGGAGGCAGGTCGACAGATTCCTAATTATTCGAAACCGAAGCTGGTGAACTAATCGTTAACACCTATTTCATGATTGTACCTATCTATCTGTTGGCACGGTCATCAACGAAAGTAGCTGAAAACTTTGGCACCATGTCATAATAACTTTGATAAGTTGACAAGCGTCTGTTTGGTCTTTTGGTTGCTTTGAAAAAATACTGCCCCCCTAGACAAGTGGCATAACGCTAATATAATAGATAGATGTATGGGATTGACATAAACGTCATTTATACGTATCGTTAACTTATGTCAATCCCGTACAATAATCATTCTATTTAATTTCTATTCATGTGTTTAGGGGGACTGAACTGTTTAGTGACTGTATCGTATGTACCATCTATGGGTAAAATATCCGTAAATTGACTTTTACAGAATACAATATCATAATATTTATTTAATTTAAATTTCTTAACATTAAAATTAACATCTTCCAAGATGATAACGATTTTTGACCAATTACCTAATTAATTATGTCTGTTTCTTTAAAATGCAAATACAATTACTTGTTTATTTTGTGACACGCTTAGCTTATACACACAACATAAGCGTGACGGGACAGAATGAGGAACTACTAGACGGTAACTTATAGAAATAGAGAATTTAGGAATCATCGATGTCGACTGTAGGCTTGTAGGTGTAAGAAAACAGATTTCATCGAACCAGAAACACAGACAAATTCTAGTAATTTGTATAATACACCATTGTTATTAAAACTATAGTGTGAAAATTATTTAGCAGCGGCTCAAAATATGCAGCTCCGATCTAAAAACAGTTGAATAAAAACATTTACACCACTTCGCTAGTAAATTAATACTACTTTTTATTTATTTATTTATTAGGTACATAAAACAGATAAAATATAAAAAATAACAAAAAAGCACGATAAATTATTTAAGAGCTAAATTTCTATCTAAAACATGTGTACACATCACGATTAATAATAAGCGTCTATGTTAAAGTTTAAGTACCTAATCTAAAACTATATCTAATTAAAAACTAATTATATACATAGATTGGTGAATAATAGAAATATAACAAACTGAAAACTTATTCTAGGTTAATATTGACAACGTTTTCTTAATAAGTGAGAGAAGCCGAACCGAGAATTTCCCGGACATTTTTTTTAAATTCATGTATTTTCATGGAAAATATGTCGATGTTGTTATTAAGTGCAACCAGTTCATTGTATAGACGGCACATTCTGACAATGGGATTGTAATATGATGTATTATTTTTTGTAATATGCACGTAAATAGTAATTGAGCAGCAAAACAATTAAAAAAAACCGGTGCGCGTGCGTGTCGGGTCACGCGCAGCGTAGGGTTGCGTAGCCCATCTCAATAATGCGTATATTTTTAAATGGCTCATATACTTAAATGTAGATACTACCGGTTTCACATATCTGACATCGTTATTTAAGTAGTTCCCAATGAGGAATTTGTACTGCGCCAAGTACATTTTGTAAGTTGGTCGACTGTTACTCGTAAACTTGTAAAACCTACTTAGCGGTGATAGTTTCCCTTTTAACTTCATCATATATATAACTACCGTGAATTTTTCCACGTATCCAAAGTCAACCATATGGCTGGCAGGGGAACACTTGACTCTAACAAAATTTTACACTTTAAAGCTTAATAGTTGACACAAACAGATGCCTCAATCAAAAAACCGTTTTTACAAACCCGCAATATTTTCGAAATTGTTATCCAACGACACCCCACACTATGGGGTAGATAAGAAAAAAAATTACATCCCCACTTCACGTGTAGGGCAGGTAACCTAAAAAAAAATATTTTTCAAATTTTTACTTCACCACTTTGTCGGCTTGATTAATATGTATATCCATGTCAAATTACAGCTTTCTAGTACTAAGGGTCTATGAGCTAGGCTGGGGACAGTCAGACAGACAGACAGACAGACGGACATGGCAAAACTATAAGGGTTTCTTGTTGACTACGAAACCTTAAAAACGTTAAACAGCTCGGTTCGCGCTGTTGCTGCAAATTGCGGACACAGAAATTTCATTGCGCCGAGTAGTTTCCCGTAGTGGCTAATATTTGTCTACAATTTACCCCGGGGCCCCGGGGCCGCGGGGCCGCGGGGCCGGCAAACAGTTCACTCACGTTCTGGCTTAGTGCGGCCACTTTTGTGGTCCCACTGCATTTTGTAAACTAACGCAAGCGGAGGGCGGTAGAACATGTTTATAGTTTTATTTTACACAGCACCTTTGCTTGTAAAGGCTGATGGAGAGTACTTCAACCTGTTGTTGTTCTGCAACATACTAAGATAAGATGGTGGTAGGTACAGCCAGCGGGACTAAGTTCAAGCACTTTCACTGCAAATGCGAGTATTTTATTGGAGAGTGTGCTGTTGGCCTTAAATGTAATTTTTAGTGTCACCGGCCTTTTTTAGGGGTATCGAGAAACTTAAAAGGTTCCTCAAGCCGAAACATCGTTAGAGGGTTTTTAGAGGGAATGGCATCATCACTCAAGCGATTCCATTTTCCTACCAGATTCTCGGAGGGCGCCTCTAAAGGCTAGTACCTCGTCACGGGTTGACCAGTTAGTTTTCCTCAGCGACTGATATTTGTCTATTGTTTACGGACAAACAGTACTGTCACGTTCAGTGAGGGCGCTTTAGTGGCCCCACTGCATTTTGTGAACTAACGCAGGCGGGTTTGGTAGAACATGTATTTTTGAAAACACAAAAATTATTATTTTATTGATGACTGTAAAATGGTGCTACGAAGGCTATCGGACCGCCGCCTCCCAGAGCGGGAGGCGTGGGTGGCGTTACTCACTACGAGTACACGCCGTGGTGAGACGGCGCGCCCCTGGTGGGGCGCGCTCAAATTGCAGTTTTTTTTTTTTTTGAGAGAGTTTGCTGATTGCCTCAGACGGCATTTTCAGCTTCACCGGGCTTTTTTTGGGGCGGCGAGGAACGTAAAGGGTCCCTCAAGCCGTGTGAAACGAATCACCTTTGGAGGTTTTCTAGAGGGAACGGCATCGCGCACTAGTGCGCGTCCCCGTGCCCTACTAGATTCTCCGAAGGGTTCGGATAGGATCGGGGGGCGGAACCACCCGAGGGCGCCTCTAAAGGCTCGGACCTCGGCTCGGGTAGAGCGGGCCGTGGAGGAGGAGAGAAGCGCCCAGGTACATGTCTGTACCTGGTATAGAGCGCGTGTGAACCGGTTCTTCGTACCCTTGTTCTACGAGTACGGTGTCTTGGACCTAGTGTGCATGTTTGGTGTATTCTGTAAATGTGTAGTGACATTTAGAGGATCGGGCGGGTCAAATTGCAGTGTGTCGTCCGTGCCTTTTATATGCGTCACCCCAACAGCGCCCTCTGGCCACATAGTACAAATGTGTTATTAACGAGTTTGCTGCGTGTGCGCGTGAGAGCGAGTTTGTTTTGATTGCAAGCCCTTTAGCCGCGATTCGGGTAGATGGCGCTGTTTTACAATGACACGAACCAAATTAATAACTTTGTGTTAGAAATATGTTCACCTACGCGTGGCTCGATATAGCAGTCCGGTTCTGAAGCAGTTAGTTTTTAAAATTTTTGAATTTTTTACACTATGTTCTTAGTCTTTAAATAAATTAAAATACCACAATTTTCCTAAAGGTCTACAGGAAGTACTTGTTCAAAAAATATTTGTCGCTAGCTTAAAAGTTTCATACTGACTGTTTGTTATATAACCCCGGATAAGATGGGCTTGTTTGCTTTACATTATCGGTATTGTTCGGGAATCGGAAACCGTTTGTACATACCGTGTGCTAGTTCGTGTTTTGAATAATGCGGTGATTATAGTTAAAATTACGCAACATAACTTTAGACCTGTTGTTGGTCTTTTAAGGGTCTACGTCGAAAAATAATAGAATAGTAATGGGCGGAGCTTTAGTAACTATTAACTAATCTGTGGTCGCGTATCGTCGCGCCCGGCCCCGGCGACCTGTGACGTGCGTAAAATTCAAATCAAAATATTGACAGAGAAGTAGCTCTAAAGATGACATATTTTTAAGTAACTAAAGTATAAAAATATACAGAAATTTTCCTTTACAGACATTTTCTAAAGATGCATACGGCATACATAAGGTTAACATCGAACTAAAAGGCGCATCAGTCTAATTGTTTATAACAAAAACTTCTCAGACGAAAAGTCTCAACAATTCAATCATACGCTATCTACCTATATAGGTATAAATCTATTTGTCATTAGATCATATTATTACGATCACAGTTATTCAGCTTCTTGTTTATATATTGAAAAATGCTCCATACGATTGGCCCACGCACAGCCTGGATTTTTTTGTACAAAAATTTTTTTTGTTATATTGATGAGAATAAAAATATCAATCACCATTTGTTTAATTTTTTTTTAAATTTGTCATTTGAAGATAACGTGATATGCTGCAGCCCGTACAATAATAAATATTTATTATTACACGTTGATCAGCGAAACTACTTTAGGTACTACTGATAAGATTTTCATAAGGTCCTCTCATAATAATATAATGACAGTACCTATAAATAAGATATAATCGGCTTTTAGGCTTAACTTATAGGCTTTTTAAATTGTAATTTTATTTTTTTCGTAAATTTTGTTGCAAAAACGTACGATTTAAAAAGTGTTGAAAAATAATTTGAACCCGCTCCCCATGACATACATATCGGCTCAGGTGCACCACTATATAGACATAGCGTTGATAAATTTCGTTGTACTGTACAGAGCCTCGATAGCATAGTAAAAGTTGGTAGTGCACAATATATCATCGGGTGCGGGTTCAAATCCCGCTCGTAGAGTCTTTTTTGTACTCTTTAAAAATAAAAGCTTTATTTTCAGCATTTTTACCTGATTAGAAAGTAGGAATAATAGATTATTTTGGAAACCTGTAGTTGTAATAAATAAAGTAGGCACTTCACTACCATAGTTGGTAGTGCACCTGACCCGGCATGTCATGGGGTGCGAGTTCGAATCCGAATTTGCGTAAAATTATATTCAAATTCAAATTCAAATTCAAATTATTATTTATTTGCGTTAAATATAACTTATTTTAAATGTCCTTAACCTATTTAGCCATTTATTAATAGCATGCAAAAAATGTAAGCTACCTATCTATTAAATTAGGATTAAACAATTAATATATTTTTATAAAATTAAATTAATATCCATAAAACAAAGTAAACAAAATTCCATAATCAAAGTAAATAAAAATCAATAATCAAAGCAAATAAAAATCCATAATCAAATAAATCAAATAAAATACTTATGTCAATTTTTTGTAAATATAAAATTAAATTAATTCATTCCATGCATTTACACTTCATTTTCCATATTTAAAAAATTCATCTATGCTATAAAAAGTGTTTTCCATTAAAAACTTGCGAAGCGATATCTTGAAGCTATTAAAGGGACGCTGTTTTATTTGATCCGGTATTTTATTGTAAATTTTAATAGCCATATCTGGTGCATTAGTTTGAAAACGTTTAGTTTTTGGGAGTATATCCTTTTTTATTTTATTAGGATATCTTAAACTTCTCCCTGTAAGATCCTTTGCTATTGTGTACAAATGGTGATGCTGTTTCACAAATATTCCTGTTTCCAGAACATACAGACAAGTTAAAGGTAATATATTCAGTTCCTTAAAGTATGGTCTACAGGAGACATCCGGGGCAATATTACATATTGCACGTATACACCTTTTTTGACATATAAACACTCTTTTTATGTCGGAGCCATTTCCCCATAGTAAGAGTCCGTATCTTAGTAATGATTCAACATAAGCAAAATAGGCTGTTTTGGCTGTAGCTTTACTAGCTATTTTTGCAAGTTTGTATAGTGCAAATGAAAACCCATTTATTTTATTGCAAAGTTTATCTATTTGTCCTTTCCAATTTAAATATGGCTCTATAATTAAACCTAAGAACAAAGTATTATTTTCATGTCGTATTATTTGATTATTAAATTTAATGTTAACCATTTTATCTTTAAAATTATTAAAATTCATTAATATTGTTTTATTCAAATTAATTTGCAAATGGTTTTCAGATAGCCATTTAATTACGGATGTCAGTGTGTTTGTAATGTCAATTTGATGTTGCTCCAATGAACTGTTTTTATCAGATGTTACTATAACTGACACATCATCAGCAAACAAGATCATTTTATGCTTTGTAATACTAGGCAAGTCATTGACATAAAGCAAGAATAAGAGAGGTCCAAGGATACTACCTTGCGGAACTCCAGAGCAATTTCTCTTAAACTCAGACTTGTGGACTTCTGCAGTGTGTTTTGAGTTTAACTGTTGTATTTCTACGCACTGAACACGATCTTGTAAATATGACTTTATCCAATCCCAAGCCGGTCCCCGAATTCCGATGCGTTCTAATTTCGCCAGAAGTCGGTCATGTGACACGTAGTCAAATGCTTTTGACAGATCTAGGAACAACACTGATGTATAGTGACCTTTGTTGAAGTTTTGCAGTATTTCCTCTACTAAAAAGAATTTTGCATGAGTTGTAGATTTTTTTTTTGGAAGCCATACTGATTTGTGTTTATTACTTTAAACGAGTTGAAAAAGGATGAAAAATCTCCATGCATAATCTTTTCAAAAATTTTTGAGAACACTGAAATTAATGTAATAGGCCGGTAGTTACCGGCTTCATCCTTGTTTCCCTTTTTGTGCAAAGGTATAACTTTAGAAATTTTTAACTTTTCTGGAAATGTACCTGACTCCATTGACAAATTAATAAGAAATGTGAGTACATGTGTTACCTGATTTATACATGATTTGACAACTTTAGTGCAAATAGAGTCACATCCTTCTGCTGGTGTATTATTCAATGCCATTATAATTTTCCTAGTATCATTCTCATTAATTGGGGAAAGAAATATCGAATTTCTTAATGGCGTTACAAAAGTCGGAAGAACGATTTATTATATTTGTATTTTGCCTAGACATGTTAATGAAGTGATCATTCATAGCAGATGCAATTTTTGTAGGACTAGTAATTTCACTGTCATTGTCTACTATTTTATTAATATGGTTTGAGGCATTAAACTTTCTTTGTTCAGATTTAATAACAGCCCATGTTGCTCTGCATTTATTTTTACTGTTTTGTACAATTTGTCTGTTTGTAATTCTTTTAGCATTATTAATGCATTTTTGAAATAATTTATTAAATGTTGTATATTTAACTTTATCAGATGATTTTTTGGTTGAGTAATATTTATAGCGTAGGACGCGTTTTGTATTACAACTTTTATGAAGTCCTTTTGTAAACCACGGCAGCTTATTTGAATTTGATACTTTAAGTTTTATTATAGGGAAACATAGAACGTAAAGTAGACAAAAATACTCATAAAAAGTTTCAAATGCCTTGTTTAAATTTGTCTGCTCATAAACATCTGAGAAAGAAAGGCTGCTTAAATATTTCTTGAATTTACTTATATTTGTATATGTAAATAATCATAATTATAGTACCTACTAAAATGCGAACGGATTGCTCTATTATATGTATCTACTCGTATTCAAAGCTCAGATTCAACGTGATAGGTACCTACCTATAGGATAGACAAGAAAAAAAAATTATATCCCCACTTCACGTGTAGGGGAGGTAACCTAAAAAAAATATTTTTCAAAATTTTACTGTATCACTTCGTCGGCGTGATTAATATGTATATCCACGCCAAATTGCATCTTTCTAGTACTAAAAGTCTATGAGCTAGGCTCGGGACAGGCAGACGGACGTGGCGAAACTATAAGAGTTCCTTGTTGACTACGGAACCCTAAAAACTGAAGTGAAGTGAAAAACGCATACTTTTTTTCTTCTTTTTTTTCTTTCCCTTATTTTTCTGGCATTTTCCCGCATACTTTTCAAGTTAACTTTTTTATTTTGTAAAAATTTATTCTTATTTCCTATTCCAATAATTTTACTGGTTCCACCTACTAGCTTAAAATTACAAAATATCGTACACTAGTCTCTCATCTCACTATCCCTCATGATGATGGTATAATTAGTACAGTACCTAATAATGTATGAGTACACATGAGTTGGAACATAAAACCTTTAGCTGAAATATGAATTCGGAGTTGGAAATGCCGAGCACAAGTCCGGCGCGGGTAAAGGCCGCGGCCGAACTTAAAGAGGATAATATAACTACTACGTTTTAGCCGATATGAGAGGCGTAAAGACAGTGCTAGTTTATCTATCTACCTGGAGCGAAAGAAAGAGACGGAGGCGCGCGCGTCCGCCCATTTTCATAAACGAAAATTAAAAATCAAACATAATTTTATTGTGGCAAAATTATTCAACTATTTAAAATTCTGTCTTACAAAAATTTAGAAAACATTAATTTCTTTTCTTTAAAAAAATCCCATAATTCTATTCAATACCGTTTAGATGTAAAACGCGTTTTAAAATCAAATCAGAGGCTACTTTGAATTTATTTTCTATCGAGAAAATGTGTCGTAATCATGTTTTGGCTTTAACACGAAGTCGTTTATATATCGTCAAATAACGTATATCCAAACATCAAACACCTAATCTTAATATTTTTATGATATTTCTTGATTTGAAAAACCATATGGTGATTGATTGCTTAGTCAAAGAAACTTTTAGCACTGGTCATGGAAACTTTACTGATGTATGTTAAATTGTATGTAACATTTATAAACTATACTGTATTGTATGTTTCCCAAATAAAGGAAAATAAAATGAATTAAATCTATTTTCTTTCTTATTTAGAAATAGTGTGGGATGACGTCACTATTATGTTCCATCAATGGAGTGTGTGACAGAGAGAGCCCACCAGCCAGCGTGGTGGCTCATTGCCCGATCTGACTGTCTGCTATTGACCATGTCGAAAGGCCTAAGCCCAGTATCTGCTGTGGGACGTTACTCGGTACAAGTAAGTCGGCTAAGTGAGTACTTGGTATCAAACTACACTATACGGTACAAACTTCTTGTAATGCCAAAAGTAAATAAGTTGTCTCTTAACGTAATACTGTGTCCAGCTCTCCTAATATCGGAGTCCTGTTTCCGTGACGTCATAAATTGTCAACCCCGTAAATGTCGTGGGCGGAACCAAGTGTCATTGGGATACCAGATTTAGCACGTTTTATTTGAAAGCCCCTGAGATACGGCTCGAATCGGGTCGTTTTTGTCACGCTCGCAACCGTTTGTTTTTATGTTGGTACCTACGCGAGATAAACAAATAACATCAAAACGAAATTTCGAGTGTTTAAAGCTTTTAACATAATGACCCTTTTAATTTTCAACGGTTTCGTTGTTGTGATAACATCGAATAAAGAACAGAACATTGTATTTTAATGTAACCTAACTTAACATTTTAGAACTTTGCCATTCCAAGTTAATTATTATTATTATTATTATTATATCAGCCATAGCTGTCCCACTCCTGGGCAAAGGCCTCCCCACATGTTATCTACTAATTATTCTGGTGATCTGGTGAAGGTCGCGGGTAGCCGCTGGAATCTGGATGCGAACAGCACAAAACCGCTCGCTGTGGATATCCAGACCTTTGATGATGATGACGATGATGATGATGATTCTTTTAACAATACAAAACTTTAATATTTTTATTATTCAACTCAACTGAAACACGAATTTCTGTACCCTAAAATGTAGTTAATAAACATTCAACTGATGGAGCATGATAGTGACGTCATAGCTGATTTCCGCCAATATTAACTTCATAGCTGGAAATAAGGGAACGTCGATAGAGCACATATTAGTTAGTCCCACTTAATACAGCCACGTCCGCCGACGGCTTTTATCTCAGTAAAGTTGCTATAAAGCTTTTACTATCTGGCAAATAAATAAATGAATTACCTAAAGTGATTGTATTAGATTAAGGCCGGTTATGGTCTATAGTGAAGTTTAAAGAAACTAACTAATTATAAATACATAAAAAAATAAAATAAAATTCATTTATTTCGACCAGCTTAGGATCAAAGTAGACAACATAACAATTTATATAAATTAAATTAAATAAGATTAAAAATTATTACAGAAACAAAATTGAAATTAAAATGATAAAATCAAAACATTTAAAATACAAAATTAAAATTAAAACTTACGAACTTCTAAATTCATTTAATAAAATAAAAATTTGAAATTTGAAATATAAAATAAAATAAAGTTCAATAAAATAAATTAAAATATTAAATTAATTATGAGACGACCAACACCTCAGTCTCCATGTGACCACGGACTCTGCAAAGGGTTCGAAACGTCAAGATAAACATTAATTAAAAGTGATGTCTAAAATAAACGCGAGTAGATCCGTAAAAGTTGTTTCATTTAAGACTTTAAAGAAGTTTTCTGGTTTAGGAGTCTGGGACGTTTTATTATGACTCGAAACAATTTGTTTATTTGTGTAAAATATTTGAAAATGAACAGTGTTCTTATCCATTGAATTCCAGTCTTTAGTAAAGCACATATTTGAATGTACCGCACTGCTCTACTTCATTGTTACCGGTTTACAGTGTAACCTTTTTATATGTAAACAAGTATGAACAAGCCATGTAAATGGATAGTTTGGCGTTAAGCCAGTGTATGCTTTGTTCTTTTGATAAAGTAGTCCTAAATCTTAGTAGCAGCTTTTAAATTGGCCTCAATATAAAGTGCACAATTTAACTTAATATATATGGATAAACAGCGTTGATTATCTTACCACAAAATCAGCAACTGCTAACGGAAGTATTGTACGCACACCAATTTTAAAAACAATTCCAAACATTCATAACAAATAAACTACAGAAACAAAATTAAATTTAAAAAAAATGTTATAACTAAAGAAAGTATCAGCATTATAAGATAAGATAAATAAACTTTATTGTACACCAAAAATAAAACATTTGACAAAAAAACTACATAAAAATACACGCACAAAGGGCGGTCTTATCACTAAGAGTGATCTCTTCCAGACAACCTTTGGATGGACAAAAAATATTTGAGTTTGAAGTGGGCTTGTCGTCGCGTCGGTGCACCATAAATAATTATAGTACGAGTATAACTAACACAGCAATAAATAATAATAATTACTTACTATACTATTGAAGCAAACATATACACATATACAGTTATAATTATAAGTACAGTGAAACCTGGTTAAGTGAGACATCAAGGGACCTGCAATGTCGTTTCACTTATAGAGGTATTCCACTTACCCAGTGTCTCAGATATACAGGTATAAATAAATATCTGTCTCATTTACAGAGGGTTCCATTAATAGAGGTGAGAATACAGGTTATTTCAGTTATACAGGTGCGATCATTAAATAAAATAACGTGTTATGTATGTAAAAATGACCCATGTTAGCAAACACTGTTCAAGTTCAGGATATTCTGATAAACGTACACGTTTTAGTTTTCCTTGTCCTTCAGAACATTGTGATTCAATTTTATGTTTACTCTGAATTATTCTACAAAGAGTAGATTTTGGCACATTAAATTCGGCACAAACTTCTTCGCGTGTTTTCCCACTTTCATAAACGGATATTAACTTCAGTTTTTCACGTAATGATAACGATTGTAGCTTTCGTTTAGGCATTTTTCAAATAAATATCTATATGATAGTAAAGCGAAACTAAAACTGAAGGTAATTGAAGCTCAAAATTACTTACGTACTTGGAATAACGTGTGGAATTTGTGGGTAGAATAAGAATGAGTAAACATACAATGTTATCTCAGTTACAGAGGTTTATGCATATAAAATTTGCTCGCTGTCTCAGTTATAGAGGTAACTATGATGATAAATCGAAAGAACAAATCCCAGATATAGAGGCTTACCTTGTCCCACTAACAGAGGTAATTCAGTGCCAAAGTGTTGGGACCTCAGCATTGGTTCCAGTTATGGAGGTTTCTCACTTATCCAGGTCCCACTTAACCAAGTTTCACTGTATAAGAATGCAAAATATAATATAAAAGCATATTACAGTGATGATGGTTTTTGGGACAAGTAATGATCCTTCAGTAGCCTCTTAAAAGTTGCTAACGTTTTAGCATTTCTGATTGTTATAGGCAATGAATTCACAATCGAGCAGCCAGTACAGTGAAAGATTTATCGTAAAATTTTATGGAATGGATTGGTATCTCAAGATTTATGTTTTTCGACATTATCATCATCATCAGCCTTTTCCACTGCTGCTGGACATAGGCCTAGGGCACGCCACTGAGCACGACCCGCGGCTACTTTCATCCGGGAAGAAAGGTAACAAACCTTATTTTACTTTACTCAAAATAAATTCTTCATGCACATTAGCACAACATCTCTGATGATGATAACGTTGATGACAAAACGTATCCATTTGTTTGAGCTATAAAAATACAGTGATATTATTAGGAGCATACAAATTATGCGAAACGTACGCTGTGAGCGCAAGATAAGCCGCGCTTAAAGCTCTTGTCCCGGATTTTAGCGTAATTGTTTCCAGCGGGGATGCATTTTTCGAGACTCCTTACTATTTGCTAACAGCTTTTTTATTTTTGCCGGTTTTTATCGGTATTGCTCCCGGTTTACGCCTACAAGTGGAAACGTTATTTCTGTTTCGTTCGTGATAAAGTTTTTTGCTGTATATGTACTTGTTTGTATCCACCCGGGACCCCAGAGCTAGCCAGCTGGGCCCGCGAATAAGCCTTGCTTGCAATGTCGCAATGCTGCTAGCTTACTAGGTACTCGTGGTACTAGGTTATGGGGCATGATGATGTGAGCAAATTTTTTATCTATAGTAAGTAGTAGTTATACTTTATAGTTTCAGGTAGTATAATTTACAATTATAGTTACTGGTAATTTTCTTTGTATGTAACCAAATGCAGCTTTATTAGCAAGAGCAAAATAATATTTATTGTAAAGTTACAGATACTTTAAAATAAATATTATTTTGCTTCTTTGATCTTTATTAAAATCACCAACGCGACGTTGCCGGAGCTCATCAAAATTGTATTTTTTTTACTTAAGCAGTACTACCCCTCGCCTTCTGACGTACTTCGATTTTATGAATGTATGGCTTTTAATTTTTTTAACAATAACTAATATTGAGATATTAATAAAGTCATAAAAATAGCAGCGAAGGCCTAAATATATGTTTGCACTACGCTTTACGGGTAGCACTAGTGCGCGTTCCCGTGCCCTACTAGATTCTCCGAAGGGTTCGGATCGGATCGGGGAGCGGAACCACTCGAGGGCGCCTCTAAAGGCTCGGACCTCGGCTCGGGTAGACCGGGCCGTGGAGGAGGAGAGAAGAGCCTAGGTACATATCTGTACCTGGTATAGAGCGCGTGTGAACCGGTTCTTCGTACCTTTGGTCAACGAGTATGGTGTCTTGGACCTAAGCTAATGGGCATGTTTAGTGTATTCTGTAAATGTGTAGTGACATTTAGAGGATCGGGCGGGGTGCTACTTTGATACCGTTTGTTCGATCGTGAGGTGTTTAATGGAGTTGAAACGATGTCTATCATGGTATAATTAACTTGTTAATCAAACGGTTTTCAATATTTGAGGTAGCACCTACGTTTACTTTCACTCATCAATCACTGTTTTATAGACTATATTCACACAAAATGATTAATTATGTGTAAAGTTTATTAATTGATAAAATAAGTTTATACGTACACCACGTAGTTTTCTCTGGTTTAGTGAAATAGCTTTTAATATACTGGACTGTTTAGTATAATAATTATGTAGCATAATGTCTGTTCAAGTAATTTTTGCCAAACATTTTTGAGTTTTCCAATCAAACTATTAGCTTATTTCTTTACATCCATACAAAGGGTTAGACAGGATTTGGACATAATAATTAAAACAATGTCGGTACTAATCAAAAACTTACTAAGCTTTCAGATTAACTTTTTATTCAAAAGATTCACGACGGAAATCAGAATCAACGACGGTACCACAACCACCCAACACAATATCGTAAAGTTTGTTTTCGATATTGACCCGACCGGGAATCGAGCTCGGGACCTCAGAGTCACTCGGCTACGGAGGTCGTCAAAATAATTTACTTACGATTTCATTACTTACCTAAAGCAAAAATAGAAAATCAAGGTCTCGGTAATAAATTACCGAATTTCAGTAACAGATGTGTCGCACACACATGCGCTGGTAGACGACGATGCTGATGTTTTTTTTGGCGGGGAAAGGAAATTGTCGCCGAGAGAAATATGTTTCTTCCATATTATTCCGGAAATCCAATTATCGTAGTCGATATAAGCGCGGTTTATACGAGGCTCGGACGACACCACAATGCCAGATAAGCCGCAAAAACGAGAATTGGTTTCACGAACTAAGTATTCATAACTACGTTGATGTTCCGTTAACTGATCGAGTTTGCAGCTGGATCAATTTCATAAATATATTTTCATTTGTTTAAAAGAAGCAGCTATTATAGTAATTAAATTATTTATTGATTTTCGCACACCGGAGGCTGTAATGTGTCTTCAGTATTGATGAGGCTTAATAGTTTTAATTAAGTTTAGGCAAGTCAATAACTATTGTACTATAAATATTCAAAGATTCAAAGTCAAAGCCAAATCATTTATTCAATACTAGCTGACCCGGCGGTCTTCGTACCGCTTTGACAGTTTCCATCATTGAGTTAAATATATTAATAATCAATAGTTTCCATGACAACAAAATAAACAAATAATTTTGTATTGGAAAATTAAATTGTCGTTTTTAGTATTTTATTGATTTTTTTAAATATAGCGCTAAAATAGCATTCTAATGGTGAAAGAATTTTTTAAATCGGTCCAGTAGTTTTTGAGTTTATTCGTTGTAAACATACATACATACAAAATACAAAGGTTTCCTCTTTATAATATTAGTATAGATAAGCTTTCACAGGCACTAATTGACGACCAAACTATGAATTCCAAAATTATTTGGAATTATATGTTTCGCAAAGGCCGGTCATCGGATGGGTGACCAAAAAATTATCATCTCGAGCTTCTCCGTGCTTCAGAAGGCACGTTAAGCCGTTGGTCCCGGCTGCATTAGCAGTCGTTAACAACTACCAATCCGTACTGGGCCCGCGTGGTGGTTTATGGTCCGTTTTCCCTATCCATCCATAGGGAAAGCTCGTGCCCCAGCAGTGGGGACAAAATGAGCTGATGATGATGATGATGATATGTTTTATTATTAAATAAAACACTAAAAATTGCTTAGACTAAAATAACGAATCTACCATTGTAATCTTTAAAGACTAAGTAATAGAAAGTCCACTGGCATATATTTATTTATAATATTAAAACAAATAGACAACACTTTACCATCCAATTTGATTGATTTTTTGGAAGTGCTGTGTTTTTGATAAAGATTACCAAAGATTGTATACTTAAAGGGTCTTACAAATAAACAAAGAATAAAGTCCGAATAGTTTTTCCGTGTTTTGTCTCTTTTACTCTAATTTGAAATGACGTTTACATAAAAAAACAAAACACGGGAACTATTCGGACCTTATACTATGTTTATTTGTAAGGGGGATAAGGTTTAATTAGAATGACAATATATTATTATGAAAGTCAGCGGTAATTCGGTTTAAAATATATAATATAGCGATATAAACTCTTTACACTAAAACTGTTAATCATATACGCATCTAATATGAAGGTAATTACTGAAAACAGCATATTGAATCCTTTGAAAACTATGACTAAGAGCTTCGTTGAATGAGGTCCAATCATTTTGTGTGATGAATGGGTGTGGCTCTACCATCGATTTCAATAGATAAACAGCTCTTTAGGATTCATACGAAATATATTAGTAATTAATTAGAAAACGAGGATTAAACAGATTATTAATTGGATATAAAACTGTTCCTCCAAATTCTTTTAACTATTTGTAGAGTAGCTCACTTAAAAACAAATAAAAATCGAATAGAACACTATTGAACATAAAAAACAAAAATACACACGTTAAAATAAAATTTACAGTTTAATGATTCATACAAAGGGCGGCATTACTACTAAAAGCCATATCTTCCAGGCAACCTAAGGATGGAGAAGAGACAACACTTAACTAAAACTTTCGAAATGGCTAAGGGCTAAGGGCTACTTTTATTTTACGTAATGTATGGTCATAGCTACTTCTTTAAGCTTATGAAATTATCATCATTATATCTATATAAATATCATATTTTCTTAATAGTTCTGTGCGCAGTTTGTCTATCTAACTAGCTACTTCCATACTATCCTGTCACCATGGTTTGCTGGAAGAAATCTCTTTTTAGAGATAAGCTTACCTGTACTATTGCGATCCAAAATGTTAACCATTGTAAATGTTTATTTGTGTACGAACTAATAAAATAAAAAAATAATAAAATAAATAAATCATTCTGCTAGCCTAAAAAAAGAAAACATAAACCGTCGCCTAAATATTTGTGAAAACCTTAATTTGGTAAATGAAATACATAATGGAATATAACACGTAACTACGTACCGTTATTAATACATTTTGAATTTGTTAAATTATCCTAATAGCAATCGATACTACTCGCATATCATAGTTTTAAATCAAAAGTATTTAAAAACAAAATTCGGTACATAACTGGTTAGCTGCAAAATCTTTTTCCTATCGTTTGTAAATTCAAACAAGACATCGGGCAGATTGCCGCTGATTGGTCGAACAAGATTATAGACTGGAGCTTGGATGTGCTCAAAGAGTTTGTTGGATGCTGCACTGTTATATCAAACCGCTGAAAAATATGGAAACTGGGCGAGTTCTGAGATTGGGTTCAATCAGGTGGGTTACTCTTGAAACACAATTGCAATAATCAATTTCCAATCCCAAATCTAAAAAATTCAAATGGCACTCTTAAAAGCGATAATAGCGCTACATTGGAATTAAATTGCGTAGAAATGGAGTGAACAAATTATTATCGAGATGGGGCGTTCCGAAATTGTGATACTTATCCTAATATCGATAATATTAATCGCATTGGAATTGTATTGAGATTGAGTTTGCGTCAAGAGTAGCCTACCAGATCTACTTCAGATATTTGGTCTAAGGTTCAATTGAAGTATTCGATAGAACCGTTGACGATTTCTGCCTACCGACCGTGACAAAGGTTGTGTATAACCTCCTTGGCTTAACGTACTTTTCAACTACCTTTCAAAAAAGTAAAGAGAAATAAAAAAAATGTAGAATTTGTCAAACATTTCCTTTAGATAAGGAATTTCAATGAAGAGTAATCGGAAAAACAAACAGAATAAGGCTCGCTTCGAGGCAAAATATTCGTATTATTAAAAATGTTGTAAAAATATAGTCTACTGCGTTTTTTATAACTTTTATTTTTAAGTGTTAATTGCATTTTATATAAATATTTAATACTGCGTTTGATTGACTTTTTTTGTTAAACTTGCGTGCATGATAAAAACACTGCAATAAGTTATCTTATGATAAAAGAAAATATAATCATAGTAGTAGATTATATATAATAACAGCCTAAGTTTTTATTCATCAAAGTCATAATAGACTTTTAATGATAATAACATAATAAACATTTATTTCATGGTTTATGAAATAAATGTATAACCAAAAAAAATATGCATTAATTTTCCTGCAAACATTGTTTAATGTTCTATATTCTTTGTTTTTCAATTGATAAGAGAGGCGGTGGTTTTTTATTATGACACATTAGCAAAAAAAATACCATTTAGGTATGTCTATTTTGTTCATATAGGTATCTAGTAATTCGGATTTGGTTGGTAAAAAAAAGGAAAAAAAACGGTCTCCGAGAAATTTGGCTGGGACAGACAACTTAAAGAGATTGTAAGGATTCTGCTTTTAGCATTGAATGTGTAAAAAGCATTGTTTGTACAAGTACAGTGTTGTGGAACCAGCTCTCGGCGGCGGTATTTCCGGATCGTTACGACCTCGGAATCTACAAGAAACGAGCCTATTCCTTTCTTAAAGGCCGGCAACGCGTCTGCGATTCCTCTGGTTTTGCGGGTGTCCATGGGCGGCGGTGATTACTTTGCATCAGGTGACCCGCCTGCTCGTTTGCCTCCTTCTTTTATAAAAAAAAAGTCCGTGTAGGAAAATTGCAAAATATGTGTCTATGAATTTAAAAACACACCACATAAGAAGTTTGATTTTACGAGTGACAATAATTTTTCAAAAGTGCTCGAATATTACTTATAATAAAAGCTAGAAATAACAAATGTATACCGTAGCGTCGTCCGTCGGTCAGTCAGGCACCCATGATGGGAAGCCACCGTAACCAACGCAATAGTAAATTTAACAATTTCTTACAGTAACTCCCAAACTAGAGTATACCTGTTAATTTGGGAATTCGTGCCTCTACCGCCACTTGTGTGTTTGTTTGTGCGTGCGTGTTTGTGTATGAGTGTATATGTATGTATGTGTATTTATGTGCTATTGAGAGTGTGCATGCTATAATACGTTAAATACATATAAAATTATCATATTTTGATATATACGGCTATGAGGTTGTATACGTAGGATTTGTCTCTTTAGAGCAATCTGTACAAGCGGTAAAATAAAAATAGTTGTTCACGTTTCTCGCTCAAAAAATGCAAAATATGTAATATAACATGACATCACATACATAACAGAGATAACATAAAGTACGTACATTAAATAACAAGTGAATTTGTCAAATTGAGGGTGGTTACAATTCAAAAATTCACTTTAATAACGACTTTAACGTGTCAGGTTAAAACTCATTTTTATAGAAGCGATGCAGGTGAAAAGTGAAATTCGCGTCAATACTAGAGCGGGGGTAACATGATAGACGTTCAAGCTCGCTGAGACTTTTCAAAGGACATTTCAGTGATTGTGCGACTTGAAGGTGAAGTCAATAAGTCACTTTTATTCCATTTCCCGAGCAAATGGAAGAACCAATACGTAGGTACGAGTTTGAATCAGTGAATCTCATAACTTCGAAGAATTTTATCGACGGTACCTTAAACGTATTTGTATGATGATAAGGTTGTTTATTAAACCAATTTAATTTGCAAAATATTTTTCATTTTAAGTTTTGTGTTGTGAAGCATGGTGGGAACGGTAAGTGATCTCTCCGACACTCACTAAGACATCAATTTAAGGTACTTTTATATTATGACTAGTGGACCTGGCGGATTTCGTACCGCTTTGACAGTTCAAAAGTCTGTCAAAATTTCAATACAAAAGTATAAAAAACTACCAAATAGGTTCTATTCCCAACATCAAATCCAAGACCTAAGTAGTAAATTGTGGAACAAAGTGTAGAGAAAAAGTATGAGTTTCATTCCCGTGGGAATATCGGGATTAAAACTATTCTATGTGTTAATCCTGGTTATAAACTATCTGTATGCCGAATTTCATCCAAAATCCATCCATCCGTTGCAGCGTGAAAAAGCAACAAATATAAACACACAAACTTTCGCATTTATAATATTGGTGTGACTAGCGGCTACCCGCAACTTCGTCTGCGTATATTTTAATCTATAGAATTGTTGGCCTATTCTGTTGTAAGAGATAACTATATTTTTTAGTCTTCTATTTAATGCAATAAACTATAAACTGTTTTAAGAATCCATTAAATGACAAATTTGGTGTGTGAACATAACCATACCTTATTTCACAACGGCTGATCTTGTGTTACTCACTTCCAGCGGCTACCCGCGACCATCACCAGATCGTCCGTCCACCTTGTTGGAGGCCTGCCAAAACTGCACCAGTGGGTGGTCACTGGGAAATGCAGGCCTCAAACAAAATCTAAAATCCTAAAATCTTAACTGGAGGCCTGCCGAAACTGCACTGAACTATATTATTGTAAAGTTTTATTAAAATCCATTCAGTAGTTTTTGCATGAAAGAGTAACAAACATCCATCCTCACAAACTTTCGCATTTATAATATTAGTAGGAATTGAGGTTTTTCATAATATTTTAGAAAAACTATCTGAGACTCATTAGATAAGCTATTTAAGACTTATATAGTTGTAGAAAAAATTTAGAAATTGTAGAAACATTTATTTTTCTCTGACCGAGGGGCCAAAAACGACGCGGGACCCATAGGCAGATGCCATTTTTGCCCTTATGTTAATCCGGTACTGCATGAACGTGTGTAACGTTACATGTTGCATAGCATAAGTTGTAGTTAGTGTAGTTGTTAGTGTATGTAGGCATCTCTAGCGACCAGTGTAAACTCTAGTTTTTTTTTTTTTTTTTTTTTTTATACATAGCACGGCAAATGACTCCATTTCACCTGATGTTAAGTGAATATGGAATCCAGATGCGATGACAACTGGTGCAGCGTGAAAATAACGCAGCATCAGTTACCCTCACTCTGCCGGCCCACAAGGTAAAAGGAAATTGTAACGCGATCCCCTTACGTCTGTCCCGCACTTCCGATAATAACGTCGCGGCTTGCGGGTAGATGCATCTGCAGATTCGGTGGTTTTTCAAACATAGAAAACTTACATTTATATCCATCTACATATTAGAGTCATGTAATACTTATCAAAAAACATCAAGAACTTTTATCACCCATTGACAAAACAAAAAGAAACTATAGATATTTAAATAAACTGAAATTACCCTTCACCAAGTTAACATTAGTCTCACCCAGTCTTTACTTTATGTCAATTAAAATGTACAATCATATCCCAAACCAGATTAAAAACTTGGAAAAAGTTTCGCAGTTCAACACACAGATAAAAAAGTTCTTGACTGAGAAATGTTTTTATACCTTAAAGGAATTTTTCGAATATGTAATACTGAGTATGTAATATAATATGGAAATAATTCTTATAATTAATAATTATGTAATTGCTTGCAGATAATTTAATATGTTATATTTTGTTGGAATTATTCTATTAAGAATTTATTTTATGTTAATTTGTAAAAAGATTGAATTAAATTGAATAATTGATTTTTGTATATAGGGCCCTCTGGACCAAAAATTCATTTACTAAATTGCTATGCCCTTGCAGGGCGTCACATATATGACATACTTACCTAACATTTTTTTAAGGACCTAAGTACTTGTACTGTCTAACTTTTGTGACATGCAATAAAGCTTCTGATTCTGATTCTGATTCTATTCATCTGTTTAGTTTGGCAGCTATGATGTATTTACGAGAACTTTTTTATTATTTTATTTATACAAAATTAGCCTTCAACAATTGTTATCTCAACGTGATTATCGGCCGAAAATTGGAATCGGATCGGAGCGCAGTCCACCCGAAATCCTCAACCATTGCGGAACTTACTAACTTAACAGTATTTTACAATAACTTTAACACAATTATTGTTAAAAACAATTAAGTTCGTCAGTATATTAAAGGTTAATTTTATATGAAACTAGCGGCCGCCCGCAGTTTCACTCGCGTGGTTCCCGTTCCCGTGGGAATATCGGGATAAAAGTATTCTATAAGTTAATCCAGATTATAAACTATCTGTATGCCGAATTTCATCCAAATCATCATACATATACACAAACTTTCGCATTTATACAGTGATCAACCAAAACTGCAAAATTAATTACCTACAATAACAAAAGGAGAGCTCGATGGCGCAATGGTAAGCACGCCCGGTCGCGATTGCTAAGGTTAAGCAACTTTCGCCAAGGCTGGTCATTGATGGGTGACCAAATAATGTATTTTCTTGAGCACCGCTGTGCTTCGGAAGGCACGTAAAGCCGTTGGTCCCGGCTGCATTGACAATGGTTAACAACCATCAATCCGCACTAGGCCCGCGTGATGGTTTTTGGCCCATTCTCCCTATCCATCCATAGGGAAGGCTTGTGCCCAGCAGTGGGGACATAAAATGAGCTGATAATGATGATGATGAATAACAAAAATAAGTTTCAATGCAAAATACAACTTCTAACTACCGATCACAACACAACCGGTAAAACACACAATAAGTACAATAAGCTGCCTATTTTCATTTAGCTCACGTCTCCATCCAAACAAGCATGTTTCGTAATCGGTGCAAAACGCGTGTAAATTTACCTTTCAATCGACGTCGATCAAAAAAGTATTTATGAAAGCCTCCCTAAAAAAAATGTACCTACGGAGTAATCCGCCGTGACGTGTTTGACGTAAAGCCATTGGCGGCGTAAAAAATCGTTTGCTCTATGTAGTTAATGTACCTACAGGCGGTCGTCTTAATCCAGGGCCTTGCGATTCTCGGTAAACACTAATCTTTGCCGAAGCTACCCGGGTCAAAGATTAATCGGTGGCGCGTGATGCCCTTCTGTTAACGGTACAATGGAGGCGTGTTACGATGTTTTTCTTAAATATATATATAACGTTCTATTTTGGCATTAGAAACCGCCTTGTTTGTGAGACCTTCATCATCGGCTTACACTACTCCACTGCTGGAGTAGAGTAGTAAAGTAGAGTAGTAGAGTAGAGTGCACGCCACACTGCACATAGGCCTCTCTAAGTGTACGCTACTGAGCACGATCCGTGGCTAGTGAGACTAATAGTCTCAGACTTAGAAATTCCGGGTTAGATTCCCTGCGAGGATATAGTTTGTTATCGGTTTTGGGTAGCGGTAACGCTTGCTAGTAACGTCTGATTAGCTATGACTGACTATCTCATATCAGACTGAAGTCATGTCAACAATTTTTGCAGCATTGTTGTGTTCCGGCAGGCATAATATCCTGTCATTAGTCCGGATTTCACTTGAGCATCTACTTACTCACTGTAGTGGATTAAAAAAGAAGATTAGCGTTAAATAGTATAAATAAATGTTTGTATCATTAATATTGAGAGAAGGAGCTGAAGCGAAACAAAATTCTAAATATATCTCATACTCTCTATCTCACTCTATCTTACTCTCTATCAACGATGTGCAATAGTTACATTTTAATTATAGTTGAATGTACAACCTCTTCTGTGCCATTGATTATTCTTTGATTAGGAGGAGTGGGGGACTCCATCCAGACTTATTTCCGGGAGCACTCGTTTGGAATAAATAAACATCCAACCACCTCAATATAGTCGAGCCTTGATTTTTCCTTATCGAGCTGTTCTAATCGATATCTTGATTAAATATATGTCTTTTATACAAATATTTTGGCGTAAACATTATATCGCGTGTAGACGTTGCCGTTCGTATTCATTATCGTGTAGGTCATCAGTATTCATTAAGATTTACAGATGAAATATTTCAATGGTGACTGAATATTTATGATACTGAAGCTGATTAAAAAAAGGAATGCCGCATAAATAGTAAGGAACAAAAAATTAGAAAACTGGAAAGGAAAACCAGCTCTTCAATAGCATAGTGATTCGAAGGCTTCGCTTATAGAAAAAAGTCACGGATTCGTATAGAGTATCAAAAAAATTAAATTCCGCTCTCTTAGGCATGTCCAGTAAAATCATTAGAAATAAGGCGACAAGTTTCTTGGACAGAGAAATGAATCAAGATGATGGAATTGCAATTATATTAGTTGTAGCTACAATGGATCGGTGTCTAACATTAATAGAAGCTAGAAGCGCGTTCAAAAACCTGTCTTATTTTGAGTGTACAGGGTTGAATTAACAATTTATCACCCCACATAATTCCCTGTGTATTCACTGTAACTTTTTCATTGGCATTATGCCAAGTCTTGCGATTCTTTCATTTTATTGCCTCTTATGAATTTAATACGTCCTCTCCGTAGCTCGAGGCAAACGGGGGCATTATTGGATGGGAATGGCGATGAATATTTTTGACACGTGACATTGCGTTGAATGTGATGTGGGGTCATGTGATTTTTTGTCGACAAGCCACTTTTGAACGCTTCGTAAGTCCTTTCTGTTTTTTTTATATATTTCCCTCGGCAGATGAGATCACCTCACATTCTGTCAAGTGAGGGTTGAATTCGTTTGTGGAGATGATTAGTGTCGTAGATATAACACAAACTACTAACCAACTTGATAATTGTAAAGCTGGCAATCCATTATATTCACGCATGGTCGCTAACTATGGGCCTCATAAGAGGTCCCAAGATCACCCAAAAAGCAATAAAGCGGAATATGCTTGGGGTTTCTCTTTGTGATCGAATCAGAAATTAGGGAATCGGTAGAAGAGTAAAGTTTATCCATATAGCCTAAAGAGTTGCTAAGCTCAAGTGGCAGTGGGCAGGGTACATCGCTCGCAGGGCTAATGGCAGCTGGGGCGGAACAGTTCTCAAGTGGTCACTGGAAAATGCAGTGTCGGCAGGGCTCCAACAAGGTAGACGGTCTCAGGTAGCCACTGGATGCAAGTTAAAAAAAAAAAAAAAAAAAAAATCAAACCTTAAAGGTAGCAGGATTATATTTGTCAGATCTACTTATCTTGCTCACGGGTTTCTAAAAAAATCCTTTAACATAGTTTATAGGAGTATTTTGCAGTAAATAGAAGACTAAAAATATTGTTATGTTATAACTCATACAACATAATAAGCCATAATTTCTAAAGATATATACGCAGACGAAGTCGCGGGTAGCCGCTAGTATATAATACATAAATATAGTGGAGAACCACCTTAAGATGCCATATCACAGTTCGCGTGAATAACTCATTTTTTTATACGTAGCACGGCAAATGACTCCATTTCACCTGATGTTAAGAGAATATGGAATCCAGATGCGACGACAACTGGTGCAGCGTGAAAACAACGCAGCATCAGTTACCCTCACTCTGCCGGCCCACAAGGTGCCTCTTCACGCCTCGTTTGAAGGACCCCATATCATATGAAGGAAGGAAAACGTGTCATCATCATCATCATCATCAGCTGATTTATGTCCCCACTGCTGGGGCACGAGCCTTCCCTATGGATGGTTAGGGAGAACGGGCCATGAACCACCACGCGGACCCAGTGCGGATTGGTGATTGTTAACGACTGCTAATGCAGCCGGGACCAACGGCTTAACGTACCTTCTGAAGCACGGAGGAGCTCGAGATGATAAATTTTTGGTCACCCATCCGATGACCGGCCTTTGCGAAAGTTGCTTAACCTTAGCACTCGCAGACCGGGCGCGTTAACCACTGCGCCATTGAGCTCCTCAAAACGTGTGCTGGCAAACTATTCCAATACTCATGTTGTATGTAGAGTTTATTGTATCTATAATGTTTTGTAAGTATACTTTTTCTGACTTCCATAATGTTATTAGTGGTCTGGCGAAGTAATGTTACTATTTGTAAGGGCAAAAAGTCAAGGAAGTGTGAAAATTACCATGGTGCTCCTTTGGGTCTGCCATTAAGAGCGTGATTTGGCAGTATTCCCACATAAGATAATGGGGATAGATAATGGCTGGGATTCCAGATCGATGATAGTATTTAATGAAAGATTCAGTTGGGATATCTTAAAATAAAAAAATCGTTGGTGTAGGTACCTACCAATATTTAATAGATTTGCCTTCACACGACGTTTAACGAAACTATTTATCTATTTTTATGGATATAAAGTGGTGGTACCAGTGTCCGACAGGAACTAGAGATTGACACTTTTTCCTTTAATAATTAAAAATAGGGGTCAGAGACTTATTTTTGGAAATAATTTATTTGTATTACAAAATAAATAGTTGTAACGCAAAATTATTATTTGGTCAGCAGAATTATACAATCGGTCAGCATAAGAAATCCTTACTGTTGGTTAGGTTAAGACATTTTTTTCCTGAGCGAAGCGCAGCGTAGCGAGGGCCAGTCACGGAAGGGAAGGGGGGAGCAGCGTAAGACTGCTGTTCAGAATGATATAAGTTGCAGACTGATTTAGAAATATTTGCTGACCATAAGTTGCTGCCCAACTAGCTGTTTTAGCTAACTGATTACATTTTTTTGCTAACAAAAATACGAATACGCTAACCGTTTAAATAACACCCCTTATTTTTTGACTTTATAAGTATCACCATATTTATAAAATACTTACAGTGAAAAAAATTAATGCCTACCCGACCCAGCCAGGATCCTGGGTCTTCCGCAATCCGGGCGATTCGATTTCGATTTCGATTCCTGGCTGGGTCGGGTAGGCATTAAATTTTTTCACTGTATTTTATAAATATTTAATTCAGCTTCAGTGCAGCAATTAGCACTTAAAAAAATAAAAAGGTAAATTTATATCACCTGCTCATTTTATGTCCCCACTGCTGCCATAAAATCCCCACACGAGCCTAGTGCGGATTGGTGGTTGTTAACGACTCCTGATGAAGCCGGAACCAACGGCTTTACGGGCCTCCGAAGCACAGAGCTCGAGATGATACATTTTTGGTAACCCCTCCGAGGACCGGCCATTACGACTCGTAGACCGGCCTCGTTAAATACTGCGTCATCGAGCTCCTCCTTTGCCAATGAAATTCTCCTACTACAATAGTTATTTTTACACTAGAATGAGCAAGCAGATATACAATATGTTGATTTGCATTTCCAAACGCAAATCAACATATTATATATACCTTTGTTGAAACAACCTTGAACAAACAAACGGCTCCAACTTATTCGATGCCATAATTCTGTTAGCCACCAAAACAGAATTTTATATAGACTTATGTCAAAGTTCTCCCTGCTTAATGAGAAACTGAATATTTAAACGCCACCAGTTTCTTCGTGTTGCGAACTAATCTTACGAGAAGCCAATGTTAGCAATATTAATTGTTTCATTTACATTGTTGTAACTATAGCGTTATTTAGTTGCTTACATAATATTCGATATTACGTTGTGCAGATGTTATTGAGCATCTGGTCGCTTATTTATTTATGACGGACTTTTGTACTTACTTGTATTCATGTAATTGGAACACATGGTCTGGTGATATGACTCGGTTTGTTATTTTAGTACCTATGTTTGTACAGAAACTTTGATGCCTTGGAATTGTGTAAAAAATTATGAACTCAACTATAGATGTATATCCTCCTGAGAGCTACGATACCTACTATAGGAAAAAGGCTTCAAACTTAGAACACACAGCTTAATTACCGGAAGTAACTGCTCTACTAGATGCCTTCGCATCTGGATTCTGCTTCTGATTAATATCGATTCAAAATTCAAAATTATTTTTTTTTAATGAAAATGAACTTTTACAAGTGTTTTTTGAACGTCAATTCAAAGCCATGACTTCGTAAACCCTACGGTGGAGATCTTGTACCGAGAAGAAGCCGCAAGAAACTCGGCAAGGGCCGGCAAACATTACGGCCTAACTCTAAGGACGTCCGCTGCGTTAAGCGGGAGCACAGAGCGTGTGCTGTTTCATGTGAATTCATAGAGCTGCGTGAGTCAGTTGCCCGTTGATGGGACACGGTCGTTTGTCCCCACCTGATCATCTAAATGCCACTACACATTTACAGAATACACTAAACATGCACACAAGTTTAGGCCCAAAACACCGTACCCGTAGAACAAGGGTACGACGAACCGGTTCACACGCGATCTATACCAGGTACAGACATGTATCTACCTGAACGCTTCTTCCCACCCCTACGACCCGGTTAACCCTCGTCGAGGTCCTGGCCTTAGAGGCGCCCCAGGTTGTTCCGCGCTCCGATCCGATCCGAGCCTCACGGAGAATCTAGTACGGCACGGGAACACGCACTAGAGCGTGTTGCCGTTCCCTTTAAAAACCTCTGGCGGTGCTTCGTTTCACACGGCTTGAGGAACCCTTTAAGTTTTTCGCCGCCCAAAAAAACCCGGTGAAAATCGTCTGAGGCAATCAGCAAACTCTAAAAAATACGCTCGTCCGTTCGCGGGACGTATTACCATGAAGCTGCGTATCACTGATATGTACTTTGACACAAGACAGCTTCAAAACCATTATATATTTCTGCGACTGCACGGCGCGGGTCCCTGCGGCGGGAGCCCGCACCGCGCTTCCGCTTGACGCAGCGGACGCCCTAAAATAACTTCCACTACGGTCGTATATAAGAGTATAGCTTCAATTGTAAAGGATTACTTTATAGAAAACGAAGAAGAATATTAACTTCTCTTACATGTTAAAAATATTGATAACAGCGATAAAAGACGAAACAGAAAAAGGAAAACATTATGGTAACTCTTTACACGTGTACCGCATTTGCACAACAAAGGAGGAGGCGCGCTCGTCAAATTGTGCCTAATGTTGTTACAGCCATAACGCTGAATTACAATAGCATTATACGCGTAATGCACCTTCCAACGCCCCGGCGTAACGCCGCGCCGAGGCATTCCAAGGTTCCGAAGCCACTGGAGAAAATGATAGCTATTTAAAGTCGCTCAGAAAATTCGCGTGGAGATAAGCGGTAATTGCCGTGAATCTTCGGGGAGGCAAAAAAAAATTTTTGTTGCCGACCGACCGACCGTCCAACGACGGAGCTTTTATATTTGCTGCGTTATAGTTGAAGACTTTTGATCTCTGAAGTCTCAAGTCTCAACGCTTTCGCTCGACCGTTTATTTCGGTTTCTGATTTTCGGGACGTTTCGCTGTATTCATCTCGAATGGGCGTCGTAATACTGGTAATGCGGCTTACAAATGCGTCCGTTCCGAATCTCTGATAATTGAAAATGTATTTTTATTGTCGTAGCGCCATTGTTGACGGTTATTTGTTTCGTATTCGAAATCGTGGACATAAAAGTGACAATAAACTGTGATCGATGCTTATGGCGAGATGATCATTGTTCCATGTACCACGTTTGTTTAATTTTTGTCTGTGGATGTATAATGGTGGTGATTAAAAAATCACTTTCCCTGTTAAGTATGGAGGGGTAATTTCTTTCTTTATAATCACCAGTATATTTTAGTGAATGTTTTATGTCTATTTATTAAGAACTTGTAAGTAATACTTAAATATACAAAATGCTGAGTGAATAAGCGAAACGCATCTTGTAAAGGATGCTGCTGCTAGTATATAAATTAGGATACAGCCTTGCAATAAGAACTAGTTTGACTAGTTTAACTGGTTTAACTAAACTAGTTCTTTTACTTTACTACGCTATTAGTAGAATATCTCACACCACCTACGTCTGAGTAAAAAACCATCGCCAAACCCCCCCCCCATTACTCATAGCCCTTTCAATGTAAAGAAAACTAGTTTTTCTACTTTACTACGCTATTAGCAGAATATCTCACACCACCTATGTCTGAGTAATGATCTCTGACCTTGAGGTCGCGGGTTCAATGAACTGCGGATGGTACCATATTACTATACACGGTTTACGATTAGTGGTTAGTTAAAAAAATATATATAGAAATCAACTCATACATTGTCCTGATCCCAAGGTAAATAGCTAAACCACCCAGACCCGACACAATATCGAAAAGTTAATTTTCGACATTGACCCGACCGCGAACCGAACCCGGGACCTTAGAGTTAGGCTACGGAGGTCTTTAAAGGAGGCTAGCCTCCTTGCTTGCTTTAGGACCGCTAGACTGGTTATACATAAAACCACTTTGTTACTTATTATCGAAAACTGTCGCAATAACAACAATGTTGGTAGCATTGTTGTGTTGCGACAGTTAGAGATAAAATAGTTCGTTCCATAGTAGCTGAGGCTTCTTTGTGAAGAGCGAGTTTCGGACTTATCCGTACTTACCATTACCTAGGTGACACGATGGCCTGGTTTCCCCCCGTTGTATGTATGAAAAATAAAATAGTAGAATAAAATAGTAAGTATGTAGAATAAAATATGTTTAATAATTTTTTTGCGAACTAATTACAATTCGGAAAATTTAGAAAATTCCAGTCATAGTCACAGTGATAGATATTAATTGCATCACGTACGTTATTTCCACGGGCAAGATTCGAACCAGCACCCTCTGACATACCGGGTCAGGTGCGCTACCAATTAAGCTATCTTGGCTCTGTCCAACCCGTGCAAATCATCACTATCTACCCTTACCTAGTGAGCCAAAGGAGCCCCATTCAATGTCAATAACTACGTCATTAACATGCGATACATGACCTGCCCGGTATGGTCGGGGTTCGTACCTCGTGGAAAAATTTTCAACACTTTTTCAAAATATGTATTAATAATCGATATATATAATAAAGCTAAAGAGGGTCGAAAGTCTGTACTTACATGGGCGATATTCGAAAAAAAGTTGGCTGGGGATACTTAGAATCGATGACAGAACACAAATCAAAACAAAATCTAAAAACTATTAAAACAATAGTTTTTAGATTTTTTGTCTGTTTATTTGACCGCGCATCACGTGAAAATGGCTGAACGGATTTGAATGAAACTTTTCACATAGACAGACCATGACCCGGACTAGGATATAGAATACTTTTTATCCCGGTAACAGTGTGGGATAGTGTAGTCTTTGCGAACGAAGTCTCGGGTGACAACTAGTAATTTATAAAATAAAAGAAAAAAAAACGGAGGAAGCAGAAGAACAGTATTTCGGGCACATTATGCGCAGTAACAAGTACAGTCTCTTACAGCTCATACTGCAAGGAAAAATACAAGGCCAGAGAAGACCAGGCCGTAGAAAGGTGCAATGGTTACAGAACCTCGCCGAGTGGCAATCTGTACTTCAGAGCTTTTCCGAGCCGTAACATCACGGGCCATAGTGGCCATCATGATAGCAAACCTCCGATAGGAGATGGCACATGAAGAAGAAGAAAAAAGAAAGGATTATCGATGAATTAAACATTAGCCTTTTTTTAATTTTAATAGTAGGATGTACGAAAGTAACCCAATCCAAGTCCAATGTTACCTACGTTTCTAAGTTAAGCCTCTGTGTGTTACTAAAACATCAATCATAGACTTTTTTACTATCGGCTTACAGAATTTCGGATATGGGTTTGTATTTCAACTGTTCATGTTTTTCCTTTTCAACAGCTGCCATTGAAGTTGCAGTTTGATTGACGGCTTGTAAAAAGACGTGTACAGCCTACACATCAAATTTCTTCAATACATTATCAACCATATGCCATCTTCTATATATATATCTATCTATCCTTCTATCTATCTTTCTATGTATCTTTCTATCTATCTATCTATCTATACATATAATAAAGCTATGGAGTGTCGAAAGTCTGTACATGGAAGAGATTCCAAAAAAAGTTGGCTGGGGATACTTAGAATCGATAACAGAACACGTTCCAACAGTTTTTAGAATTTTTGTCTGTTTGTTTGTTTATTTGACCGCGCATCTCGTGAAAATGGTTGAACGGATTTAGATGAAACTTTGCATATAGACAGACTTTTTATCCCGGTAACAGGTGCCTGTAAGATAGTGTAGTCCTCGCGAACGAAGTCGCGGGCGACAACTAGTATATACGTAAAGTTCAAAGTCTATTGAGGAAATTTGAGCGTTCAAACACACCAAAAATATCTGAACATTTGACAAAAATCAACCTTATCTCAAGACGTAGAAATTCATTTTTATTTATTGTTTGAGAACAAATGACATGAATGAAAGTACATCTTTCACGTATTGGACTAAGAGTGATTTTTGTAACGCTCAGATTATTTTGAAGCTGACTGTACCTACCTACCATCGACGAAAAATGTCGTCCACCACCTTAAAACGACATTCGGTTGTATGACGTAAACTATAAGGTCTATTTTCCTATGCAACAGTAAACCTTATTGATATTTTTCATTTACAGAAAGTTTTGTCAAAACTAATATACCAGTTTGGGGCCGGCCGTGCATCATGCGCGTCTTTTCACAGCCTTTCAGCGGTTTCTGTTGCTTCTAACGGTTTAGTATCTAACAATGTAGCTGGCTGAGATAAAATAAAAAAATTGCTACTTGTATGACAATTGTATCGTGATGTGTATACAATTAGGTTGGCAAAAATGGGGGTGTGACACAATATGTTTTACCATTGAAGGTATGCAAAAATTGAGAAGGCGGCATGCAGCAGATCTTGAATAATAATAATTTGATTACATTAAAAATTGTATTTAAAATACATTAAAAACTACACTAAAATTACATTAAAAATATTATATAAAATTGTCCTTTAGAAACTCCCCCACACTGTAGTAACATTTCTCCACCAATAATTTTTTAAATTTTAGTTGAGTTCTTACTCTTGTAAGACAACGATGTGAACTAGGTACAGTCGGCGGCAGATCAACCTACTCAAACCTGTAAAATTTCTCCAATGAATATTGATCCTTAAAGCCAAATCATAAAGTTCAAAATTGATTGTAGAAATTTGACAGTTTTGGGTAGGTTTATCTGCCGCTGTGTGTACATGTCGGGAAGTACAACAAGTAGTTGTAATACAATAATAGTTTAGAGGAGCAAATTGAAAAAAGACAGTGTTGAAAAAAAATCCACGAGCGAATGACGTAGTTGTCGACATTGAATAGGGCTCCTTTGGCTTACAGGGTAAAAGTAGATAGTGTTGATTAATTTCGGCGAGTTGGATTGAGCCACGATAGCATAGTTGGTAGTGCACCTGACCTGGCATGTCATGGGGTGCGGTTTCAAATCCCGCTCGTGGAATTTTCTCAACACTTTTTTCAATTTGTAATTAATTTAAAATAATCATAAATATATAGCTTGCCTAATTCTTCACTGATCTTTCAATATTTGTAAAAATATTAAGATCGGATGTTGATGACGTAGTTGTCGACATTGAATAGGGCTCCTTTGGCTTACAGAGTAAGAGTAGATAGTGTTGATTAATCGGCGAGTTGGATTGAGTATTGGTAGTGCATCTGACCCGGCATGTCATGGGGTGCGGGTTCGAATGCCACTCGTGGATTTTTTTCAACACTTTGTCTTTTTTTCAATTTGTAATTTGTTCGCAACAATCATCATCATCATCATCATCATCTCAGCCAAAAGACGTCCACTGCTGGATAAAGGCCTCCCCCAAGGATCTCCACAACGACCGGTTTTGTGCTGCTCGCATCCAGTAACAATATTTGCGTAAAATTATATGAAAATAATTATAAAGGTTAAACAACTTTCACAAAGGCCAAAAATGCGATGTGACCAAAAATTTTCATCTCACTCACATTTCACATTACTTTACGGCAGAACTTTTAGTCTATGATTATAGTCAATAAAACCAACCGACAAACATGACTCTTCACTTTCCCGCTAAGAAGTCCTCGAGTCTCGTGTGTTGTTAAGTCGGTTTTGAGGTAACTTCTAAAATGTTATCGATGTATCGTATATCAAATCAATGTAAATGGCTTGCGTTTAAACGCCTACCAAAAATGTATCAATTCTACTACCAATAAAATTCGAAACACTTACCAAAACGGATAAATGCTCACCAAATTGTGTTTCCTAAAATATTATAAAAGTGTGTATCACTTTTATAATATTTTAGGAAAAAAATTGTAATTTATATTTTTATTAAATGCAATTTTATTGAATACCTTTTAACTGCATTTCAGACCAAATATGTTATTTTGTAACCAAATAGATAACACCAATATTTTATGCCTCGAGTTTCAATTTGGTAATTTTTGCTTTCTGTTGCCTAATAAAAAAAAATAACCTCCTCCTTTTTTATTTTCCAATACATAATCATTTGTTTGTTTTGTTCAGCTAGTATATACATATACATATGTAATCACCTACTTTCTCACCCGTATATAAGCTGGTTTCTTGGTAACTATTCACCCTTTACCCTTTATATAATATGTTATATGTTATAATATGTTATATTATATAATATGTTGTTTTTTATTTTTTATATTTAATATTTACGGGTAAGCACAGTGTGCCTTGATCTCACCTGATGTTAATTGATGATAAGGCCATTTGGTGGAAGCGCACTTCATCCGGGATCCTCAACTAGTGAGGCACTGGCTATCTTATCTCTAGCTGCCGGAACACAACAATGCTACAAACATTGATGTTATGGCGACATATTTAGATAAGATGGTGGTAGCTAGCCAGGCGGACAAACAAGTTCTACCACCAGCCAAACCGAGTACACAAAGATGTACCCCCCGCTGGGAATCGAACCCGGGACCTCTGGGTCTAAACTGGTGTTCTTAACCACTAGACTCAGAAGCGGTTGAAAATTTGACACTTATAAAATAATTATGTGTAAAGGTTTTCTGTCACAACTTGTACGAGTAGGGTAGCGGCACCAGTAGGTAATCGAGATTTTAGTCTTTAGCAACAGTTAAATACATACCATCAGCTCTTTGCTATCATCTCGTAAAATTTCAATCAAATCTATGTTATTTTTTGGCGACGAAAACTGTGTCATACACTGGGCTTAAAGCGTTGAATTCTGTTGCCACTACCCTATATAAAAGCACTCTTTCTCGCAAACCGCACCTGTACGTACAGTACAGACGAAGGCCCTGCGTTGCAATTAATACTATAATTAGAGGGTCTGCCCGCGACATTCCGTTAATTGGCTGTCATAGTTTACACTCTGCCGTCCGTGGCACTAAATAAGGAGACTGCAGAATATAAACTTCATACAAACGCTTTTTTTTTTTTTTTGAGAGAGTTTGCTTATTGCCTCAGACGGCATTTTCAGCTTCACCGGGCTTTTTTGGGGGCGGTGAGGAACGTAAAGGGTCCCTCAAGCCGTGTGAAACGAATCAACTTTGGAGGTTTTCTGGAGGGAACGGCATCGCGCACTAGTGCGCGTCCCCGTGCCCTACTAGATTCTCCGAAGGGTTCGGATCGGATCGGGGATACAAACGCGCTCGAGCAACGACGCAACGTACACACGGGGGCAGATCAACCTACCCAAACCTGTCAAATTTCTCCAATGAATATTGATCCTTTTATCCAAACAATAAAGTTCAAAATTTATTGTAGAAATTTGTCAGATCAGTAAGTTGATCTGCCGCCGTGTTACACATTGAAAACTTCTTACGGACAAAGAATCTGGCAACAGCTGCGTTCGGACTGTACCGATATATCGACCCGATCCAAACCTCTCGGAGAAACTAAAAGTGCACGGGGATACACAATAGAGCATGATGCCGTTCCCTCTAGAAAACATCTGACGGTGCTTATTTCATTCGGCTTGAGAAACCCTTTAAGTTTCTCGCCGCCCGCCCCCAGATATCATCATCAGCTCATTATATGTCCCCACTGCTGGAGCACGAGCCTTCCCTATGGATGAATAGGAAGAACGAGCCATAAACCACCACGCGGGCCCAGTGCGAATTAGTGGTTATTAACGACTGCTAATGCAGCCCGGACCAACGGCTTTACGTGCCTTCCGAAGCACAGAGGAGCTCGAGATGATAAATTTTTGGTCACCCATCCGATGACCGGCTTTAGCGAAAGTTGCTTAACCTCAGCACTCGCAGACCGGGCGCGTTAACCACTGCGCCGTCGAGCTCCTCGAAAAAGCCCAAGCTGAAAATGCTGTACGAGGCAACCACAAACTCTCAAAAAAAATTATGCTTAACTTCGGTAGTCTCCTTATTTTGTGCCCGTGGGCCCACAATGGGCAAGGAAATGCTAAACTTTTAAGCAGTTTTAGCACTGTGTGCGTTAGGTAGGTTCTTTCGAAGTTCTATTGTTTATCCTTTGACTATTACTCCAAAATTTTGAACAGTGTAGATCATTAGCCAATTAGGTTGTTGAATTGTCCTCCCACTCATCTAAAGTAAATAAGTGTGTTCCTTCTTCGGCTTCCAACGCCGGTCATTGGATGGGTGACCAAATTTTTTTATCTCTATCTCCTAAGTGCTTCAGAAGGCACGTAAAGCTGTTTGTCGTCCTAACAGTCGTTTACAACCACCAATCTACACGGACCAGCCTAGTGGTTTATGTTACTGACTGTTTTAAAAATTACGTTTTCACCATCATGATCGTAGAAATAAAGGGTGGCCCACGCCGCCGGCGCCGCCGCCGTTGTACACAAATCGGAGATAAAACACATAGGGGCGGTTTTATATGTATCACGAGTATAACAACAGACAAAGGAATGTAGGTGCAGATTACAAGGGAAGCAATTTCACTTTCTTACAGTCCAGCCTTTTATTAAAGGGGCCAAGACAAATCGTGCGGCCACAATTAATGCGGTGTGGTTAGCAGCTGTGTGTGCGTGTGTGCGACACTCCGCTAATTGCCTGTCAAAACTTGACAAATCTGTGTATGTAGTTCGTTTAAACTGACCTACAAAGATGGGGATAGTGCCAATGCGCGCTGATCTCACTGCATCATTACTATCCATAAAATTTTAACCTTTGTTTTGTACCAAATTAAGATTTTTTCAATTTTAATTTCTGTTTCCTTACAACCCTCATTGCGTCATCATCAGCTTGAAAACGGCTTTTAACAAGAACAGTAGCTTATGAGTTCATTGCTCCATAACCTACCACGCTGGCCCAATGCGGGTTCGTGGGCTTATATTACAAATGTTATATAAAAAAATCAGGACTAACGACTTCACGTGCCTTCCTGTCCGCACGGAACAGTTGCACAGTTTATAATTTGGTAATCCCACACTTTCCCACAATCTTCTGATGTTAAGTGGAGATGAGGAATACGGTGTTTGCAGACTCTTTCGAAAACCTTTTTAATACATTTTTTGCTCTTATTTTTATACTTTTTTTGAATACTGACATTTTTATAGATTTGCTTGTTTTGTCTGTTGTCTTTGGATGTTTGTCTTTGTCATTGGTATCGTGTGGTGTAAAAGTGTGTTTTATTTGTAATATTGTGATATAAAATATAGTTAAATCCCACTTTCTTTCTTGTTTTTTGATCATTTTTAGTTACTCTCCATTTATTACTCCCATAAATCTTTGTCGTTTTCAACGGTGGAATATGTTTACGTAGAAGAAGTCTACACACTTTAGCCTTGAACGACGTATTCTACTCCTTAGCCTTAGCTACTAATTATTAATTAACTTTATTAATGTAATTTCGTAGCAATTTGTTGTTTAGCTTACAAAGCAACGGCGGCGCCGGCGCGGGGAAGTTTTCTAACGTTGTTTGACTTTTTATCATTATCATCATCATCTCACTCAAAAGACGTCCACTGCTGGACAAAGGCCCCGAAGGATCTTTGTTTGACGTTTAAAGTATCGTTATTTAAAATGCCATTTCAAAACGATTTCAATTAGTAAGATACGTTTTTATTTTTACCGTACTCAATTAAGAATACCTTTAAAGTACGTCGCAGTCTTGAAAGCTCTAGAGACCGTTCTCTACAAAGCTGTGGCGTCTTAAAAGAGCATTTCTGCAGCCTTATATTCTGTCTAGGATTCCTTTGTCTGTCTGCGCACTTGAAAGGCCTAAAGCTGAATGCAGCTAGCCTTACCATGAGTTCATTTACCATTTCCTCTTTAAAAGTCAAAGTCAAAAGTCAAATATTTTTTATTCAAATAAACTTTAGAAAAGTGCTTTTGAAATGTCCAACATTTTTTTTACCTACAATCCATTCAGGACGTCTATTTTTTAGCTGTAGAGAAGAATGGGCGCAAGAAACTCCACAGCTTAAATATAAGTAACGACATTTACAAAATTATATGGCGTTACCAAGTTACCTATACAAAAAATTACAATACCTGTTGGAGTGATTAGAGCATTTTGAACCCATGCTGATTTTTTTCAATGTAATCAGACACTTTTTAATAAGCTTTTTTAAAAAGCTTTTCTTTAATGGTGATTTGAAATTTAATAATATCAAGTTTATGGATATTGCTTGGAACTTTATTGTAAAAACGTACACACAGGGCTCTAAATGAATTATTTAATTATTAAAGTCAGTTGCACTTTAATAGTTTAGTTATTTATATAAATATATATATTTTAATATGGTCTACTAACTTTTTATTGTTAGTAATTTAAAGTGAGATATGTATCTATAACTATTGATAACATTACTTTATAACATTACAATATGATAACAAAACACACATCACGACCTGTGAAAATTGTTGCGGATTTTCAAAGCTGCCAATTTGCGAGGAGTCCGTTTCGTCGTAGCATTTTATTTTCAATTATTAGTTACGTAAAATAAATGTTTTGATTTTAAGTTAAATTATTTTAAAATATGTCAAACGTTACGTTTATGAAAGCTGTGCAGTTTTTTTGCGCCCATTCTTCTCCACAGCTAAAAAATAGACGTCCTGAATAGGTAGTAGATCAAAATGTTTGGACGATTTAAAGGCTCTTGTTCTTAAGTATATTAGATTTTTTTTACTTTGACTTTGACTTTGTTATCCGAATCGAACTCTTGAATTTGTTCAACGTACTTATATATTTGTTAGCCCGCTTCGATGTCGTAATAAACGTTCCCGGCAATAAGGCGAGCCTGGTACCGCACGGTTATGCGATACTCAGTAGCTACGGTCAAGTGAACTCGATTCGTGTTTATTTGGGTATTTCTCATGTGACGGAAAATGGACCCTACACTTAAGTTGCTATTAAAGGGCGCTGTTCATTTTGGCGTGCATAACGAAACATAACAGTATTTTTTTTGCAAGACAAAACATTACACAACAAAACTCAACAAATAACTATTTAAACTATCATGGTCACTTGGAATAGAGTAATTATTAACGGGATTCTTACCATGTTTATTATTTATTAGTATCCGATATTTCGAATAGTGACTTACAAACGGGTGGTACGGGAATCGAGCGCAAAAAATGACTAAGGAAGAGGGTAGATCGTTTTGTCTGCTCATAAAATCCTCACCTGCATTAACTTCAGTAACTCAGTGATTATGGCGCATGCAACTGTGCCGAAATATCGGATACTCATAAATAATAAACATAGTAAGATTTCCGTTAATAATTACTTACTCTATAACTCAACATCACTTAAGTATTCATTTTAGGCTTTAAAAATTAACTTCTATGAATATTACGTCATCGCTTCGTAAGTCTACAAGTTGACCTACTTTGTGCCACAAAATAATTATTTTGTGCTTGTACTGAGAAGAACCGGCAAGAAACTTCCTAAAATCTTTTTCAAAATATTGAAAAGTGCCCTCATTAAGCCTATCATATAAGGACAATTGTCATTACAAATTAACACACAAAATATAAAGGACACCAACAATATATTAAAAAAATATCATTTAAAAATATCTTATTTTATGAATTTATATTATCAGGTACCAATTTCCATTTTCCAAACAGTCGCTAGTTCATGTGTAAACTCGTGGTAGGGGTTGGTAGGCGTTTGCTGTTATTACGCTTATACAGTAAATGTGGTGGCATTTTCAGCAGTGCCTTTGGACAATGTGGATTGCTAGTACTTTTATGAGTAACGTCCTAAAAAATTAATTTTGTTCGAAAAAATGTGTCTAAGTATGGCATGTTTACAGATTTTATTATTTTAAAATTAAACTTGGTCTTTGCCTGATATGGCTGATATAGTAATAATAATAATAATAATAAAATTAAAAAACTTTTTTGTCGCAAACAAAATAATATGTAATTTTATTGAAATTTTACTAGCTAGGAAGCAGGTGGTATGTGAAGTCAAAAATCAGCTGCTTACCCCTATTTTTAATGATTAAAGGAAAACAAATCGATCACTGTTTCCTGTCAAAGACTGGTGATACTATTTCAATTAAATATTTGGAGGTATGTAACTTCATTACTTTCGCTCGGGTCTACATACCTATCTATTACGAGGCAAAATGAATTGATAATTAGTGCCTTTGAATACAGCTCATAGTTATAATGAGGTATGTTGTGTACGTGTTTGTGTTACCTATTTGGTTTACTCAATAATAAATGATTTTGTCCAATTATTGTTTATTAATTTACACTCCAATTTTCATAGAAGAGCAACACAATTATGAGATCGTCTGCGTGAATACCAGACACAATAGAATGTTGATTGTTATCGGCCGGTGGCTGGTCGCTCGACACACAAGGGGTGACATTCATATACAAAGTAAACCAGTGTCCGACAGGACCCAGTCATCGACATTTTTTCCTTTCATCATTAAAAATAGGGGTCAGAAACTGGATTTGGCTTTAGCGACAATTGAATACACACCACTTGCTTCCTAGCTGTACCGGGTAAATAATAAATGGCAAAGATAACTTGAATTACACCACCGTGTGGTGCCGGGGGTAAAGAATTGCACGACCCCATCTCTTCCCGTGGGTGTCGTAGAAGGCGACTATGGGACCATTCCAGAGGATGGGCAGCAGCGTCTCTCTGTGATTATTCTCACCTTACTGCGATCGCCAACCCGCCTGCCAAGCGTGGCGATTATGGCAAATTCCCCTTAAAATGATTTATCCTTGAGGGAGGCCTTTGTCCAGCAGTGGACGTCTTTTTGGCTGAGATGATGATGATGATGATGATACTGGAATACTGCTCCCATCTTTGGGCTGGAGCACCCCAGTAACAACTCCTTCCATTTGACCGTATTCAACGCAGAGCTGCTCGAATTGTCGACGACATGGTTAATTCAGGTCGGCTCGATCCACTACC
Organism: Eudonia mercurella; assembly: GCA_963082485.1. NCBI lineage: Eukaryota > Metazoa > Arthropoda > Insecta > Lepidoptera > Crambidae > Eudonia > Eudonia mercurella. The sequence continues at coordinate 15,362,101 of OY720029.1, forward strand.
TCTTCGGAGAGACGTTGCGTCTCTCTGTATATTGTACCGCATATATCATGGGGAGTGTTCTGAGGAATTGTTCGGCTTGATCCCTACCGCTGCTTTCCTTCATCGCACTAATCGACGCAATCGACTGTCGCTCCATCTATATCACCTTGATGGATGGCGGTCTACTACTGTGCGTTTTTCACGAAACTTCTTGCCTCGAACTACAGTGTTGTGGAACCAGCTTTTGGCGGCGGTATTTCCGGACCGTTACGACCTCGGAATCTTCAAGAAACGAGCCTATTCCTTCCTTGAAAGGCCGGCAACGCGTCTGCGATTCCTCTGGTTTTGCGGGTGTCCATGGGCGGCGGTGATTACTTTCTATCAGGTGACACGCCTGTTTGTTTGCCTCCTTCTTTTATGAAAAAAATAAAAAAAATCACTGACGCACGTATTACAAATCAGCCCTAAGCTTCTCGGTAGGCTGTCACCGAATCAATCTTCCTCTTTTGTTTCTTTCTCGATTGATCACGTCGTAGGCCATAGAGCTGTAGCAAGTAGTCCCGACCTCTACCGTTGTGGGCACGATGGGCATGCCCACACACAACCCTAATAGACTTTTGTGACGTCACACTTTCATGATCTATTGAAATCGATAGGCTGATGATAATAAACAATATGCCTTAATAAAATCAACTATTATAACTACATGACTATTCCAGGTACTTTTTTTAATTTCACCGTAAAATTTTGATATATTGTAAATAAAAACCCTATATATATATTTTTTTAAATTTGTTCGGCGGACAAAAGGTAGATGTTGTCACTCTAAGGTATTTTCACCGCAATAAATAACCGCTAATTTTTTTATGATGTATGAGTAGTATGATGGTCAGGAGGATAAATGAATACCGACTTTGGATGACCAAATGGAAAAGAGAATGTAAAAACAATTCGGTCATACCAGACTCGGTAGCTCATAGAGATGTGTCGTACTTGTCAAATCGAGTAGCATGGCTTCCAAGTACGTCACTTTTAAAAAACCAGCGCAAATCTTATTTTTTTTATTAATTATAATTATATAATTATGTAATGATTATAATTAATCTATCCCTAAGCTCATCTCATTGAAGCATGCGACCAAGATATTTTGTACCCTAACATAAAAAAAAATCTTACATATACTGGCAACTCTCCTGGTCAGCGTAGCTACCGCATAGAGATCGTTTTCTACTCTTCGCAGAATAAAATCTTGGTTGCGTGCCTCAATGGCACAGGAAAGATTATTATCACACGCACAGAGATGATTATCAACGTTTTCGCGAAAAAGAAACGTAAGCTAGAATTGGTAGTTTAAGTACCTAAGCACTTAAATAAAGTGTTTTAATTTAAATGTTTCTTATCATTTAATTGAATTTGATAGTTTTTGAAAATGTAAAAATATATCAAAATCGGTTCAGTAGTTGTAATGGTATTGGTAGCCTAATAAGGTCTCGCCTGGTGCATCTCACTTGCTGGTCATACGTACGACTCCTGAGACAACGTCAAGATACATTTACCCACTATAATGGCTTATTGGCTAGAGAAAAAGAAAAAAATATTATTTATTGATTGAATTTTTTGGAATTTAATCGAAACTGTTTGACTATTTAATTGGACGAAATCGGGTCTGACTTCCTCCAATGATTATTTTCATTCCTAAGGCCAAAGTCCTAATACGCGGAAAAAAGGAAATAATCAAATTCAAAAGTCGTTCATGAGTCATGATTGTTTTTGAGCGAGTTCGTACTCCGACCGACTCGCACTTGGTCGATTTTCGGGTAGCTGTGACCACAACCTTTTTAGAGGCCTGGATCCGCGCCTGGCTGTCCATATTCAAGTAAAATTTCAATTAAATATAGGTTTTTTGGGGACGACAAGCAAGGGTCAATCCAGTGATCCAGTAACCCAGTAACTGTGCCGAACACTGGAGCCACACGCCCGATTAGAATGGGCGACGATTTTTCATGTTTAAATTCCATTCATTAGATTGATTGCAGAAGTTAGGCAATTTTCGCAAAGGCCGGTCATCGGATGGGTAATCAAAAATGTATCATCACAAGTTCCTCCGTGCATCAATCCGCACTGGGCCCGCGTGGTAGTTTACGGCACGTACCCTCCGTGCTGTTTCCATCCATGGGGAGGTTCATGCCCAGCAGTGGTGACATAAAATGAGTTGGTGATGATACCGTAGTTGAATTAAACTCTATCTATCGAGTAATGGTAAACATCCGCACTAATCACAACGCACTCAGTTCATTTAAACCACACCAACCAACATTTAGATTTGCATTCATGCAGAGAGCGGTTCCACAAAATAATGGTGTCCGCCTGTTCGGTCTATCTCCAAACGGACGAGCCAATTCCAAACACAGTTCCCGCTCACGTTAGAGTAAATCTCATAATCCACTAACCGCAGGTGTATGGAGCGGCCTAATACTCATACTGAAGTCGCCGTTAACAACTCTTGATTTCTACGTAAACAGAGCGCCTAGTGCTAAGTCGTATCATTTGTTTTTTAATTCCTTGTTTTTTCTTAAATATTAAAAGGAGGCAAACAAGCAGGCGGGTCACCTGATGGGAAGTAATCGCCGCCGCCCGTGGACATCCGCAAAACCAAGGTAATCGCAAATCTTGAGGAGGAAGTAAGAATTGGGAGGGGAGAGGGGTGAGAGATGGGCCTCCGGTACTTTCACTCACCGGACGAAACATAACAGCAACGAGTGCCATTGCTTCACGCCGATATTCTGTGAGAGAGTTGTATTACGCCGGGCGAACCGGCTAATTTAGTGCTGCAACGCAGCGTGGCTCTACCACTCAGACAGTGTCACACATTTAGCACCACCCAGGAGTCACGTGTAGGGTCTCAAGGGTAAACCTACGGACGCGAGGAACTTTAACCCCAGCATCAATTTTTTTTTGGTGAGAGATTGCTGATTGCCTCTGGCGGCATTTTTAGCTTCACCGGGATTGTTTGAGGGCGGCGAGAAACTGAAAGGGTTCCTCAACCCGTGTGAAACGAATCACTTTAGGAGGTTTTCTAGAGGGAACGGCACGGCGCACTAGTGCGCGACCCCATGCCCTACTAGATTCTCCGAAGGGTTTGGATCGGATCGCCCGAGCATCTATGTCATAAACACCGAGAAATTTTAGTGGTTGTTTTCCCGCAGGTGGGTAGACCAGACCATGAAACTAGACAACTTTCCCCAAGAAACATAGGTTTTGACCTATGTTTCTGACCTATGTTTTATGAAACGAGATAATTTTTTCACTTTTCTATACAAAGCCTATATTGACCGAGCATGGTTTGTATGGGAAAGTTAAAAAATTATCTCGTTTTTTGACCTATGTTTCTTGGGGAAAGTTGTTCAGTTTCATGGTCTGATCTACCCACCTGCGGCAAAACAACCACTAAAATGTCTCGGTGTATAGAGGGCCTAGTGTGAGATATTTTTGACATTCGATCACGTTAACGAAAGCGAGAATTACAAATTTTCATTTTCGTAAACGTAATCGAATGAATACGTATAGTAAACAAAACTAACACTATGCATTCTAGGTGCCACGTGCGAGTTTCATTCGACAATCGTTAACGTTAACAAAAACGAGAATTTGTATGGCAAATTTGAACTCTTTTCGTTTGTCGCCAGGAGGCACTGCTAAAATGTCATACTAATTTTTGTTTTCGTTAACGTAATCGAATGAATACGGATAGTAAACAAAACTCACACTAGGCACCCTGAGCTGTTCCATTCCGTGTCCGTGAGAGGGCATGTCACAATCAGGCGACACAATTGAGACTTTATTAAGCTAACAGACTTCGAATGTCGACAACGCACTGGTTGCAGGAACTGCCAATCTCCTCTCTAACTGTCGGAACACAACAAATTCAATCGATCACGTTAACGTAAACGAGATTTTGAATGGCTTTAAAGCAGCGTCATTTGTTGACAAACGAGGAGAGGTAAATCGTGTCTATGGGGCTGCGTTGCCTGCTAAAAATAAATAATAAAAAATTCGATGGTAGCTAGCCAGGTGGACTTAAAACAAGTACCTACCAACCAAACCGAAAACATTAATATACACCCCTCTAGAAATCTATCAAACCCAGGACCTGTGGGTCTGAAACCAGTGGTCTAGACCTATACCACACTTGACCATACAGATCAGTTTCGATACATTCGTTTTGAAACAGCTATCAAAAGTGGCTGTTTATTATTATATACTTAGTTAACATACATTATTAATATGAGATGCGCAGAGTATGAACATTATACCATCCACACACCTGAGACCGTGCGATTGCGATGCAATATCGGATTTACCTTAAGCTAAGCAGCATAAATAACAGAGTTGTATATAACAAAAGGTTTAGTAGACTTAGAGAAATTTCATAGATTTGTGGAACTATTGGAGAACGTTTGGGAGATTATTGAAGGCAATAAAAGATGCAGAGAAGAATACATTATGGCTGTGTAATATACATAACAAAAAAATATTTCAGATGTATATTTTACAATCCATAGGTAAAAAAAAAAAAAAAAACACAAATGTTGAAAAAATTTCCACGAGCAGGATTTGAACCTGCACCCTTCTGACATTCCGGGTCAGGTGCTCTTCCAATTGAGCTATCGTGGTTCTAACCAGCCCGCCGAAATTATTCAACACTTTTTACTTTGTAAGCCAAAGGCGCCCATTCAATGTCAACAACTACCGTCATTAACATCCGATCATAATATTTTTACAAATATTAAAGATCGGTTAAGAAATAAGCAAGCTATTTTATAAAATGTTCAAAATTATTTTTAAAGCAAATTTTGTTGCGAACAAATTACAAAAACACAAATGTTGAAAAAATTTCCACGAGCAGGATTTGAACCTGCACCCTTCTGACATTCCGGGTCAGGTGCTCTTCCAATTGAGCTATCGTGGTTCTAACTACTACACTACTACTAACACATAAATCCATAGGTATTTATGTGTTAGTAGTACATTGAAACTTAACTCTAGTGTTAGTAAATGTAAACAATAGAAAATGTAAAACTAAAAATGAAAAATGACAAAGATGATAACTCAATCTGATTTGAAATTCCATAAAGGGCTGATCTGACAATTCTCTTTACCACGTAATATCCATATAAAGTATAAGTACCTGGATGACCGAGCTTTGCTCGTTATTTTTTTTATAATGTTTTCTAAAAATGAAACCTAGCTAGATCGATTTATAGCCCCCAAAACCACCTGCATACTATATTTCATGAAAATCGTTGAAGCCGTTTCCGAGATTCAGATTATACCTATATATATATATATATATATATATATATATATATATACAAGAATTGCTCGTTTAAAGGTATTAGATAAAATCACAAGAAATGCTACGTCTTACAAGAACGGACAGTAAATTACAAGACTGAAAAGTTTTGTCTGAGAATTGAAAAAGGGCCCTCAACCCAGCTTTTCTCCGTTAATTAGTTGAACGAATTAGTATCTAAAAATACAATCAATTTCTTTCAAAACTTAACTAAGTTTAAGCTTTCCTGTTAAAACAATTATATTTTACGGCGAAAATTTGAAACGGTTGTATAACCGGCTCCATTGCGGAGTCTCGCGAAGAAGTTTTTAAAATACTTCACCTGTGAAGTAAATATTTGAACGCTGAAGTTTGCCAAACCCGAACATTGTTTGAGCCAGACTATGTATTAAATCACGATCGAGTATCGGAAAGAAAAATAAAACACTTCACACGGGGTCATGAATTATGACAGAATATGAACTTTCATAAAAACGCATCTCGTGTCTGAAGTTTTGCCAACTTTATAGACAAAATAGTATTACTAACTTGACGTACTGAGAAAATACTTGTTAATAAGTAAAACTTATAAGAGAGTCAGGGGATATGTAATCACCTACTTTCTCACCCGTATATAAGCTGGTTTCTTGGTAATTATTCACCCTTTACCCTTTATATAATATGTTATATGTTATAATATGTTATATTATATAATATGTTGTTTTTTATTTTTTATATTTAATATTTACGGGTAAGCACAGTGTGCCTTGATCTCACCTGATGTTAATTGATGATAAGGCCATTTGGTGGAAGCGCACTTCATCCGGGATCCTCAACTAATGAGGCACTGGCTATTTTATCTCTAGCTGCCGGAACACAACAATGCTACAAACATTGATGTTATGGCGACATATTTAGATAAGATGGTGGTAGCTAGCCAGGCGGACAAACAAGTTCTACCACCAGCCAAACCGAGTACACAAAGATGTACCCCCCGCTGGGAATCGAACCCGGGACCTCTGGGTCTAAACTGGTGTTCTTAACCACTAGACCACAGAAGCGGTTGAAAATTTGACACTTATAAAATAATTATGTGTAAAGGTTTTCTGTCACAACTTGTACGAGTAGGGTAGCGGCACCAGTAGGTAATCGAGATTTTAGTCTTTAGCAACAGTTAAATACATACCATCAGCTCTTTGCTATCATCTCGTAAAATTTCAATCAAATCTATGTTATTTTTTGGCGACGAAAACTGTGTCATACACTGGGCTTAAAGCGTTGAATTCTGTTGCCACTACCCTATATAAAAGCACTCTTTCTCGCAAACCGCACCTGTACGTACAGTACAGACGAAGGCCCTGCGTTGCAATTAATACTATAATTAGAGGGTCTGCCCGCGACATTCCGTTAATTGGCTGTCATAGTTTACACTCTGCCGTCCGTGGCACTAAATAAGGAGACTGCAGAATATAAACTTCATACAAACGCTTTTTTTTTTTTTGAGAGAGTTTGCTTATTGCCTCAGACGGCATTTTCAGCTTCACCGGGCTTTTTTGGGGGCGGTGAGGAACGTAAAGGGTCCCTCAAGCCGTGTGAAACGAATCAACTTTGGAGGTTTTCTGGAGGGAACGGCATCGCGCACTAGTGCGCGTCCCCGTGCCCTACTAGATTCTCCGAAGGGTTCGGATCGGATCGGGGATACAAACGCGCTCGAGCAACGACGCAACGTACACACGGGGGCAGATCAACCTACCCAAACCTGTCAAATTTCTCCAATGAATATTGATCCTTTTATCCAAACAATAAAGTTCAAAATTTATTGTAGAAATTTGTCAGATCAGTAAGTTGATCTGCCGCCGTGTTACACATTGAAAACTTCTTACGGACAAAGAATCTGGCAACAGCTGCGTTCGGACTGTACCGATATATCGACCCGATCCAAACCTCTCGGATAAACTAACAGTGCACGGGGATACACAATAGTGCGTGATGCCGTTCCCTCTAGAAAACATCTGACGGTGCTTATTTCATTCGGCTTGAGAAACCCTTTAAGTTTCTCGCCGCCCGACCCCAGAAATGCACATCATCATCATCATCATCAGTTTATTATATGTCCCCACTGCTGGAGCACGAGCCTTCTCTATGGATGAATAGGGAGAACGGGCCATAAACCACCACGCGGGCCCAGTGCGAATTGGTGGTTGTTAACGACTGCTAATGCAGCCGGGACCAACGGCTTTACGTGCCTTCCAAAGCACAAAGGAGCTCGAGGTGATAAATTTTTGGTCACCCATCCGATGACCGGCCTTAGCGAAAGTTGCTTAACCTCAGCACTCGCAGACCGGGCGCGTTAACCACTGCGCCGTCGAGCTCCTCGAAAAAGCCCAAGCTGAAAATGCTGTACGAGGCAACCACAAACTCTCAAAAAAAATTATGCTTAACTTCTGTAGTCTCCTTATTTTGTGCCCGTGGGCCCACAATGGACAAGGAAATGCTAAACTTTTAAGCAGTTTTAGCACTGTGTGCGTTAGGTAGGTTCTTTCGAAGTTCTATTGTTTATCCTTTGACTATTACTCCAAAATTTTGAACAGTGTAGATCATTAGCCAATTAGGTTGTTGAATTGTCCTCCCACTCATCTAAAGTAAATAAGTGTGTTCCTTCTTCGGCTTCCAACGCCGGTCATTGGATGGGTGACCAAATTTTTTTATCTCTATCTCCTAAGTGCTTCAGAAGGCACGTAAAGCTGTTTGTCGTCCTAACAGTCTTACAACCACCAATCTGCACGGACCAGCCTAGTGGTTTATGTTACTGACTCTTCTAAAAATTACGTTTTCATCATCATGATAGTAGAAATAAAGGGTAGCCCACGCCGCCGCCGCCGTTGTACACAAATCGGAGATAAAACACATAGGGGCGGTTTTATATGTATCACGAGTATAACAACAGACAAAGGAATGTAGGTGCAGATTACAAGGGAAGCAATTTCACTTTCTTACAGTCCAGCCTTTTATTAAAGGGGCCAAGACAAATCGTGCGGCCACAATTAATGCGGTGTGGTTAGCAGCTGTGTGTGCGTGTGTGCGACACTCCGCTAATTGCCTGTCAAAACTTGACAAATCTGTGTATGTAGTTCGTTTAAACTGACCTACAAATATGAGGATAGTGCCAACGCGCACTGATCTCACTGCATCATTACTATCCATAAAATTTTAACCTTTGTTTTGTACCAAATTAAGATTTTTTCAATTTTAATTTCTGTTTCCTTACAACCCTCATTGCGTCATCATCAGCTTGAAAACGGCTTTTAACAAGAACAGTAGCTTATGAGTTCATTGCTCCATAACCTACCACGCTGGCCCAATGCGGGTTCGTGGGCTTATATTACAAATGTTATATAAAAAAATCAGGACTAACGACTTCACGTGCCTTCCTGTCCGCACGGAACAGTTGCACAGTTTATAATTTGGTCATCCCACACTTTCCCACAATCTTCTGATGTTAAGTGGAGATGAGGAATACGGTTGTTGCAGACTCTTTCGAAAACCTTTTTAATACATTTTTTGCTCTTATTTTTATACTTTTTTTGAATACTGACATTTTTATAGATTTGCTTGTTTTGTCTGTTGTCTTTGGATGTTTGTCTTTGTCATTGGTATCGTGTGGTGTAAAAGTGTGTTTTATTTGTAATATTGTGATATAAAATATAGTTAAATCCCACTTTCTTTCTTGTTTTTTGATCATTTTTAGTTACTCTCCATTTATTACTCCCATAAATCTTTGTCGTTTTCAACGGTGGAATATGTTTACGTAGAAGAAGTCTACACACTTTAGCCTTGAACGACGTATTCTACTCCTTAGCCTTAGCTACTAATTATTAATTAACTTTATTAATGTAATTTCGTAGCAATTTGTTGTTTAGCTTACAAAGCCACGGCGGCGCCGGCGCGGGGAAGTTTTCTAACGTTGTTTGACTTTTTATCATTATCATCATCATCTCACTCAAAAGACGTCCACTGCTGGACAAAGGCCCCGAAGGATCTTTGTTTTACGTTTAAAGTATCGTTATTTAAAATGCCATTTCAAAACGATTTCAATTAGTAAGATACGTTTTTATTTTTACCGTACTCAATTAAGAATACCTTTAAAGTACGTCGCAGTCTTGAAAGCTCTAGAGACCGTTCTCTACAAAGCTGTGGCGTCTTAAAAGAGCATTTCTGCAGCCTTATATTCTGTCTAGGATTCCTTTGTCTGCTGCGCACTTGAAAGGCCTAAAGCTGAATGCAGCTAGCCTTACCATGAGTTCATTTACCATTTCCTCTTTAAAAGTCAAAGTCAAAAGTCAAATATTTTTTATTCAAATAAACTTTAGAAAAGTGCTTTTGAAATGTCCAACATTTTTTTTACCTACAATCCATTCAGGACGTCTATTTTTTAGCTGTGGAGAAAAATGGGCGCAAGAAACTCCACAGCTTAAATATAAGTAACGACATTTACAAAATTATATGGCGTTACCAAGTTACCTATACAAAAAATTACAATACCTGTTGGAGTGATTAGAGCATTTTGAACCCATGCTGATTTTTTTCAATGTAATCAGACACTTTTTAATAAGCTTTTTTAAAAAGCTTTTCTTTAATGGTGATTTGAAATTTAATAATATCAAGTTTATGGATATTGCTTGGAACTTTATTGTAAAAACGTACACACAGGGCTCTAAATGAATTATTTAATTATTAAAGTCAGTTGCACTTTAATAGTTTAGTTATTTATATAAATATATATATTTTAATATGGTCTACTAACTTTTTATTGTTAGTAATTTAAAGTGAGATATGTATCTATAACTATTGATAACATTACTTTATAACATTACAATATGATAACAAAACACACATCACGACCTGTGAAAATTGTTGCGGATTTTCAAAGCTGCCAATTTGCGAGGAGTCCGTTTCGTCGTAGCATTTTATTTTCAATTATTAGTTACGTAAAATAAATGTTTTGATTTTAAGTTAAATTATTTTAAAATATGTCAAACGTTACGTTTATGAAAGCTGTGCAGTTTTTTTGCGCCCATTCTTCTCCACAGCTAAAAAATAGACGTCCTGAATAGGTAGTAGATCAAAATGTTTGGACGATTTAAAGGCTCTTGTTCTTAAGTATATTAGATTTTTTTTACTTTGACTTTGACTTTGTTATCCGAATCGAACTCTTGAATTTGTTCAACGTACTTATATATTTGTTAGCCCGCTTCGATGTCGTAATAAACGTTCCCGGCAATAAGGCGAGCCTGGTACCGCACGGTTATGCGATACTCAGTAGCTACGGTCAAGTGAACTCGATTCGTGTTTATTTGGGTATTTCTCATGTGACGGAAAATGGACCCTACACTTAAGTTGCTATTAAAGGGCGCTGTTCATTTTGGCGTGCATAACGAAACATAACAGTATTTTTTTTGCAAGACAAAACATTACACAACAAAACTCAACAAATAACTATTTAAACTATCATGGTCACTTGGAATAGAGTAATTATTAACGGGATTCTTACCATGTTTTTTATTTATTAGTATCCGATATTTCGAATAGTGACTTACAAACGGGTGGTACGGGAATCGAGCGCAAAAAATGACTAAGGAAGAGGGTAGATCGTTTTGTCTGCTCATAAAAAACTCACCTGCATTAACTTCAGTAACTCAGTGATTATGGCGCATGCAACTGTGCCGAAATATCGGATACTCATAAATAATAAACATAGTAAGATTTCCGTTAATAATTACTTACTCTATAACTCAACATCACTTAAGTATTCATTTTAGGCTTTAAAAATTAACTTCTATGAATATTACGTCATCGCTTCGTAAGTCTACAAGTTGACCTACTTTGTGCCACAAAATAATTATTTTGTGCTTGTACTGAGAAGAACCGGCAAGAAACTTCCTAAAATCTTTTTCAAAATATTGAAAAGTGCCCTCATTAAGCCTATCATATAAGGACAATTGTCATTACAAATTAACACACAAAATATAAAGGACACCAACAATATATTAAAAAAATATCATTTAAAAATATCTTATTTTATGAATTTATATTATCAGGTACCAATTTCCATTTTCCAAACAGTCGCTAGTTCATGTGTAAACTCGTGGTAGGGGTTGGTAGGCGTTTGCTGTTATTACGCTTATACAGTAAATGTGGTGGCATTTTCAGCAGTGCCTTTGGACAATGTGGATTGCTAGTACTTTTATGAGTAACGTCCTAAAAAATTAATTTTGTTCGAAAAAATGTGTCTAAGTATGGCATGTTTACAGATTTTATTATTTTAAAATTAAACTTGGTCTTTGCCTGATATGGCTGATATAGTAATAATAATAATAATAATAAAATTAAAAAACTTTTTTGTCGCAAACAAAATAATATGTAATTTTATTGAAATTTTACTAGCTAGGAAGCAGGTGGTATGTGAAGTCAAAAATCAGCTGCTTACCCCTATTTTTAATGATTAAAGGAAAACAAATCGATCACTGTTTCCTGTCAAAGACTGGTGATACTATTTCAATTAAATATTTGGAGGTATGTAACTTCATTACTTTCGCTCGGGTCTACATACCTATCTATTACGAGGCAAAATGAATTGATAATTAGTGCCTTTGAATACAGCTCATAGTTATAATGAGGTATGTTGTGTACGTGTTTGTGTTACCTATTTGGTTTACTCAATAATAAATGATTTTGTCCAATTATTGTTTATTAATTTACACTCCAATTTTCATAGAAGAGCAACACAATTATGAGATCGTCTGCGTGAATACCAGACACAATAGAATGTTGATTGTTATCGGCCGGTGGCTGGTCGCTCGACACACAAGGGGTGACATTCATATACAAAGTAAACCAGTGTCCGACAGGACCCAGTCATCGACATTTTTTCCTTTCATCATTAAAAATAGGGGTCAGAAACTGGATTTGGCTTTAGCGACAATTGAATACACACCACTTGCTTCCTAGCTGTACCGGGTAAATAATAAATGGCAAAGATAACTTGAATTACACCACCGTGTGGTGCCGGGGGTAAAGAATTGCACGACCCCATCTCTTCCCGTGGGTGTCGTAGAAGGCGACTATGGGACCATTCCAGAGGATGGGCAGCAGCGTCTCTCTGTGATTATTCTCACCTTACTGCGATCGCCAACCCGCCTGCCAAGCGTGGCGATTATGGCAAATTCCCCTTAAAATGATTTATCCTTGAGGGAGGCCTTTGTCCAGCAGTGGACGTCTTTTTGGCTGAGATGATGATGATGATGATGATACTGGAATACTGCTCCCATCTTTGGGCTGGAGCACCCCAGTAACAACTCCTTCCATTTGACCGTATTCAACGCAGAGCTGCTCGAATTGTCGACGACATGGTTAATTCAGGTCGGCTCGATCCACTACCTCTTCGGAGAGACGTTGCGTCTCTCTGTATATTGTACCGCATATATCATGGGGAGTGTTCTGAGGAATTGTTCGGCTTGATCCCTACCGCTGCTTTCCTTCATCGCACTAATCGACGCAATCGACTGTCGCTCCATCTATATCACCTTGATGGATGGCGGTCTACTACTGTGCGTTTTTCACGAAACTTCTTGCCTCGAACTACAGTGTTGTGGAACCAGCTTTTGGCGGCGGTATTTCCGGACCGTTACGACCTCGGAATCTTCAAGAAACGAGCCTATTCCTTCCTTGAAAGGCCGGCAACGCGTCTGCGATTCCTCTGGTTTTGCGGGTGTCCATGGGCGGCGGTGATTACTTTCTATCAGGTGACACGCCTGTTTGTTTGCCTCCTTCTTTTATGAAAAAAATAAAAAAAATCACTGACGCACGTATTACAAATCAGCCCTAAGCTTCTCGGTAGGCTGTCACCGAATCAATCTTCCTCTTTTGTTTCTTTCTCGATTGATCACGTCGTAGGCCATAGAGCTGTAGCAAGTAGTCCCGACCTCTACCGTTGTGGGCACGATGGGCATGCCCACACACAACCCTAATAGACTTTTGTGACGTCACACTTTCATGATCTATTGAAATCGATAGGCTGATGATAATAAACAATATGCCTTAATAAAATCAACTATTATAACTACATGACTATTCCAGGTACTTTTTTTAATTTCACCGTAAAATTTTGATATATTGTAAATAAAAACCCTATATATATATTTTTTTAAATTTGTTCGGCGGACAAAAGGTAGATGTTGTCACTCTAAGGTATTTTCACCGCAATAAATAACCGCTAATTTTTTTATGATGTATGAGTAGTATGATGGTCAGGAGGATAAATGAATACCGACTTTGGATGACCAAATGGAAAAGAGAATGTAAAAACAATTCGGTCATACCAGACTCGGTAGCTCATAGAGATGTGTCGTACTTGTCAAATCGAGTAGCATGGCTTCCAAGTACGTCACTTTTAAAAAACCAGCGCAAATCTTATTTTTTTTATTAATTATAATTATATAATTATGTAATGATTATAATTAATCTATCCCTAAGCTCATCTCATTGAAGCATGCGACCAAGATATTTTGTAACCTAACATAAAAAAAAATCTTACATATACTGGCAACTCTCCTGGTCAGCGTAGCTACCGCATAGAGATCGTTTTCTACTCTTCGCAGAATAAAATCTTGGTTGCGTGCCTCAATGGCACAGGAAAGATTATTATCACACGCACAGAGATGATTATCAACGTTTTCGCGAAAAAGAAACGTAAGCTAGAATTGGTAGTTTAAGTACCTAAGCACTTAAATAAAGTGTTTTAATTTAAATGTTTCTTATCATTTAATTGAATTTGATAGTTTTTGAAAATGTAAAAATATATCAAAATCGGTTCAGTAGTTGTAATGGTATTGGTAGCCTAATAAGGTCTCGCCTGGTGCATCTCACTTGCTGGTCATACGTACGACTCCTGAGACAACGTCAAGATACATTTACCCACTATAATGGCTTATTGGCTAGAGAAAAAGAAAAAAATATTATTTATTGATTGAATTTTTTGGAATTTAATCGAAACTGTTTGACTATTTAATTGGACGAAATCGGGTCTGACTTCCTCCAATGGTTATTTTCATTCCTAAGGCCAAAGTCCTAATACGCGGAAAAAAGGAAAAAATCAAATTCAAAAGTCGTTCATGAGTCATGATTGTTTATGAGCGAGTTCGTACTCCGACCGACTCGCACTTGGTCGATTTTCGGGTAGCTGTGACCACAACCTTTTTAGAGGGCTGGATCCGCGCCTGGCTGTCCATATTCAAGTAAAATTTCAATTAAATATAGGTTTTTTGGGGACGACAAGCAAGGGTCAATCCAGTGATCCAGTAACCCAGTAACTGTGCCGAACACTGGAGCCACACGCCCGATTAGAATGGGCGACGATTTTTCATGTTTAAATTCAGTATAGCCTCCCATAGAAATAGATTGATTGCAGAAGTTAGGCAATTTTCGCAAAGGACGGTCATCGAATGGGTGACCAAAAATATATCATCACAAGTTCCTCCGTGCGTCAATCCGCACTGGGCCCGCGTGGTAGTTTACGGCACGTACCCTCCGTGCTGTTTCCATCCATGGGGAGGTTCGTGCCCAGCAGTGGTGACATAAAATGAGTTGGTGATGATACCGTAGTTGAATTAAACTCTATCTATCGAGTAATGGTAAACATCCGCACTAATCACAACGCACTCAGTTCATTTAAACCACACCAACCAACATTTAGATTTGCATTCATGCAGAGAGCGGTTCCACAAAATAATGGTGTCCGCCCGTTCGGTCTATCTCCAAACGGACGATCCAATCCCAAACACAGTTCCCGCTCACGTTAGAGTAAATCTCATAATCCACTAACCGCAGGTGTATGGAGCGGACTAATACTCATACTGAAGTCGCCGTTAACAACTCTTGATTTCTACGTAAACAGAGCGCCTAGTGCTAAGTCGTATCATTTGTTTTTTAATTCCTTGTTTTTTCTTAAATATTAAAAGGAGGCAAACAAGCAGGCGGGTCACCTGATGGGAAGTAATCGCCGCCGCCCGTGGACATCCGCAAAACCAAGGTAATCGCAAATCTTGAGGAGGAAGTAGGAATTGGGAGGGGAGAGGGGTGAGAGATGGGCCTCCGGTACTTTCACTCACCGGACGAAACATAACAGCAACGAGTGCCATTGCTTCACGCCGATATTCTGTGAGAGAGTTGTATTACGCCGGGCGAACCGGCTAATTTAGTGCTGCAACGCAGCGTGGCTCTACCACTCAGACAGTGTCACACATTTAGCACCACCCAGGAGTCACGTGTAGGGTCTCAAGGGTAAACCTACGGACGCGAGGAACTTTAACCCCAGCATCAATTTTTTTTTGGTGAGAGATTGCTGATTGCCTCTGCGGCATTTTTAGCTTCACCGGGATTGTTTGAGGGCGGCGAGAAACTTAAAGGGTTCCTCAACCCGTGTGAAACGAATCACTTTAGGAGGTTTTCTAGAGGGAACGGCACGGCGCACTAGTGCGCGACCCCATGCCCTACTAGATTCTCCGAAGGGTTTGGATCGGATCGCCCGAGCATCTATGTCATATACACCGAGAAATTTTAGTGGTTGTTTTCCCGCAGGTGGGTAGACCAGACCATGAAACTAGACAACTTTCCCCAAGAAACATAGGTCAAAAAACGAGATAATTGTTTCACTTTTCTATACAAAGCCTCTATTGACCGAGCATGGTTTGTAAGGGAAAGTTAAAAAATTATCTCGTTTTTTGACTTATGTTTCTTGGGGAAAGTTGTTTAGTTTCATGGTCTGATCTACCCACCTGCGGCAAAACAACCACTAAAATGTCTCGGTGTATAGAGGGCCTAGTGTGAGATATTTTTGACATTCGATCACGTTAACGAAAGCGAGAATTACAAATTTTCATTTTCGTAAACGTAATCGAATGAATACGTATAGTAAACAAAACTAACACTATGCATTCTAGGTGCCACGTGCGAGTTTCATTCGACAATCGTTAACGTTAACAAAAACGAGAATTTGTATGGCAAATTTGAACTCTTTTCGTTTGTCGCCAGGAGGCACTGCTAAAATGTCATACTAATTTTCGTTTTCGTTAACGTAATCGAATGAATACGGATAGTAAACAAAACTCACACTAGGCACCCTGAGCTGTTCCATACTTTGTCCGTGAGAGGGCATGTCACAATCAGGCGACACAATTGAGTCTTTATTAAGCTAGCAGACTTCGAATGTTGGAACGCACTGGTTGGAGGAACTGCCAATCTCCTCTCTAACTGTCGGAACACAACAAATTCAATCGATCACGTTAACGTAAACGAGATTTTGAATGGCTTTAAAGCAGCGTCATTTGTTGACAAACGAAGAGAGGTAAATCGTATCTATGGGGCTGCGTTGCCTGCTAAAAATAAATAATAAAAATACCACACTTGACCATACAGATCAGTTTTGATACATTCGTTTTGAAACAGCTATCAAAAGTGGCTGTTTTTTTTTTTTTTTTTTTTTTTATGCCTTATAAGACAGCTCTTGACCTCGATCTCGCCTGATGGTGAGCGTAGATGAGGTCTAAGATGGAGCGAGCTGCCCCAGAAGATGCCTATTAACTCTCGCCTTGAAGGAATTCAGGTTATAAGTTTTTGGGAACACAGACGATGGCAGAGAATTCCACTCCTTGCCAGTGCGCAGCAAAAATGATGACATGAAGCGCTTAGTGCGACATAGTGGAATTTCAACTAGGTGGGGATGATATCCTGCAGTACGTCTGGAGGTTCGATGGTAAAAGGGCGATGGTGGTATGAGCTCGAAAAGCTCCCCGGCACACTCTCCGTGGTAAAGTCGGTAAAAGAACACACAGGCAGGCGACACGACGCCGATGTGCGAGGCTGGTAAGCTTGGCCTCGACAAGCGCATCATCACCGATGAGCCTTATAGCTCTGCGTTCCACCGAGTCGAGTGCTGTTTATTATTATATACTTAGTTAACATACATTATTAATATGAGATGCACAGAGTATGAACATTATACCATCCACACACCTGAGACCGTGCGATTGCGATGCAATATCGGATTTGCCTTAAGCTAAGCAGCATAAATAACAGAGTTGTATATAACAAAAGGTTTAGTGGAGTTAGAGAAATTTCATAGATTTGTGGAACTATTGGAGAACGTTAGGGAGATTACTGAAGGCAATAAAAGATGCAGAGAAGAATACATTATGGCTGTGTAATAATAATAATAAAAAATATTTCAGATTTATATTTTACATTCTATAGGTATTTATATGTTAGTAGTAGTACATTGAAACTTAACTCTAGTGTTAGTAAATGTAAACAATAGAAAATGTAAAACTAAAAATGAAAAATGACAAAGATGATAACTCAATCTGATTTGAAATTCCATAAAGGGCTGATCTGACAATTCTCTTATCCACGTAATATCCATATAAAGTATAAGCACCTGGATGACCGAGCTTTGCTCGTTATTTTTTTTATAATGTTTTCTAAAAATGAAACCTAGCTAGATCGATTTATCGCCCCCGAAACCACCTGCAAATATAGATTTCATGAAAATCGTTGAAGCCGTTTCCGAGATTCAGATTATACATATATATATATATATATATATTGCAAGAATTGCTCGTTTAAAGGTATAAGATAAAATCACAAGAAATACTACGTCTTACAAGAACGAACAGTAAATTACAAGACTGAAAAGTTTTGTCTGAGAATTGAAAAAGGGCCCTCAACCCAGCTTTTCTCCGTTAATTAGTTGAACGAATTAGTATCTAAAAATAAAATCAATTTCTTTCAAAACTTAACTAAGTTTAAGCTTTCCTGTTAAAACAATTATATTTTACGGCGAAAATTTCAAACGGTTGTATAACCCGGCTCCATTGCGGAGTCTCGCGAAGAAGTTTTTAAAATACTTCACCTGTGAAGTAAATATTTGAACGCTGAAGTTTGCCAAACCCGAACATTGTTTGAGCCAGACTATGTATTAAATCACGATCGAGTATCGGAAAGAAAAATAAAACACTTCACACGGGGTCATGAATTATGACAGAATATGAACTTTCATAAAAACGCATCTCGTGTCTGAAGTTTTGCCAACTTTATAGACAAAATAGTATTACTAACTTGACGTACTGAGAAAATACTTGTTAATAAGTAAAACTTATAAGAGAGTCAGGGGATATTAAGCTTAAATATTATAAGATAGGCTGTCTGTAGCAGAGTAGTAAAAACGCTCGATCAAATATCTAGTTTAGTCTAGTTTATAGCTATAGTCTTTTAAATTCTTTCGTACTACTGTTAATCCGATAGTACGATCTGTATTTTATACATGTCAAAGTTATTATTGGTAATCGATAGTATTTCTCGATGCTATGTCGATAGCATTACCGAACATAACACAATCGAAAGCCTCTCAATACCATTGATTAGCCGTGGACTTTAGATAGGCAATCACTATCGCACCAACAACTTATAAACGCTACAGTAACATGTAAGCTGATTCTGAAGTGTGTAACAACTCCACGGCGTATAAGGTTGCAGTAAATATAGGTTGCGTAAAAACGTTCGGCGAGTGGCACGGCCTGAGTGCGTCCAAACAAACAAAGTGCTCTCGACGGCCCTACAGCGCGATGGCCGCTGTTTGGGAAAGGGTTCGTATGAGTATTTTTTAATAACGCTCTATGCCGATCGATGTTTAACGGGACGCGTGAAAGGTTCGACTTTTGAAAGAGGTGAGATTAGTAGAAAACTTTTTGGAATATTTTGTCCCTTGATGTTTACTTGTTTGTTTGAGAGTTGGCCAGTTACTTGATATTAGAAGCTAATCTTAAGAAAATAAAATAGGGAGTCCACGTAATGTAATAGCTTTGGTTACTGAACATTTTGATCGAAAAAATAATACTTTAACATACCAAACATGACATGATAATACACTTAAGAAGGTACTACGTGTTTTCTCTGAAAAAGTGGGATAGCTCTGCCAACTGAGCTTCCGAGATATTTGATTCCTTGAAATATAAATAGATAATAACAGATATACTTAGATAACTTTAAAGCCTTTTTAAAATTGCTATTTTCAATTTCAATGTAACATATAGGTATAACATTTAAAGACCGGTAGGTAACGCTGAAAAGGATTTATCAAGCCAACAGCAAACTCTCTCTCTCTCAAAAAAGAACATAACAAAATATAGGAATGTAAAAAAAGGAGCAAAAAGCCTAATATAAAATATAATAAGAATGTAAAATAACAATATATGATTATAAATAGATATGTTCATGTTTAATGCTACAAAATAAGATATTAAATACACGAAGCTAAGCAAAATGCTTTGCTCCCAGTTACATACTTCCGTAATAATTTAAGTAACATTTTATCAGTAACATTTACGTCTCCCGCCAGAGCGGAGCGGACGGAGGTGTGAATAAGTCATCTGATTAATTTAGATGACTGTTTCTCTTCTTTCCCTGGAGTTTGCGATTATACCTTCAATTTAATCCTGTTACCGGAGCCCTGGCTCGTCAGATTAACGGAAATTTTAGGAAGTCACCCTTTCTAATTACGCATCTTATTTTAGAAATGGTATTTGAGGAGGCCGGTGATGTTTGCGCTGTTGTGCGGGTATGAGAACTTTAACCCTTTCACTGGTGGTAGCAATATAGATGCCATTGTAAATTGAACCTTATGTAGTTATTATAGAAATGAAAAATATATTACGCTATACCAGTCAAAGTAGACAGTTAAATGTGAACAGAGTATTTTGAAAAAAAAGTGTTAAAAATTTCCACTATCGAGATTCGAACCCGCACCCCGTTAAACCAGGTGCGCTACCTACTATGCTATCGTGGCTCTGTCCAACTAGCAGAAATTGATCAACACTATCTATCTACTCTTAATGTGTAGGCCAGAGGATCCTTATTCAATGTCGACTTCCACGTCATCAACATCAGATCTTAATATTTTTACAGATATGAATAATCAGTAGAGAACTAGGCAAGCTATATCATTCATTACCTATGGTTAAATATAATGATACGCAAAGTTTGTTACGAGCATGTTACAATTTGAAAAAAAAATAATTTGCAAAACTTGCTTAAAGTTATGTACATATACTTAACCTTAATCTTAATGAAAAGCATATATTTTTTTGGAGCGCTTGGTCTTAATCTACCATGATAGATTAATACATAACCTAAAATTAAGTAAAGAAAGTAAATACACACTCTTTAGCATATTATTAAGCAATATTTAATAGAAAATGAAACATAAATAGAAGCGCATATGGAAATCCTGGAAGAAAGCTAATTCCTCAGCGGTGGAGACCACTCACGAACTGGACTGAACTAGATATACTTATTAAAAAAATCTCCATTGACCTAAGATCGGGAGTCTAACCACTAGACCATAGACACGGCTTTTTAGTAAATAAAACGAGTTAAATTTAATTTTCAATAAAGAAGTCAAATGGCAAATAAAACTCGCTCACTGAAATGAATATACACTTTATTGTATGTACACCATACAAAAATACATGAAGAGAACAAGACGAAGTACAAATGGCGGCAAGAAGCAACTTCTTCCAGGCAACCATGTGTTGTACTGGACAAAAATAAGTAACAAATGGGCAGTTCATTTTACGTTTTCAGTAATGTAAATGAAAACGTTTATTTACACATAAAGGTGTCAAAAAAGGTTGGTTGTCAATTTTTCGGTGTAAAACGAGGCGAGTTAAAATTGTCATCATCATCATCATCATCATCATCATCATCATCATCATCATCATCATCATCATCATCAGCTCATTTAATGTCCCCACTGCTGGGGCACGAGCCTTCCCTATGGATGGATAGGGAGAACGGGCCATAAACCACCACGCGGGCCCAGTGCGGATTGGTGGTTGTTAACGACTGCTAATGCAGCCAGGACCAACGGCTTAACGTGCCTTCCGAAGCACGGAGGAGCTCGAGATGATAAATTTTTGGTCACCCATCCGATGACCGGCCTTTGCGAAAGTTGCTTAACCTCAGCACTCGCAGACCGGGCGCGTTAACCACTGCGCCATCGAGCTCCTAGAGTTAAAATTGTGCCACACATAAATTCTAGTGATCGGATGGTCGACAAAATTAATGCCAAAACGATAACTGACTTACGTAGGTAAGTCAGCCACCATTTTGTTGAACAAATAGCTATACAAGCTAGTTGCAGCGACACGAAAGCAAACACTCTACGCCTGAGTATTATGGCTGCTTCGTAAGCATTAGTTTGACCTACGGTACGTTTAACAAAATATGGTCACTTTGACCTAGCAGAAACTAGTTCAAACTGAAGCCGGTAACCAAACACATTCCATAATTATAACAAAATTAGTTATCTAATTATCTTTTAAAATGTTCAAATAATTTTTAACGCAAATTTTGTTGCGAACAAATTACAAAAACAAATGTTGAAAAAATCCAAAAAACAAATGTTGAAAAAATTTTTTTTTCAACATTTGTGTTTTTGTAATTATGTTTTTAAATAAAATACAATAATGAGACGATTGCCAGTTATTGAGTTACACCTTATTGTTACGTTACACTCTCTAAACGAGTGAAGCATTTGGACTATGTACTATATATTTCCTTAATGTCCCTCGATAACTAATTAATGAATTAAAATTATAATATATAATATTTTAATTAATGTATGCAACCGAATATTAATTTTCATGTCCATCAATTGTCAGATTTATCATGTATGATAATTTGAAATCAGAACAGCATATTATTATTGCTGTTTTGTTCCTGTGAACAATAAATCACACAATGGTATTTTCCCTTGTTCTCAAATAAATGAATAATAAGTAAAAGGAGTAGTAACAACTCTATACTCCGACGACAGCTGAGACACAAAACACAGTATAGAGAATTGTATTATACAATTCCTTATACTGTGCACGAAGTTAGCCTAGAGACATTAGGAAAGTAGATGCACTGTACTTCTTTGACTCTCGAAACGTCCACAATCGTGCGGACGTTTTGAAATCGAAACTCCCCTTTTAGAACTCCCCTTGATACCAAACCGACCATTGGAATTCTTGGCGTCGATATTTCGAGTGACGTCCAGTTTCGCGGTTATTTGGAAAGTAAAGCTACACCATCAAAAACAAACTTGTAAAAAAAACCAAGTCTCGCAACTCAGTTCTTCTACCGTAAAAAGTTGTGAGATCCATGTAATACCGAGTCGATTAATTTATTCAGTCCCTATTAAGGGACCTTCTGTCTCAAGTTATTACGTAATTAGCTAACCTAACAACATCTTATAGTGACCATATCAATATTAAAATTATTTTATGTTTTAAACAAATATATTGACTTGGCCATCGCATGATAACACAATGTATCTCACAAGTAATACATATATAATATTAAATTTGTGCGATTGCCAGGTCAATCTATTTATTTAAAACAAAAAAGACTTTTGATATTGATATGGTCACTATAAGATGTTCTTAGGTTAGCTAATTAGGTGTCCATGGGCGGCGGTGATTGCTTCCCATCAGGTGACCCGCCTGCTCGTTTGCCTCCTTCTAATATAAAAAAAGAAACTCAGGTGTACCTACTGTATAAAAGAGTGTAGGCACAGAACAGACGAACAAAAAAGGAAATACGTATAGAAATTTTTAAGTAAGCAACTATAATTTTGGGTGACCATAGAGGAAGTTAGTTAGAAACTGGATTACTGTCGGTAGTATTAGGAAGGTTGCATAAAGTACTACCGTTATACACGGTGAATTAAGGCTATCAAACTTTTAATTAAATCTTTGTCTTTGTGTGGGACTTATCTGGTAGGTTTAGTTAAAACAGCAAAGCACCCAAGTTTCT
Source organism: Eudonia mercurella (assembly GCA_963082485.1). Lineage (NCBI taxonomy): Eukaryota > Metazoa > Arthropoda > Insecta > Lepidoptera > Crambidae > Eudonia > Eudonia mercurella. The sequence continues at coordinate 15,385,322 of OY720029.1, forward strand.
AATTACAGTAACCCAACAGGGGTTACTTAGGTCCTTGTGCCATAATAAACCTACATTCTGAACGTAGTTCGTCGAGCATCAGATACTGAATCGATTTCAGATATTTAAGACATGTGTATTTTTGCATCGTCATCATCATCACCACCATCTCATTTTATGTAACCATTGCTGGGGCACGAGCCTTCCCCTATGGAGGGAAACATCACAAGGTAATAGGCCATACACCAACACGAGGGCTCATATTAGTAGTATTGCATTAGTATGGTATATTGAACCACGATTCTCGCATTCAATTCAACTCGAGCATCTATTCGGCTTTGAGTTGTTGTTATGTGTTATTATGTTATTATGTGTTCAAGTTGTTATGCATTCGTACTGCTAGATGGCGGTGTCATCATCATCATCATCATCAGCTCATTTATGTCCCCACTGCTGGGGCACGAGCCTTCCCTATGGATGGATAGGGAGAACGGGCCATGAACCACCACGCGGGCCCAGTGCGGATTGGTGGTTGTTAACGACTGCTAATGCAGCCGGGACCAACGGCTTAACGTGCCTTCCGAAGCACGGAGGAGCTCGAGATGATACATTTTTGGTCATCCATCCGATGACCGGCCTTTGCGAAAGTTGCTTAACCTCAGCACTCGCAAACCGGGCGCGTTAACCACTGCGCCATCGAGCTCCTCAAGATGGCGGTGTACTGTTGTAGAATGTATTCTCCTGCATCGCTGATACCTACCTATACATACATATATATAGATGCAGGATCTTACGTACACAAAAAATACTTTTATACAATAACGTACACAAAATATACATCCAATACAATAACAACCTTAAGAGATAGTCTACCTAGCAACCTTAACCGCCTCTGTGGTCTAGTGGTTAATACCACCGGTTTAGACCCAAAGGTCCCGGGTTCGATTCCCAGCGGGGGGTACATCTTTGTGTACTCGGTTTGGTTGGTGGTAGGACTTGTTTGTCCGCTTGGCTAGCTACCACCATCTTATCTAAATATGTCGCCATAACATCAATGTTTGTAGCATTGTTGTGTTCCGGCAGCTAGAGATAAGATAGCCAGTGCCTCACTAGTTGAGGATCCCGGGTGAAGTGCGCTTCCACCAAATGGCCTTATCATCACTTAATATCAGGTGAGATCAAGGCACTGTTCTTACCCGAAAATATAAAAAAAAAACAAAAAAGAAATCATCAGTCCAACAACATAGTATTGTTTTTATTCATCGTATAATCAAGACACGAAAGAAGAAATAAAGTCAACAAGTTTACCACCCTTGGTGGTTCGTTCAAAAAAAAAGATAGATAAACGTTCAATTAAATATGCTCTTTTTAACTACGCTTCTCTTCTCTACGCTATCTACTCTTATAAACATTATTATGCAGCTTCTGAAATTTTAAGTTTTCTTATAACTTTGTAGTTAACGAACTTACTTATTGTCTTTGAAGGAATTTCAATAGAGGAATCCTTAAAAAGAAAGATTTAATTGAGAGCGGTTACAAACGTAACAATGTATTTTATACGAGTAGCAGTGACATTGTTTAGGCTTCTCAGTCAATTAAAATTTTGTACCGAATCAGAATAGAAATTCAAATTTCTTTGTGAACTCCAAACGTTTGCTAATTCAATTAGTTTGCCAATTCAAAGCATTTACATCGTTTTGTTTATTTAATTTAAAAATACCCAAAGCTTTTGAACAATTAAAAGTATGCGAAACGTCCGTTGTCGTGTCGTATAAATAAACATATGTCGCATCGTTACAATAAAACATCCATTGTTTGGGCACTAATAAAATTATTGTGAGTAAAAAATCGCGTCCATAGAGTTTAATGGTCTTTGCTCGTAACTTGATTTCATAAATAAAATATGTTTGCTAAAAAAATGCGATTAATGTCCACTATTGTGTAGTGTCAAATCGCATAAGTTCAGGTAAACAAACCTTTTTTTAATGTTGTCTACTGACGATTTTATATCTCTGCATAATTGTAAAGTTTCATTAAAATTGACGTAATTGTTTTAAGCAATTGAAACTTTAAACTCTGTATGTGAGATGTATAAAGTCTCCCAAATCCCGTCTCAACATTGTGACTATAATGTATCGCGCAAGTTTTAGAATGTATGAAGAAAGTATACAAAGTTGAAAATACTACTATCGTTTATAAATCTAGCGATTAGAAGATACGCTTTCGAGAATAAACGCGTGGAAGACTTGGACTTAAAACGAAATGAGCTGAAAGGCCGACCACCTGCGGCTAATTCATACATTTATCGCGGTGGAGAGGACGTGTACTAAGTGTGACCGCACTTTTAAAAAAATTGCCTATATTAGTCAGTTAGTGCACGAAAGGGCAGATAAGCAGCTGATAAACGTCCGTGACGGCAGCCCTAAAAAACTGGCCAAGTGCGTATCGGGCCACGCGCAGTGTAGGGTTCCGTAGCCGATCTCAATAATGTGGACTCTGAGACTCTTTTAAAAAAAAACCCTCTGGCTTTTATGAACATTTATTTAACGATGGCTCATATACTTAAATGTAGGTTTCACACACCTGACAACGTTATTTAAGTAGTTCCCAATGTGTAATTTGTACTGCACCAAGTACATTTTATAAGTTGGTTGACTGTTACTCGTAAACTTGTAAAGCCTACAGCTGTGTTTTCTTTTTAACTTCGTCATATACCTATACAACTAACGTGATTTTTTTTACATGCCAAATTACAGCTGTCTAGTACTAAGAGTCTATGAGCTAGGCAGACAGACATGGCGAAACTATAAGGGTTCATTGTTGACTACGGAACCCTTAAAAGCGGTCGCTGTAGCCTTAATCAGCCCAGTGTTGCCAACTATTATTTTGAAATTCCGTTAAACATAGTAAAACATTCCTTCAAAATTCCGTCAGAATAAAAAATCGAGGGCCAACAAAAATAAAGTAGAAAACAGTGCTTATCCCGCCCAACCCCACGAAATTTTTTACCCAGTTTTTAGTCGAAAACTAAACAAAGTGACACTTTTCATATAAGTAACTAGATGACGATGCACAAATTTCAGACAAAATCTTTTAAGAAAACTAAGAAAATATATATTACCTATATAGTACCTGATATAATATTATTTAACATTTGGTCATTCCGTTAGAAAATCCGATAGCCGTTAGGCGACCAATTTCTCACTTTTTACCACGATCCCAATCTGTTAGATTTGACGGGGAATCCGTCAAGTTGGCAACACTGAATCGGCTAAGATTAGGGAATTAATACTACTTTGTTTCAACACAATAAAGTGTTTGGAGTTACGACGATTATAAAACTAGGTGGAGGGAAAGAAAAAGAATCGTTGCATAAAGAGGTTTCTTCCAGATTATAGGAGAAAGAATCACAACTATGTTAATCTTCGCAGTAACAGCGAACTGCCGACGTGATGCCTCCTCTGCACTACTATGTGTTTGCTTCACAGACTAAGTTAATAGTAGATCTGTGGTTTGCTTACACTTTTTTGATGTGTAACATCTTGCCGCTCGCTTTCTATATAAGCAATTTGTGGGAGTGATTTCGTGAAATGGGACGGAAGTATGTGTAACAGTAAGCGCGCGCCATTTTGTAAATTTAAAATCGATATTATGTACATGACATATTATTATTATATGTGATATAATGTTGTCATTTGACTATCAAAGGTCATTTTAATATGTCAAATGTCTTCTAATGAGTATTTACTGCATTTATTTTATAGTTATAAAATTATGTAATACCTGACACATTTTTTTCAGAATATAATGTTAAAATTGCTTATTACTAAAGTGAGATGTCAAATGTTACACATCATTATGCGACTACTGTAAGGCTTTATTTGAAAGAGGGGCTACCAAGCTTTTTTCTCGTCTAATAGTAAGGAGCAATAAGGCTGGCTGGCTAAGAAAAACGCTGTTATTTATTAAAAAAAGTAACTATGCATATTAAGGTTTGAATTGAAAGGTCGAGGGTGTAGCACTTGAGATCTTTACTTCTGAAGAACTGCGTATCGTAACATCGTTTCTGTAATAGGAACACAACAATTAATGTGAAAAATATAAATAATAATAAAAAAAAACTTTTTCATTAACGTGATCGAATGGTGGACAGACGTTGTCACTAGCGAGTAGTCTGTGAGAACCTATGGTAAGGCCACAGTTGGGAAACTTTGCTCACGATGGCAGTTCGCGCCCGGCCAACCGGCAAAATCTGGGCTCTTCATAGCTCCACTTCACCTATTACAGGATACATTTACCTGCGCTGCTCTCTTTAAACTAGAAACACGGAGTGTACTAAGTTTTATACTGCTTTATTGACATCGTTGTTCTTTCAGTTATTTTCTGACGTTGGCCTGCTCATATCTTTATATAAATCTTCTGTGCGTGTGTATGTTATTGAACTCTTTCTAAACGGCTGGACCGATTTGGAAGAAATTTTCTGTGTGCGTTCGAGTAGATTCGAGAATGATTTAGATTTACAATTGGACCCGGTAGGTAGCGCTGCTATAGGGGTCCATCATGGGATACGAGTTCTTAAATGGACGAATGATTTGTATGTTTTGTTGCCATGGAAACTGTCAAAGCGGTACAAAGTCCGCCGGTCAGCTAGTAAGAATAAGTTTGTTTTAATTGTCTCTTTTATCAAATTCTGTGTGAGTGTCAATAAAAATATTTCTGTATTCTATTGTATTCTATAATAATAAAAATATATAATAATAATAATTCAATTATTTCTAAAGTGCTAACAAAAGAACAACAAATCAGTGACAATGTTTTACTTACAAATTACTTTGACAATAAATACGTCTGTGTCTGAACTAGATAATATAATTATCTGTTATTCTAGACAATCAGCCCTCTTCCAGTTAATATCAGGTTTTTTAAAAATTTAACATTAATACACTCTCCCGTAAGGTAGGCTTAAGCACTCTTATCAAATTTATAATTTATGTGTGGTATGACCTCTCTGTGTGTAGAATGAAAATGTATGAGCATGTGTGTGTATTTTATAAGATGTGTATTATCCCTATTAACACTATTAGGTATACGTTTTGTTCCCTGAATAAAAGTTTTTTTGTATTCTCAGTACTACTTTGGAAAGGAAGAGACAACCTATCAATATGCAAATCTTATTTTAATTCGGTAAAACCATTTTCCAAACATCCTGTTTTTAAGTACGTATACACTCGTGTAGTAACAAACGCAACTTCTTCCTTTGTTTATATTTTTTAAGTTGATTGATACAAACTTACAAACGTTATAAAATTTGCGTGTAAACTCATTCGAGTTTTACAAAGTTCAATTGGAAGGGCAGTCGTCGGGATTGTGAACGGTCATGGGTTCAAGTCCCGCAAGAGGCAGACGTTTTAACAACAACATTTTAAATAAATTACGATACATATTCATAACTTGTTTCCATGCTCAATTGGTTTTGACGCCATACTAGTTGTATGTAATATTAGCCCCTTGAGCGTCGATCGACCAGCACGTGGCCGATAACAATTAAAATTCTATTGTGTCTGGTATTCGTGCGCTCCAGTTTTTTCGTGCTTCCAGCAGTCCGTGTTTTACCGCTTATACCATGGCGAGTGCTCTGAAAAACTCTTTGACCTCATCCCACCTTCTCCCTTCCTCCATAGGAGTACACGTGCTGCTCTCCGGAGTCACCGCTTCACTGTTTCAAATATTCCATCGCGCACTAAGAAATTTGGTGACTCGTTTGTTTGTCGCACCTCCAAAACATGTAATAGTTTGCCAGCACACGTTTTCCCTCCTTCCTATGATATGGGGTCCTTCAAACGAGGCGTGAAGAGGCACCTTGTGGGCCGGCAGAGTGAGGGTAACTGATGCTGCGCCAGTTGTCGTCGCATCAGGATTCCATATTCACTTAACATCAGGTGAAATGGAGTAATTTGCCGTGCTACGTATAAGAAAAAAAAAACATTTATTAGTACAGGCACTCTGCCTAAATTAAGCATAGATAAAAATAAACAAAATATGATTAAAAAATAATCCGTACAAAATTTTCACGTTTTTCATACATTCGGCACTTTTCTTCCTGTGTTACTATTTATAAGTAAGTACTGTTAACTAAGCTCATTCAGGAATAGCAACTGCGGGTGGGCCTGGTGACCTGTAGACAGGGCCGTCTTTAACCTATTGGAGGCCCTGGGCACTTACGGATAATGGGGTCCTTATGCTACGCTACATTTTAGTAAAACAGGCAAAAAGAGTAGATAAGCAAAACTCTAGATTTATTCAACTGGTATTTTTATTTATTTGTAGCCAGATAGAGTTGCCAGTCTTAGGCTCCTGGTTTATTTGAATTAAAAAGTAAAAAAAGTCAATAAGTTAGTAATTCTTGTTTCGCAAAACAAATATATTTATCGGTAATATCGATTATCGGTTAGTGATCTGGCAGAAACAAGGGGGCCCCATCGATTGCGGAGCCCTGCCCCCCAATTCTGCTATTTATTTTGATCTGAAACGAACCTGGAACGCTATAGTTTCAATGTTTATTATTCTGCTAACTACGAAACTATAGAGTTAATTTCGTAGTTAGCAGAATACGAGTACGCTATAGTTTCAACATTTTCGTATTCTGCTAACTACTAAACTATAGTAGAGTTGATTACGTAGTTAGCAGAATAGCGAAAACGTTGACACTATAGCGTTTCAGATCCGTTTCAGATCAAAATAAATAGCAGAATTGAGGGGCTGGGCTGCCCAGAGTGCCTAATGGTAAAGAAGGGCCTGCCTGTAGAACAGGTTTCAATTCCCGAAACCTACCTCAGGCACTAGTTCCTTGCAACTATGGAACTATCCTTTATTCTCAGTCTTCCTGGCTATGCTGACACAAGTGCCTCTACATTGTGGAGTAAAGAAATGGGTTGAATATAGTGCGAATGTAAGTTTGTATCTACTGCAACCAAAGGATACTTAATTATGCTTTTATACGAGATCACGTTCTTCATATAACTACAATAAGGTAGGCATGCTAGCGCGGTTGCTACTTATTAACTCGTAGATGTAAAAACTTGAGCGACTCAATTTAAAATACAAGCAAACTCGGAGATTTATTCACAAGAGCACGGAGTTAATAAAAGGAATATAGGTACAGGTAGTTCTCGGATAACATGCCTTCATCTCGCGCGCAGCAAAAGTTTCAAATTTTGCAATAACTATTAACGATCAGGAGACAGCTACCGAGGTCTTAGTGGGGTTCCGTTTGAGGCAAATTGAGACGCTTAGCTCTCTATTATTATATTTCTCGAAATATTATCTCATCTTTAGGATCATATATTTCTTAATTAGCCATTATATTAATATTAATTATTATTTGAGAATCAATAATTAATCAACAAGTTATTTTAATTTCATTAAATTTAGCATCTTCAATTGAATGATAACAAAATCTTCCCCCAGCTGAACATTCATATAATGAACTTCCTATTTTAAGAAATGTCTAATATGATAGATTATATTTAATGGATTTATTCCCGTTTACGAATGATCATCCTTTTTTAGAAATGGCAACATGATCTAATTTTAATTATCAAAATGGAGCATCTCTCCTCTAAAGATCAAATAATTTTTTTCCATGATCATACTTGAAATATTTTAATTATAACTACTAATATTAAGTAATAGTGCAAAATATATATTTTGTAATAGAAATCTATTTAAACTTGAAGAAACTTTGTACCCCCTTTTAAAGCATTTTGCATTGTGAGATTTGACAGATTTTTGACAATGTTTAACTTAGAAGCGACGTTCGCAAAGGCCGGTCATTGGATATGTGATCAAAAATTTTTCATCTCGACGCTTCGGTGGGCACGTTGGTCCCGGCCTGCATAAACCGCACTGGGACCGCGTGGTGGTTTATGGCCCTTTCTCCCTAAAGTCCTTAAAGAAACCTCGTGCCCCAGCAGTGGGGACATAAAAATGTGCTAGTATGTTGTGATGTGATGAACTTGGAAGTTTGTATGGTGCTCCGAAATGTATTAAAGGCTCTTAAAAATATAACATACTTATTATTCATTTCTCTTTAGTTTCGTCTTCCTTCACCACTAAAAATAGTCTTCACAGAATATTTGAAGAGAATATTATCATTTCATTTGGTTCCTCGTAGCGAAGCGCTTTTAGTTTGAGTCCATATTATCTGAACAAGTCACCTACTCAAAGTATGAACACTGAAAGGCGTTCACTGAGTAAACGTAATATTATTATAATTAAAACTAAGTCTTGAAACAGAATTTAGTAACAACACTCGCTTCATTATGTATATCTTTTAATTAATCTGTCAGTCTGACACTTGCTGTAGCTAGTATTTTAATGAGTTTTGTATTGTATTATTTCATTCGGGTGCTTGTGGTAACTTTTTTGATGACACGATTTGCTACCGTCATGGTTTAAAGTTAAGCAAACAAGGTTTATAAAAGAATGCGACCGAATATAAAATATTCTTTGAAAAAGATCAGCCTAAGATGAAGTTGACAATGTAAAAATAAATTTGTTATTATTTAAAACAATATTTTCCTTCACTATGCTATATTCATATCGAATTCGAATCTGTTAAAATATAGCTTGTCATCTTACCACGTATAGGACTCGAATTCACGACCTTTCGAAATACGGGTGTCAAATCGTGCAACCGTTAACTTTAACAGTTGGATGAGCCTGCATGAAGATGCACTGCTTTGACGTGACGTATTCGGTTTTTTAAGTGCTATTTTCAGTTCAATAATTAGAGTCAATACACTGTATATCTAACAATATAATTATAAATACTTACTGATAGGTAACGAGTACAGATGGTTACATAAAATAAAAGAAAATCCACGTTCGGTGTTTACACTCTTGCTACTTAGGTCGTACGCGTAGAGGACATTTTAACGCAGTGATGCTCAATCATATAAAATTTCTAGAGGTGTCAGGCTACTCCTCATATGTCTTACCGTCTCTTCTGATGACTTTGAATCCAAATGAGGTAAACAACAAGATTTGTCGAAAAAAACCAACAAAAGATTACTTGACTCTTTATCTGTCTGTTCCTAGCTCTACTGTGCCCAGTCAAAAGGTCAATCAAAGCTACGTTTTATGGGGACTCTCTGTACTCAGGTCGTACGCGTAGACGATATTCTTACGGAGTTATGCTCAATCATAGAAAACCTCTGGAGATGTCAGGTGACTCCACCAATGTTCTTGCCGTATCTTCCGATAACGCTATGAGAGGAAAGGAGCTAACAAATGAAAAATGAAATAAAGGAACAAATGACTAGTTGCCCAGTTTAGGATTGCGCGATAGGCACATTTTCTCTTTCCACTATCATGAGAGATAGATTTTGCACAATGGGACATTAACAGGCTGGTAATGGTGACTCATTACCTTCCCTATACATAGCAGGATCTATCTGCTCCTATCCTTAGTGTGCCCAGTAAAAAGGTTCATCGAGTGTACGTTTTATGGGGCCACTGTCCCTTAGGGGTTGGATCGTCACTCTGACACAATAAAGCTATTAAGACGCGCGCCGTGAAACCTTTTCTTTGTACAAATACGTATGTGTTATTCTTATTGATATATAACGTCAGGACGTGGGAACGACTGATTTTGTTATACGGCCGTGAGATGTACATTATCATTCTCAGATTTAGAAGTCTTTAGGAGTCTATCTTTTGGAGGGCACGTAAAATTGTTGGTTCTTTTTACTTATATGGGAAGTTACGCTAGGTTAGGTTTTCCTACCCCACTCTTAAACCATAATAGGAGAAAGGTAGCTCGCTAAATCTTTATGTAGGTATACAATACAGAACCACTATCTACTCAAGCCATCGGCCTGATCTAAATCACTAGGCCACTTCTCACTTCTACGGTCCCCATACGAATGAAGCTATGCAAGCCAGGCAGGGGATTATCCCATCTCTCAATTGCTTGCCTCTATCAGGGACGAGTCACTTACCGTAATCTTAGGGTGACACTCCATTGAAGCTAGGCTGAACTTAGCGGAGCCGAGCTGTGTGGAAATGAACCAATACTGGAGCACAGCTGAAAAAAGCCGTTAAAATAAAGGGAGTCTATTGGTTGATTTCCACACAGCTCGCCTCAGCTCAGCGTAGCTCAGCTTCAATGAAGTGTCACCCTTGTTAGTCAACATACCAAAGAAGATACGTATAACTTTAGCGAGACCTCACACGACGCAAACGGAACAAATGAAGGCTAGAATTTCACAGCTAAGTAAACAAAACCTTAGCCACATTGAAACAATTGAAACAATAAAGGAGGTCGCGAAGGTTCACGAGCAGGCAGGATTCACTCTGGACGGTTATATCTCTAACGGACCGTGCGTGTTGCGTGAGCTGCCTGCAGAAAGTCGTGACACAGCACCCCGACAGCTCGGCGTTAGTTACGAGTATCAGCAATAGGAAAGACGTCAACCGTATACAAATGGCAAACACAATGAATGCTAAAAATCTTCGACGCAACCGAGGGAAACGTTCCATTCGCATTGCAGTAAATCCGACAAGTTGATAAACCCTCTGTCCGCCAGGGCGGTATTCCACCTGAATTAGTTCCAGTGACTTTGTAAGGGCGTGTGCAGACGACCGGGTGGCTGCTAACGAGCGGCCATCTGCATATCGAGCGCCAACTCAATTGGCGGCCGGCGGGCGAGCGGCGGCGGCGGCGACTGCACTGCGCAAAGTCAATTTGAACAGTTGGGACTGTACCGTGATCGGTTGGAGAGTTATTCTTTTTAAAAAAAGACAAAGTGTTGAAAAAATTCCACGAGTGGGATTCGAACCCCATGACATGCCGGGTCAGGTGCACTACAAACTACGCTATCGCGATTCTTTTTTAAAATTCTATTTATGTAAATTTTTTTTGGTAACTATGATTTTTTTTTAATGTGCTAGTAGTTGAGGATTTTGGGTCGCCGCTTTCAACAGTTTCAACTTTAATCTTATCATCACTGAATCCCGATCCGATCCGAACCCTTCGTAGAATCTAGTAGGGCACGGGGACGCGCACTAGTGCGCGAAGCCGCTCCCTCTAGAAAACCTCCGAAGGAGATTCATTTCACACGGCTTGAGGAACCCTTTAAGTTTCTCGCCGCCCCCAAATAAGCCCGGTGAAACTGAAAATGCCGTCTAAGGCAATCAGCAATCTTTCTCTAAAAAAATAAAAAAATCACTGAATATCTTGTAAGAAGGCCAAGAAAAACCAAAATAAAATATTTATTTTTTTAATTTTAAGGTAAAAGGAATATCTTAAAGTTGCAGCAGGCTAATTAGTGCATTTAAATTTAAAACGGAACGCTTTAATGCAAGTGGCTTTAAAAGTATTTACACCGTCTGACTCTGACAAAATTTTAATAGTCGTAGTAGTAGACGGCGAAGTCGAAACCTAAATTTATTTTTTTACAAAAGTCCTCTATATTTTTTATGTATACGCCAGTTGATGGATATATTTTGAGATTAAGTTTTTTGCAGTTGCTGTTAAACAAATAGTGGTTTTACCAAAACATGCAAAATGCCTATTGCACTTAAATAAATGAAAAACCGTTTAAAAAAAAAGCAGTGTCAATATATCTTTATGGGTTTACAATTATTAACTTATAGGGTAAAATATATTGCAACTTAACTCAGTATTGTGTTATCCTTCAAAATTGTGAATAGACCAGTCGACTATCTGTATGAGTCCACGTTGTAAGGACGTGTGCAGACGAGTGCGGCTACTAACGAAAGGCTATCTGCATATCTCAAACTGCCGGCCAACACTCCGCCGCAATTCGACAAGAATCGCCACTCATGCTACAAATGCAATTGTTGATACTTTTGAAAATATTAGAACGTAGTTAGAGAGATAGACACTTTGTTGTAAACACACCGAAGGAAAACCAGTTTGCCTTTATCAGTCAAACTGCTTTTCTTTCACTCTGTATAATACCACATTTATATACAACGTGTAACAAAAAGGTGTAGTAAAAATGAAAAGATCCAAATTGAACTCGATCTTGATCTTGTATCTGTTATAACTAACACATAAAATTTTATAAAATGTTCAAATAATTTTTAACGCAAATTTTGTTGCGAACAAATTACGAAAACACAAATGTTGAAAAATTTTCCACGAGCAGGATTTGAACCTGCACCCTTCTGACATTCCGGGTCAGGTGCTCTTCCAATTGAGCTATCGTGGTTCTAACCAGCCCGCCGAAATTATTCAACACTTTTTTCAACATTTGTGCTTTACATAATTATTAACTTTAATTTGTCATGCAATTGTAAATTGAATATTTACATCACTGAAGTCATGCGCGTCAGGTGCGATAAGCAAGCAGCAGTGATCATAAATGTAAGTACACAAAGGATACTATACCACTAGGGCTGTTAGGGTTGTTTATTTTGATGTGACGTCACAATAGAAATAATTAAAAATGGCATAACAAATTAAAGTTAATAATTATGTCTCAATAACTCAGCATACAAGATCTAGATCGGATAAACTTTGGATCTTTTCATTTCTACCACACCTTTCTGTTACACGTTGCAGAGTGCTGAATGCAAGTTTGTCCTACTACATATTGATGTGGGATTAAAAATTTGCATAGATTTTCATTAAAATTTTATGGGATAACAGCTAGCGAGGCGGTGTTATAGTTAAGTTTTTTTTTTATACGTAGCACGGCAAATGACTCCAATTCACCTGATGTTAAGTGAATATGGAATCCAGATCCAGACAACTGGTGCAGCGTGAAAACAACGCAGCATCAGTTATCCTCACTTTGCCGGCCCACAAGGTGCCTCTTCACGCCTCGTTTGAAGGGCCCCATATTGCAAAATACTACGATCAGTTGCTGACCTTATTGTTAATGATTAAAGGAAAAGTTTCGTTAACATTGTTCCTGTGAAATCAAGTCCCTATCTACTGACCCTGATAGGTAGGGTATGGCAGCTGGAACTACGGGTCCGGCTGTCTTGTCGGATGAGGTGCCTGGATGGGTACTGAGAAGTGAGTGGGCTTACAACTCCGCCACCAAAGAGGACATTTGGTAGTCGAGTTTAGAGTTGACGACCCGAGCAGTGGAAACTGCGAGTTGTACGCTTAGTGCAGCGAGAATTGAGCGAGCTTACAGCTCCGGTAACCTATCTGGATATTAGGTAGTGGACTATACGTGTCCACGGGTCAACTCGCTCAAGACACTAGTTTCGAGCGAAGTACCGGATGAAGAATGCTCTCCGGCGCGTCCTGATCTGGCGTTATGACCTGACGCAGATGGTCCCTTGTGCTTGCGCAAGGATGTCTGACACCTAACTTTATAACCTAACGGTTGGTGGGGGGTGTCAGTATAAACTTTAAAGTCGTGTGTAGCGGGATGTGTCAGGAACACTGAACACTGGTGCCGCTATCTTAATAAGTTCGAAATAAGAACGAAACAACTGACATATACAAATAATATACTTATATTATTTGTATATGTCAGTCAGTATGTCAGTATGTACATACATACATACTGACATCAGTTGTCAGAGACTTCTCTAAATCTTTCAGATATAAAAAAAAGTAGTAACATAAAATATAAAAGACATGATAGCATAGTTGGTAGTGCATCTGACCTGGCATGTCATGGGTTGCGGATTCGAATCCCGCTCGTGGAATTTATAGCCTTCGCTCTTTGCCTTTTTTCTAAATATAAAATAAAATATAAAAGAAATCAGAATCAACTATTTGCTACAACTCTGAAATATTAGATATTTGACGCGAATATTTATCACGAAATATGATTGATGTCACAATTAACGAGAAAAAGTATGCGTCAAGCGATTGTGTTACTTGATGACTCAATTAAAATCAACTTCAAGCATCAGATGTGATAGAACATGATGATGTTATAATTAAAACTCTACTTTTTTAAAATTCCTTTCGGGCTAGCACTAGTGCTAAGCATGGGTAATCTAGGCCTAGGCCTGCATGACGTTAAAGGCGTTTGTGTGTTGTTGTAAATTTAATTCTAAAAGTATCGTATTAGGGTACATGTACTTTTAGAAGAGTTTTAACACCCTGTCGGGCTAGTAGTGTTACGATCGATATGGTGGAAGCGCACTTCACCGGGAATCCACAACTACTGCGGAACAAACTGATAAACTTATCTCTAGCTCACAAAAATGCTATTATCATTATACCGACATATGATTTAGAATATATGGCGGACTTAAAGCAACCCTACCACCAACCAAACTTCTTGTACAAAGGTATAAAGGTATTGTCTAGTTAAACATTTTATCAAGTTTCTTAATTTAAAATTCAAAATTCAAAATTAGATTAATTAAAGCAGGGGAGCTAAGAATCGAACACGGGACCACTAGGTCTGAAACCGATGGTTAGACCACAAAGGTGTTGCTATAAAGACTTCTTCGAACAAAAGACGACACTCTGACGGATTGTTCGATCATGAATGCGTCAACAATATAGCTATAGAATACATGTAGTAGAGCAGCTCTGTATTGATTAATCACACTAATCTACGTACTAGTTTATGCCGCGATCATGCAATAGGTGTGCCGTTGCAATTAAACATGGGAGGAACAAACATTTGACGCTCTTATCTTTGCTCGGTGGCGAGTGAATTATTCGGCACTCCGCGCGACAGATGGCAACTCTCACATTCTCGGGCGCCACGCGATTAATAAGCCGCATCGCTTACGAGGTTTGTTAAGAAAATTTTCATTTTTTATGTATTTATGTGTTAGTAGACCTTTTTTTTCAGGCTGCAAACTGGACTAGACCAAGCATTGGTTAAAACCACAGAACACCAGTTAAAACCTATTAACGTGCTCTGTCTTAGCTTGTTAGGCTATAGCCCGATCTCAGATGTGCTGGCGCTATTGTTCATATTTAAAAGCCTGTTCCTAATATCCCACTTGTTAATAGACCGATGATGATGATTACATGTAATGCCAAACTTTACCATATATATATTTCACGATAGTAGGGATTAATTAAATTAAATTTAATGCCCACAAGGTTTGTGATAAACATTACAATTTCTACCTGAATGACAGTTAAGTGTAAAGTATATACTGTATTAATATTTACTTATTACCGACAGTACAAGCTTAGTCCGTGAATGGATTATTGGTGTGACAATCAAAGATTTAGGGGAGAGGGGGCGTTGTGAATCATGGGGCACAGTGGTTAATCGCTAGTATTTCATTCATTCGTTCACACAGCGCAACGTTCTGTTAGGTTGCGCAAGTCCTTAACACATGCCCCTTCCCACCAATCAGTCCCCGCTGCGCTCACGCCAAGGACTGTAGCCTGGCGGCAGTTGAGTGACAGATGAGCGGCCATTTTTTTATTTCGCAACTGTATTCCGAAGGGTTTATACCCAATTATTACTTAGCAATTTCATGATCAGTTATTTTTTTAATAACTATCCACAAACTGGCTATTAAAATTTAGGTAGAAAACTTCTAACATAAATGAGTGTATCCTCATTTTTAATTTTTAGATTTTGTCTGATGCTGTGGGGCTAAATGGACTGTTTCGATGTGGGGCATAGTGGATCCTGATCCACTCCTCCACTTTTCATATGTGATTTTTGAGACAATTTTTATATGTCTTTAAGTGAAGATAAAGACTGACCACTAGTAAGTGTCAATTCAGAAATAGTTAATTTAAGTTTTTAGATTATATAGACTGAAAACGAAAAAAAATACTTTCATTTTACGACTGTGCTTCTTGGTCCATTGAACCCCTCAAATTTTTATATGACATTTGTATGAAACTATTTACTGAACCCTTGCTTGATTCACTGCACCCCTATGTGAAATCCGCAGTACCCCGCTCCGGGGTGCTGTGGATCATTAGGACATCTTTTTAATTTAAATATTTTACTCATATCATAGTTATTTTACGGGTAATTGTTTATAAAAATCCATTAGCTAATGAATGTAGCTTCTGGTAATGACAATAGATGAACTGGTAATGACAATATATTTAAAGTTATTGATACATGAAAGATAAGTGATCCACTGCACCCCCTCTGTATGTAGGGGTACATTGTAACTTTTTCGTCAAGAAAGAAAAATCCAAAACCAAGAATTCCTCGTCACACTTCAGACTCGAACAGTGATCGTACCAAACACAACAAAGTCTCTAAAAGTATTGTTAAAGATATAGCAATTTCACTGTGATTTAGAAAACTCGCGCCGAAATATAATTACGGGCGGGCGTCGCTCGTCGGGCGAAAGTTGTTTAGATTTTACCGAGGAGCGGTATAAAGGAGACGAGAATAATGAGAGACGAAAATTAATAAATGAGATTACAAAAGATCTTATTACGCTCATTTCCCACAGCACCGCCTCCGTCGGGGCAATAATTAGTAGTAGAAATGGCCGGGAAGTACTTGTGAATTGGTGCGAAATTTATCTGACAATGCGGCCGGTCGCGCGCTGGTGGCCTTTGAAATATTTCCTATACAACAGCAGTGTACGAAAGGCAGACAGATTTTACATTGTCTTTTTTAACTGCAACTGGCAGGCAAACAACCTTCTTGGTAAGGAGCCGGAGCAACTTAAGATTACAGCCGTGTATGGCCATCTTAAATTACATGCTTAGACTATTAACATTAAATAATCTAAGGTTGCACGGTTGTAGGAATCCTTCTTGTGTTTGCTTTATGTCTTATGTTTGGAAAGGATTTTTTTGTTTCATAATTTAGTAACGTTAACAGTTTCTTGAGAGGTTTATAGGTAGATTAAATCATTTTTTTAAAATTGCAATTGGCAGGCATACGGTCTTTTTGAGCAAGGGTGTCTCGCTGCATTTATCTTTTTGAATATTAATAAGAGACACGCGACCTTCTTGGCTCACTGCAGCATATAAAGATTTGTCGAACAGGGGTAATGCCTTTATGGTAAAGGTCCAAAAGAGTTTAATTTGCACTCCGCTGACTTACTTTTGGGAGATTTTTGGAGTGACCTTTGAGATATTTTCAACAACAACAGAAGTGTACGATAGGCAGATAGATTTTACAATTGTCTTTTTTAAATGCAACTGGCAGGCATACGGCCGTGTAATAATCAAAGCATACGGCCTTCTTGGGGATCCCTAGCTGTATATATATTTTTTAATTCTACTAACAGCCATGCGACCTTCTTCTTGGTTTACAGCAGCCTGTACAAATTTGTCGAACAGGGTTACGGCCTTTAGGTAAAAGTCAAAATGAGTGTACTAAATTTTTCTACCCTTAATTTTTTTTCCTGTACTGCAGCAGTTTACAAGAGGCAGATCTGGGGCAGATATATTTTATATTTATTTTACTTTATAATGCAACTTACTGGCATACGCCACCAAGTTGCTAGATAAGATAAGATAAGCTTGGGGGAGGCCTATGTCCAGCAGTGGACGTCTTTTGGCTGAGATGATGATGATGATGAAGGCCTTCTTGGTTCACTGCAGTTTTTACTGATTGAGGGCATATGGTCTTCATGGTAAAGAGCCATTAGTTTAACTTGTACGTTGCTTACTATATTGTCTAATATTTATGCCCAGTAATTGTAAAGAACTATCCCGAACACTGGGGGGATGAGGTGCTCTACGCGGATGACCGGAGGTGGCGCAAGACAGACCCAGACGGAAGCTCTAATTATCGGAGGCCAAGACTCACTTTGGGTTGCTGCGCCACCTTCATCATCATCATTTGAGCCCGGAGATACCCACTGCGGAGTATAGGCCTCCTTTCGTATCTGCCACTCATCTCCTTCCCAAGCCCTACGCATCCCACGGCTTTCCCGCTATCTGGGTAATGTCTTCAGTCCACCTTGTTACCGGATGACCGACGACGCTTCTATGTTCAAGTTTTGGCCGCCACTCGGTAATTTCTTTGTTCCACCTGCCATCACCTCGTCTAGCAAGTGTCCTGCCCAACTCCACTTGAGTCCCATCACCCGTTTCTCGATGTCTTGGACAGTTTTTGTCGGATTTCGGTATTTGGAACTCGGTCTTGAAGTCTGATGCCGAGCATGGCACGCTCCATGGCCCTTTGTGCTACACCTATTCTGTGCACGATCTCCTTAGTAAGCGTCCATGTATCGGCACTATACGTCATAGTTGGCAGAACATATTGGTTATAAAGCCGGATCTTCAAGCACTGTGAGATTTTTCTCGAGCGCAATACATCTATCAGCTTACCGAATCCCGCTTCGCAAGTTCGTTTTTTATATTTAACGCATGGTATGCTTAATCTGTAAGTCTATCTCTACTTTAATCTGTTTTGGTGTCTGTGGTAATTTACAGCGTTTGACATGAGGATAGGTAGAGGTAGACAAATTAAGCAACTTGTGCATTCTGGTAACAATACTGCAAGATAAGCAAACTTCGCAAGTTGATACTTTGGTATATCTATTAGTTAGCTGGCATCTAGAAAGCTTTTCTAGAAGGCATTAGGTCCATACAACGGGTATCGGTACTAATATACATTCAAAAAACCACTCCCAAAATAATTTTATTACCGTACCAGTAACTTGAGGAAGAGAACAAGTGTATCTAATTAAATTCTACGTAATAATCGACTTGTAATCGGCATATAATCAGATAATGTTTGTACACAGGTAGGTACTTAGAATTTTAATACTCTCGTTCATGCTCTCAAGGTACAAATCGTCTTGTTGGTAACAGCTTTACTTGCTTCGTTATATGTTTCGGTAAGCTGTGTAATACTGTATGTTGCAAACAAAGTATACCACGGTCCAATGAGATCGTGCGAAGTCCTCGCTTCTGCATCTAGGCGTAAAGGTATTACGCCTCAAGCATAAAATACACGTGTAATGTTGTAAATGTAATGTTGGAATATGTCTACGTTCATTAAGTTTGTTATTTTTGATGGCTTGTTTTTTGATTCTCGGATTATACATCCGTATCCGTGTGTTAAATTATTAAATGTTTTTAATGTTAATGTCACCAAAACAGACAGAAAATGAAAAGACGCTTTGAAAGTATGTTTAAACTTTTATCGAACCATAATTAAATTCACGTTATTAGAAGAATTTAAAAAAAGGTTAACGTACCCGGTCAGCGAGAGGAGCTCGATGGCGCAGTGGTTAACGCGCCCGGTCTGCGAGTGCTGAGGTTAAGCAACTTTCGTAAAGGCCGGTCATCGGATGGGTAACAAAAAATTTATCATCACGGGCTCCTCCGTGCTTCGGAAGGCACGTTAAGCCGTTGGTCCCGGCTGCATTAGCAGTCGTTAACAACCACCAATTCGCACTGGGCCCGCGTGGTGGTTTATGGCCCGTTCTCCCTATCCATCTATAGGGAAGACTCGTGCCCAGCAGTGGGGACATAAATAAGCTGATGATGATGATGATGATGATAAAAAATATTTCAAGCAAGGAGGAAGGAAGGGATCCACAGTAATGCGAACCCTCTGAAAATATGATTTTTATACTAAAGAATGGCCAGAGTTTCGCCTTCATCTCTCCCATCGCCGATCGACGATCGTCATCAAATATCCATCTTTATCACTTACATCTGAAATGAAACAACTTTTACGGATCTACTCGCGTTTATTTTACACATTACTTTTTAATGTTTATCCTGACGTTGTTTCATTTCAATGTGTAGTGTTCGCGTAAAATTTAGAAAACAATACTTTATATCTGATTTTATTTATGTATTTATCAAACGGAATTTTATACTTATTATAATGTAAATAATTATTATAATGTAGAATTTTGTCGACATTTATCTTATAGACATTAAAAAGATATGGTGAATACATCACACAAAATTATGTTGTTTTCAAGTGTCAAACTTTAGTGTGAGCTTGCTGCACAAGAATATTAATGATCTCATTAAAACTGCTTCTCGAAAACGTGCACCCTAAAAACTTAAGTTTCGCTCTGAAGCTCCAGAGCTTCAGAAAAATTGAGAGGAAGAACTGTTCTTTTAAAATAAAAATTTTGATACGGAAAAGTCGTTTTTTTAAACGCAATTTTTCTAAATGTCACGTGTGGTATTTATTCTTTTGGATAAATAAATGGTGAAAATTGAAACTCTGTATTGTGTCAGAAACCGTAAACCGGCACATTTTTCAATGTACATTAGCAAGTTTTTTTTTCTTCCCAAGGCCTACTTAAAAACATATACATAAAAACAAAAACATACTTCCTATAAGTTTTTTTTAGTAGGTTTTTTTTTCGGGTGAAATTTCAAGATATTAAAATTCTTTACAGAACAATTATTGTGTTATATGTAACCTAAAATATATAGGGTAAAGGTGGATTTATATTTATCTGACGTGTCGCGTCTTGATGCATCAGAACGGAATCGGTTTCATACATTTAGTACTAAGCCATTACGACACGCCACAAACTCTAGTATAAATGTTTCCATACTAAATGTATGAAACCGATTCCGTTCTGATGCATCACGACACGACACGTCAGACAAATATAAATCCACCTTTACACTGTACCCCATTAACAACTAATAATTTTAGCCGTTTGTGTCTATTTCCGTTAGTTTTCTGTAATGACGAATGTACCCGAACAAATTGGTGCCTGGGTTGAATGTGAGAAGTCGTGCTTCAATTCAACTCAAGCTCTGTTTGAATACTGACGTGAACACCATGACTAACATAAGCGTATCAGCTTTCTTTATTGGTCTACTAATCTATATTTATATTATAAAGCTTAGGAGTTTGTTTTTTTGTTTGTTTATTTGTTTGTTTGGTTGAACGCGCTAATCTCAGGAACTACTGGTTCGAATTGAAAAATTATTTTTGTATTGAATAGTCCATTCATTGAGGAAGGCTATATTACATCACGCTATGACTAATAGGAGTGGAGCAGCAATGAAAAATGTTGCAAAAACGGGAAAATATTTACGCGGGTGAAACCGCGGGGCACAGCTGGTGTTATAAAGTGGTATATGACTGTCCCACTGCTGGGCAAAGGCCTCCATCATAGAAATCAAGTTATCACTCCAGTTGATGGGTAATGGCTTTATTACCACGCTTGCCAATGCGAGTTGGAGATCACAAACTCAAAAATAAGAAACACACTTTGCCCGCCCTGGGAATCGAAACCGGAACCTTCGCTTTACCGAGGTGTCTCATCTCATCAAAACAAAAAATTTTTTTTCGTGTTATCATAACAAAAGTTGTAATAAATTTCACATCAAAAGATGAATTTGAACGCAATTTGTTGTTAATAGACACCCCAGTTACATAAAGGCAATCGACGAGTGCAAGCCGCCGGCTCCGTCAGTTTCACTATATAATCCGTCAAAGGAACAAGCTGAAACGTTAATGCCTGCTCTTGAGGAGTATTAGTTCCAAGGCCCAACACATTTAGCTGTAGAGTGAAATGATGCTATTTCTAATAATGGTGTTGGAAAGAGACAAATTTAGCACTCGGATGCAAACATGTTTTTTGAATAGCACCGTTTTGGATGGTGTCGCTGTACTCGTATGTGTCAGTGTGTTGGCAGGTTGTAGGAAAAATCAAAATCAAATCAAAAATCAAAGTCAAATACTAAATTATCATTTTGGTGTCCCAGTATTCGTTTTTGACCTGACAATATGTTGGTAGCTTGTTAATGAAACACTTTACTGTAAGACTGTAAGATTTGGTATAGTTAAAGTATATATAGAGAAAGAGATTATATTAATATGGTTTATCACATTATTATTATCTATACTATTAATAAAGAGGTAAAGTTTGTGACTTTGTTTGTTTGTTTGTTTGCGGAGGGTAATCTCTGGAACTACTGGTTCAATTTCAAAAATTCTTTCACTGTTAGAATGCTACATTCCTTGCGGGTAATATAGGCTATACTTTATTTTAAAAAAGAGTTTTTATTTAAATTTCAAATCCACGCGAACGAAGTCGCGAGTGAAGTGCTAGTACATTATATATTTATTATTATTATATTAATACATTATTAGATTGTATTAATTTGGTTTATCAGTTCAATAATATGTAGGTACTAGTGGACGCCGAATGGTCGAAATTCGGCTATGATTCACAAAATATACATTATTTATACATTGTAATATTTATCATCTTATAAACTAGTTTTGCAACTACCTGCTGAGAGATAGGTATAAACAAAAAGTTTTCACTTTCCTCATCGATCAACGTTATGCGCCCGAGCCCCATTGTGGCCGAGTTTTACTCCTTTTGAGATAATTACTAATACATAAATCAAACATTCTTCCACTAAGATCCCTTACTTTGGTTCCCTAGGGGTTGTTGGAAAAATCGCTACTGTATTTGGGTTTCTTTGTCTATTTAATATATCGCGGAGTAATGATGTGGGAAAAATATATATTTTTTTTAAATATTAAAAGGAGGCAAACGAGCAGGCGGGTCACCTGGTGGGAAGTAATCGCCGCCGCCCATGGACGGGTGTCAAAACATAAGTAATCGCAGATGCGTTGCCGGCCTTGAGGAAGGAGTTGGATCTTTAGGAGGAAGTAGGAATTGGGAGGGGACGTGAGAGATGGACCTCTGGTACTTTCACTCACCAGACGAAACACAACAGCAACGAGTGCCATTGTTTCACGCCGTACCTACGTTCATACCTACGTTATTTAATGACTTTTTATTGATATGTTTTGTAGTACTTTATATTTGTAAGGCCGCGGCCACACAGCAAAGAGCTTTACTAGGCGCTTAGAGGTAAGATATTCGCTAAGATAACTATCTTAGTGAACGAACACATACATTTGAATTTGAGTGGCCCACCACGCGCTAAGCGCCACGCTGGTCGCCTAAATAGTCACTTGGCGTGTATCATAGCGAACGAACGCGTTGGTTAACTTGATCGTGCCACCAGGTGTCATCTATCATGGAGGAGCTTTTAATAGCTGCCGTTTATAAAAGAAAGGCTCTATGGAACCCTGCTTCTGATTTAAATAAAAAATGTTGGAGTAATATTGTTGTATTTACGCAACTTCTTATATAATATATTAAATTATCTTTCCGTAGTTCTCAAAATGTTTATATCGTGTATCCAACATGATCGAGTCTGATGTATATCTTTAAATTTGAATTCTTCGAAAGAAGTAGTTTCTTTGTTATCTTTCAAAAAGCTATGTATTTGTAAATTATTTGTTGTCTCGAAGCACGCAGCGTTCTGTGTGGCTAGTATATATCTAGGCGCCTAGTCTAACACCTAGCGTAGCTCCAAGCGAAGCACCTGCTGTGGTAGCCTTACCCTTAGAGATGCTCTATGTGAACTTATGTCGTTGCACGCATAAATATTTACTTGTTTACTTACTAAGTTGGCTCAGCGATCCAAAGTGAGCCTTGGCCTCTGATAATAATAGCCTCCATTTGGGTATGTCTTGCGCCACCTTCTGCCAGTCGTCCTGCACGACCTCATTCTCCCAGCGGTACCTGGGACGACCAACTGGTAGGCCGCTCTACATTAAGTTCGCTTCACCGCACGATCTTCTCTCATCCTTTCAAGGTGACCAAGCCAGTAAAGTCTGTGGGCAAAAGCCCATCAATGTAAAAACATCACCGATGATATTCGGCTCGGTTACCAGATCTTCCAGCTCTATATTCTTACTCCTTCTCCATATGCCATCTGGTGTAAGTAGTACAGGCCTCAGAATCGCCCTCCACGTCTTTCTTTCCGTCACCAGGAGATTGGTCTCTTCTTTAAAGTTCCTATCTCATTTTTGATATTTTTTGATACAACCATTTTCCAGCGAATAGTTATTAGCTGAAAAATAAAAATTACTATTAACTATCACTGTAACTTATTGTAGCGGACTTTCTACTAAACATTGTTGTATTTGTGTAAGTATAATGTCGATGTAAATTTACAATAATGTGGTGCCGCTAAAAAATATTGTTGACCTATTTAAAATAATCACGCCACTTGTAAATAACAAGGGCCCACCATGCTTTCACGCGAGCGCAGGGAGAAACTAATAAAAGAGCAAAGCGATTTCTGTCGCAAGCAATTTTCTGACCAACCCTTTATTCGTCTGCGGAGCAGCCTGAATAGTTAACCGCCCTCTTTATGTTAGTGAGAAAAATAACCTCGCGCATAAAGGGCATTTCGACACCCGGATGTGCTCGAATAATTTATTAAAGGGAAACGTCCAAATATAGGGCTCGAGTGTTTTATAGCTGAAGACTCGTTTTCTTTCAACGACCTAATTTAGTGTTTAAAAATGACAATTTCATGAAGTTTTCTTACTTATTTGAAAAAAGACAAAGTGTTGAAAAAGTTCCAAGAGCGGGATTCGGATCAGAAACTAGTAAATTTTTATCAATTTAATATATTGATTTAATTAGGAACACTTACTTATGTAAGAAAGCCTGTAATGTAAGAATCAGCAATCCAAATCGATGACAGTCGGTCTTCATGTGGATTTTAAGGTCTTCACGTGAATATATAAGGAGTGGAATACCAAGTAATAAAAACTAAAACATTATTATAATTAATGTTACTACTACACGCCGCTAGATGGCGTTATATGTAAACGCACTGAATCGCGCTATAGAGATTTTGGTGTCGATACGTATAAAGTGCTTGTTACTTTATATAACCTGTTGAGCAATATTATAATGATACTTCCGTATGTTTATCGTTTCATTGTTGTTGTATTAATTAAATATAATATCAAAATAAATATGTGTAAGCCTAACAGTAACAACAATAAAAAGGAGAAAAGACAACATTTAGGTATAATTTAATTTACATTCAAAATATTATTTTATATTGTAAAAAGATTTATTTATTCAGTTATCTTTTAATTTTTTTTTAAATAAAGCCCTCCACTTTTAATTTATGTGGCAGATTGTTGTACACTTTAACAGCCATATAGTGCGAGCTATTTTTATATAACGCCAGGCGCACTGACGATGACGATACGACCAAATCATTTTTACGGCTCTATGATACATATCGCTTTGCCTATCTTCAATTAATTTAATAACATTTACGTTTTAAATAAACAAAGGTTTTATTTGGTGTAGTGATTGATGTATTTCTACACTGAGGAACAATACAGTATATATATTTTTTCGATGAAGACATTTTTATAATGTCCAAGAACAATTAAGTCAGTTGTCATAATTTTGACGCGACCATGGTAAAAATAATATACAGTAATGTATCATGCATGATACAAACGGTGGAAACGCGAGTCATCGAAGTCTGGTACACAAACACAACAGTCGTGAATGGGCCGCAGTGATGAACGGACGGTGCGTGATATTTAAATATTTACGACATAATAAAACACAAGTAAACTATGGCAAAGTGCAGTTTAAGACTATGTTGTGCTGTTTTTGGTTGCTTAAATTATTTTATTTTGATATTTGTATAAAATACAGTGAAAAAATTAAACGCCCACCCGACCCAACCAGGAATCGAACCTGGGTCTTCCGCAATCCGGGCGGCTGCACTGACCGTTATGCTACAGGGAAGGCTGACGTAAGCGCTGAATTTTGTCACTGCTATTTGATTTTTGAAATGCTTTAGAGCGACATTAGTGCCATCTATCCAAAGGTGATTGCAACCGATGGACATGCAGATTCATCTTTGCAGATGAATACCACAAATATAGATAACACAACGCTATAGTAATTTATTTTTAACTTTTTATTTTTAAGTGCTAATTGCTACACTCAAGCCGAATTAAAATATTTATATAAAATACAGTGAAAAAATTAAACGCCCACCCGACCCAGCCAGGAATCGAACCTGGGTCTTCCGCAATCCCATCAATCAATCCTATTTGTATATTTATTACAAATTATTATATTGATCACATTTTAAGGCAACTTATTGCTATTAGTTTTGTTAATCTTAATTAGTTAATTTTAATGCTTAAAAATAGTTTTTATTAGGTTACCTGATCGGCGAAGGTAGGCACTATATAGATTCTAAAAGTACAATCACAATACTAGAAAAAAAGTCAAGTAGATGAAATTAAAATACTGTATGCAGGCAGCCCTATCGCGTGTTGACTCACCGCGCGGCTGTAGGTATTTATTTCAAGAACATAGCCAAGTCACAATACTGTGTATATATTATATCTTTACTGTGACCGGCAACCGTGACGTCAAGCTAGGCGCATTGTGATCTTTACGGAAAACAAAACCACGTAGTGATTTTTAATTTTTAAAAAAAATTATTGTGAAGTAATTAGCAATCCTACAGAAAAAAATTAATGTCATATTTTAAGCTGAAACAAACATAATTGAAAAAAAATTAAAAAAAGCGAAATGCAAAACAAAAGACAATGTAGTTGACAGTGTAGTTGACAGCATAGAAAAAAAAGAATACATTTACAAAAGAGTATTTACTTGGTAACAAATTTAAGAATAGTGTTATTGAAGAATCTGAATTCCGGGCTCAATGGCATGCCGTGGCCGTGGGAGAGGCCTTTGATAACAATGAACTACTTCAACTAACGATAATGATAAAAATTTGTTTGTGTGTAAGTTGATGATCTCTGGTACTACTGAACCGATACTGGCAGTGATATGCAACAAAGTTTTTTGAAAAACCCAAGTTTCCTATCTAAAATTTCCAGCGTACAGTTCTCAGTTAGCTAGATTTTATAGCTCTACCCAATGCGACTGTAAAGTTCGGTGCGAACGGGCAAAACATATTGAACACCACCTATACGTCGAGTAATAAATCGTGGGATGTGTCGGTGGAACACGGGCCACGTAATTTGTCAGCGTCTAGAGGAGAATACTTTAAAAGTTTTTGCTTATTCCAGCCAGCCGTGCCAGCTGCTCTGACGTATTTCTTAATAACGCAAGAAAATCATTTATTTGAGGAAAATTTCTAAGATACAGTCATTCGTTTGGTTGGAACTATGTCGCGGATGTGTCCGTTACGTCAAGCGTTTTTCTTTACTGCGTTTTAAGTGTTGCATAGTGCAGCGGTTCCTGAGGCAAGGCTTCGGAACACTATAATGATCCCTTTTATTTTATAGAACCATATCATAAATGACAACAAATGAATAATATAGCAATTTTAAATGAGAGTAAAATAATAGCTGATTTGTGTAGTGCAATGGTTATTAAACTTTTTAAATTTATGGAATCCTTCAATAAATGACAACAAATGAATAACGTTGCAATTTAAAATGAAAGTATAAAATTGCTGATTTGCGGTACCTTTCCGAATTTCTATGGAACCTTTGAGTACCGCGGAGCCCACTTTAGGAATCCCTGGTGTAGTGTGATGTGTTCAAACTCGAAGGACCAAATTTCTAAATCGAAATCTTCCATAATCACGTCAACAGGTTGTTGACTTGTTAGTCAGTAGTGGTACTTTTAATACCTGTCAAAATAAATTTTGTTATTATAAAACGATTTTGGTAATAGCAAAATTAACGTTACTATTATTTCCATCTACTTGGTGCTAATTAACCACTTTTAGGCTAGGAATTTGCGTTTAAATTATGTATACATATAAATCACCACAGAGCGAATTAAAGGTTGGATCTGTAAAGCACACTGCACACCTACGATTGTCTAATTAGATTCTCAGACCGCCCCAGTCCGAATATTGACAGTCGCTGCAGCCGAAATCAGATATTATTATCATCGTGTACTATGAATTAAATAAATAGATATCTTTAGTTATAATGAAGGGTATAAGGAATGTATGCATCATGCCCTGTCATCTGTCCTGTCAGTCGCCCTTCAAACTGGTACACAGCAATCTAAGACAGTTGAACACTGCTGTTTGGTGGTACAAAAAAGTTTTTTTCGAAAAATGTTGAAATATTTTCCACGGGCGGTATTTTTTAATTTTTTTTATTCCTAACGGTTAAGCATTTGGCCTTCATCTCACCTGATGTGAAGTGATGATAAGGCCGAAGGTTGAAGCGCACTTGAACCCGCACGCGCTGAAATATCGGCAACGATAACTACCAAAATAAAGTCAGTATCTACTATTTTTATTAATCTTGAATTTTGCATTTACAATGCTATTATATATAAATATTTATAAAATACAGTTAAAAAATTAAACGCCCACCCGACCCAGCCAGGAATCGAACCTGGGTCTTCCGCAATCCGGGCGGCTGCACTGACCGCTATGCTACCGGGAAGGCGCTGAATTTTGGTACTACGTTATAATTTTTGAGTGCTTATAGCAGCTCAGTGCCATCTATCCAAAGGTTATTGCAACCGATGGCTATGCAAATTCATCTTTGCAGATGAAATACCACAAATTTGATAACACAACGCTATAGTAAATTAGTTAGTCTGTTGCAAGCGTTCCGTCGCCCTTATATGTGAAGCTACACGGATTAATATAAGGAACATCGATCTTAATTAAGCCTGAGCTCGTATTGTTACACACTTGTCTACAGATTTCATAGACAAACATTAGTTCACTTAATCATGATGCTGTAAAACGGAGTGAGTAACTGAAGATATCATGAACAGTACAGGTTGTTTGTGAACAGGCGGCTTGTAATGATTTTATGTGTAGGTATATGTATATAATATAGCGATTTTAAGAGATTATTGGAATTTAAATATGTTGAGTAATATAAGTGTGACTTAAAAGTGTACTTAATTCGAATAAGGTCAAAGGAACTGAAATATGTTGTAAGTAATAGTCGTCTTAACCTAGTACTACAAAACAAACAATGGCTATTTGAAAAAAAAGACAACTACGTCATCAACATCCGATCTTAATATTTTTACAAATATTAAAAGATCAGTTAAGAATTAGGCAAGCTATATTTATGATTATTTACTTATAATTTTACGCAAATATTGTTGCGAACAAATTACAATTTGAAAAAAGACAAATTGTTGAAAAAAATGGCTAAATACTCGTACGTGTTTAAAATATTGTCGGACTTCTTGGCGGGAAAGTGAAGAGTCATGTCTGCGGTTTTGTTTTATTTTCGAAAATTTGTGTTATATCGAATATTAATGTGAAATAATGGTGGATTATTAACCGTTAAGTGTTCGTGAGTGTGCACGAGTGTTGGCAAATAAAACAAAACAGTGCAACGTCACTTTTCAAATTCTCTCAAGACGTCCGCCCGAGGACTTAGTAAAGCCCCACATCTTTACTGAGATACTCGAGGGGTTGGGGGTATATCATTTCTCACTTCTCATTTCTATTATCATTCATCATCATCATACAGAAAAGAAATATTGTTTATTTATGTATTACTAATAATAAAAAATACTTGAAATTGGCTAAATGCTAAACGCAAAGCCATTAATTAAGATTTTAAAAAAAATATTGTCTCTGTGACAGTGTCAGTGACAGCATCTGTTTTAATTGTCTAACTTTAGCCATAGTTTTGTGGTAAAGCAGTATAAGTCTAATCAATTTAAAAAAAGACCGAACAAAGAAATAGTTTCTATTTTGGTTTTTAGGTAGATATCCCTTCTCTTTCGTTAGTGTTTTATGTCATAAGTTTAATTAATTTAAATAAAAACATAAATTTAAACAAAAACTATACAAAGAACCTTTGGTTTTTAGTGGGTAGGTATACTTCTTTCATTTGTTAGTAGTTAAGTCCCTTTCCTCTAGTTCCTTATAGATAAGAGTTCTTTCATCGTCCATAATATAGGGCATCTTCTGTTTTAAACTGGAAATCTTTTTAATATTTGTTTCATATTATGGGAGTTTAATGTCAGAATCATCTAGGGAGGTTGCGGGTTCCAACTCCGCAAGGTATGTGAGGATATATAATATTAATTTATTCTATATATTACTCGTATTAACTTTAGTAGTGAGGTTCGATGAGAATTTTACGTTTGACGTAATATGGAATTGACAGTTTAATAGTAGGAAGTAGTTAAATTACTATCTTTATACCTATATATAAAATTCTCGTGTCACAAGTTAGTTACCATACTCCTCAGAAACGGCTCGATCGATTTTTATGAAACAGCAGTGGACGTCTTTTGGCTGAGATGTTGATGATAATGAAACACAAAACAATGCCAGGATATATATAGACGTGGAAATTCGCAAAGGTATCTTACTCGCGGAGACTTATTAAAGTGTCGAAAGATTAGCATTTCATCAACATAAAACGGTTGAGTGGGATTTTATAATTTATCGGAGGTAGGTGATCCTTGCGAAAGCCATTTGAATAATAAATAGGTACGGGTGCGGAGAGGCGAAATTAATATTTCAACATTTCGCTATCCATAGTAAGTTCTGTCCCTTATTTTCTGACACCTTGTCAATTTGTATTGTCACATTTTCTCTTCTCGGGTTATTAAATATAGTGCTACAAGGATCTTTTGGCACGTGGCCGAAATCAGAACTAACGCCGTCATCTTGTAAAGCGTCACTTTTGACAGATAGCTGAAGTTGATGTTTTTTTTTTTTTTCTTTTTGTTGATGGCTTTGTGCGATTAGCACATTTAGCCAGTGTCAAAGTAATTTTTCTAACAAGTAATACATAAATAAACAATATTTCTTTTCTGTGTGATGATTATGAATGATAATAGAAATGAGAAGTGAGAAATGATATACCCCCCAACCCCTCGAGTATCTCAGTAAAGATATGGGGCTTTACTAAGTCCTCGGGCGGACTTCTTGAGAGAGTTTGAAAAGTGACGTTGCACTGTTTTGTTTCATTTGCCAACACTCATGCACACTCACGAACACTTAACGGTTAATAATCCACCATTATTTCACATTAATATTCGATATAACACAAATTTTTGAAAATAAAACAAAACCGTAGACATGACTCTTCACTTTCCCGCCAAGAAGTCGAAGTTGATGTTTGTTGTGGATATTTCGTGCTTTTATTTTAATAAAAATATCTCAAAATATGCCAAATGTGATAAAAAGTGGTGTTAGAGAAGTGGTGCTAAAAGTGAAAGCTTTTTGTATGAAAGAAAAGCAATCTAGCGCCCCGATTATTCCATTTGTTTTATTTTTATGTAATAAATCCTATCATTTAAACATTCCCTAGATTAAATTTTAATTACGGAATACGGAGACGGGTTTAAACAATTCCCTAAAACTAAGGATATTTTTGTAGCTGGTAACCCTAATTTCACCTAATTTGTCATCCACGTGCTAAAAGATCCTTGTAGCACTATACACTTTCAGCTTTGCAGATTGACGTCTCACGTTTTTAGTTTTACTTAGCAGTAAGGAATTTTATGTTTTGGGGAAACGAAAACTTAAACCTAGCCTAGTGTGTGTGTATTGTCTTAACAATAAAACATTTACACAAAAACAACGACATACATAGTAGGTAATAGTAAATAAGGCTATAGAAATTGTAATAACATTTGTTGCACTACTTATTTAGCATGATTTCTAACAAAGTCTTAAAATTATGTAATGACTGAAAGTAGATTTTCAGTGTCATCGTATGATTTCCCCGTTAGCCACTGTTGTACTGTTTTTTGACACATTACTTTATTCATAGAATAAATACATAAAGACTGTTTGCAACGAATAAACTCAAAAACTACTGGACCGATTTAAAAAATTCTTTCATCATTAGAATGCTACATTAGCGCTGAGTAATATAGATTTATTAATATCATTATCATTAAGGTCACATTTTATTAACTGCAAATATTTTGACAAAACATCTAATTCTATCAGAGAAACAAGGCCCTAGCAATTAAAAAAAAATAAGGCTAGTTTTATTTTCACTTTTCCTGCCACAAAAATTGTAATATTTTTAAAAGCGGCCTCTCTGTCGGCTCTTTTGAATGAAACTAAAGTCACGTGTAAGCGGTGAACGCATAGCGGCCTCTCTGTTTCGGCTCCTTTGTATTGAAACTACCGAAAGTGCTTTATTTTACTTTTTAATCGAAATGTCTTTTGGCGTTTTTCTTGAAAACTAGCGTATAAAAATTTAAGATTTTTTCATAAAAATAGTTTATATATGTTGTTGAATTTATCCTCAAAATATTTGCAGTTGATAAAATGTGACCTTATATATATATAATCTATAGACCTTATACCTATATATATATATACTAAAAACGACAATTTAATTTTGCAATACAAAATGATTTGTTTGTTTTGTTGTCATGGATTATTATAATTCATTATAATATAAAGCTACAATATTTATTAAAACAAATATTGATCTTTATTTATTCATTCATATACAAAAAGACAATAACTGAGTTTATATAATAACCTAAAGTAACTAAAACTAATACAAAACTAAAATATGGCGTCAAAAAATTCCTCCGCGTCGCAGTCAACTGGTAAAGTACCCTTGGGTACTCTCTTGAGACTGGCGGCATTGCCACGTTGAATGGCAATGCTTAGTCTCTGGCCAAGGAAAAAGCCAGCCTTTGGGTCATGGGAAGTGTCAACCAGCCGTTTGGATATGTCATTAAATAAAACATGAGCATTTGGTCCCCACGGCCCGAGGGTTTCAACCCCAAACGGCTCGAAAATATAATTACCGATAAGGTTATTATACTTTCGCCGCTTGAGGTTTTCTGCAGCCGCAGCAGCAGCACCAGCACAGCACGCTGTGCTAGGAAGATGGGACGGCGCAAGAGTATCGACACAAGTTGCATCCCACACTAAAGGCCTACCCAACTTCCAAGGAAATAAAGACATGCCGTCCGGTCTCTTGCCATCGTCGCGTGCCAAGCCATTGGGTTCTAATACAGCTGGAACGCCGACGGTGACAAGAGCTCGTCGAATGATGTCATTAATGTTCGCGTGCCGTGATAATACTAATTTAACTCAATGATGGAAACTGTCAAAGCGGTGCGAAGCCCACCGGGTCAGCTAGTTGTAAGTAAAATGAAAAGCTGACGTACAGAGAGGACTTCGCATTTAGCAAGTAATTTTGTTGTTGGGAAGCGTTTTGGTCGGAATGTGCTGACTTTCAGAATAGCTCTCTGTGCTTTTTCTAAATTAATCATTGATTACCTGATGTTAGGCAGTAGTAGAGTCCAGATGCAAAGACAGCTAGAAGAACTGGATCGTGTGTGCCTCACTAGTCGTCCTCAACTTGCATTACTTCCTCAATTTAGAAATTATTGTTTTTTTTAAATTGTCTCGGGTCTGGGTGTTTTCTATGTATAATGAGTATGCATTTAAGTATTTTAAATATGTTTATCCGTTGTCTAGTAACCATTTAACGAGTTTCATAACGAAGCGTGAGTGTAGGAAAGTTCATTTATTATTATTTATTTATTATATTTTTATATACAAAATGTGTGTGTCAAAGCCTCGGTGGCCGAGTGGCAAAGCGCTCGACCCTGACACCTGTCTTCGCATCTATACTACCTCCACCACTACCACTACCTATTGGAGCAGGGTTATACCTCACAAGCTATCCATTATACACTCGTATTTTATATCCCACTGTGGATGTGCATAATCTATACTAACATTATAAAGAGGAAACCTTTGTATTTTTGTATGTATGTATATGTATGTTTGCAACGAATAAACTCAAAAAATACTGGACCGATTTAAAAAATTCTTTCACCATTAGAATGCTATATTAGCGCTAAGTAACAAAGGCTATATAAAAAATGTCCACCCGTGCGAAGCAGGGACGGGCCGCTAGTATACAATATAGTTAAAATATGTGTATTGCACAATTAGTCCTGAAGACTTTCTTTCAACACATAGCTAAGGATGGCTGGCAGAGATCTCCTTTAGCGATAAGATCACCTTTGTTTATGTCTGTGTAACGTGTGTTTTGATGTTACTTCTTTGTGCAACACAAAAAAATCTTTATTATTGTTATTCTTAGGTTTATTCATCGTAAAAGCCACAGCATACATTTTTATTCTATAAACGATGTTTTTTAAAAATCTTAAATGACAAGATTTTCAAACAGGATGTTATTAAGCTCAGACATAATGACCAGAGCTAGCGAAAGAAAGGAAAGGAAATTAGGGTTATGCCAATGTGATGGAAATTAGTGCCATAAAAGTTTATGAAATGACTCTTAAAATAAAGAGCATGTTTACTCAAGACTGAATTCATAATAAGCTCCTGAATAAACAGACCGGCGAAGTTTTTACTCGAAAAACTTGTGAGTGCTTGGATTAGAAAGCTAATATTTGCTTAGTTTGTTTTTAGATGAATATCTAAAAAGACGATCGTAATTTATTAATTTTTGCTTTTCTTGCGATAACAGTAATGTTTATGAGAAATAAAATATCTTTAACCCCATTTAGTCGAAATTTTTTCAATGGATTGTAATGTAGCACATATTATAAGTTTTTTTTTTTAAATATCTTTACACGTACTCCACTCCTTCTTCATAATAACTTTAACAATTCTGAATCTCACATTTCTTCGTGTGCGCAATATGCTTAAAAAGTGATAGGTATAGAAAGTTTTCAACTCACATATAAATAAAAATAACAATATAACTAAAAAAAGGGTTGTATTTAATCGATCACCAAAGTAACCTAACGTAACCCACAAAAATACTAATTGTAAGTTAGCACCTAAAAATACAAAGTTAGCGCCTAAACTACATTTAGATGCTAACTTACCATTTTAGGTGCTAGCCTACTATTTTTTTGTGGATCAATTTATTATTTCTCCTAAAAAATGCTTTACGTAAAAACTTGCAAGATTTATTATCGAACATTTCAAATTAACAATGCGTAATTTGTAACCGGTGGCCGTCACTACTCCGATTACAAAGTTCAATAATGATAGGAAATTGTGAGGCGCGATAAATGATGGCGATATTTGGAGTTTAGGGCCACGAACCCAAAACTTGTAATTGCCCTGTCGATTATTTGCCGGAGAAAAGTTTCATTCAACCCATTGGCGAGTACCAATAACGCAAGTTAGGATTACAAAGAGTTAAAATTTACTAGAAACGATTTATTTAATTATTTTTTTATTTTAATTTTTAGTAGGATAGTCATGCAGATTTTCTTCCCACACCACGGATGGGGTTGGCTAAAAAAGATCTCTTCTAAAGATAAGTTTAACTTTGTAGGTTTATGTTTTGTGAAACTTGTTTATGTTTGTTTATTTTCTATGTTTTCTATGTTTAATATAAGATTTAATATATATTTTTATTTAACCTATTTTTTCCACGTTCACTGTTGGAGTTCTCAGTCCCAACATTACACTGCAAGATTTACTATATATTTGTGTACCGCTGATAATAATTTTCATCTGCTTCTCTCGTAATTTATTTAGCATAAGTGCTGATTGATTATGAATATTGCTTTTTTTTTTCACCAAAACTTAATGACTAATATGACGATATAATAATAAGATAGATAGACAGATAAGATAATAGCCACCAGGTGGACTATAAGGTCTCTTTTTATCAACTGCAAATATTTTGACAAAACATCTAATTATATCAGAGAAATAAGGACCTAGCATTAAAAAAAATTCAGGCTAATTTTTTTTTTAACTTTTCATGACACAAAAATTGTAATATTTTTAAGAGCGGCCTTTCTGTAGGCTCTTTTGAATGAAACTAGGGGCACGTGTAAGAGGTGAAGGCATTGCGGCCTCTCTGTTTCGGCTCCTTTGAATTGAAACTACCGAAAGTGCTTTATTTTGCTTTTTAATTAAAATGTCTTTTGGCGTTTTTCTTGAAAACTAGCGTATAAAAATTTATGGTTTTTTCATAAAAATAGTTTATATATGTTGTTGAATTTATCCTCAAAATATTTGCAGTTGATAAAATGTGACCTTATATAACAAGCCATACTACCAAGTGAATCAAGTACAACTGTAACCACGCTGGGCTCGAATCTTGGACCTTTGGCGATATTCGTTACACACTATAAAACAGATATCGGTTTTTATGTTTTGTTTGTGCCACATCTAGTAGCTAAGCTTCTTTGATGTAAACAATTTGGATAGTGTGTACTTGGGATGTTTAATTAATACGGCACGGTGTCCACCGCAAGCGGAGCAGCGGCGTTGTGCCCCACATTCTTTCCGAATACCATGCCAGGTATGTGGAAGTTAAAGCTTTACAAACAGGTACCTATAAAAGCTACGGAGTTGTTTGGCTACTAGGATTTTAAGATACTTACGCTGTAAACAAGCTGTAAAGAATGTCATGGTACGGTGGCCGGCTGATACAGCGCTAGATCGGTAGGTGCGTAGTACGACCTTTGTTTTTCCATCCATTTATTGTTTTATTGTGCAAGTTTCAATAACTATTCGACCACGTAAACGAGAACGTGAATTTTATCTTTAAAGACATACGAATTCTAATTTTCGAATAAATGCGAAAGTTTGTGTGTATGCGCGCGCGCGCGCGTGTGTGTGTGTGTGTGTGTGTGTGTGTGTGTGGGGGTGTGTGTGTGTGTGTGTGTGTGTGTGTGTGTGTGTGTGTGTGTGTGTGTGTGTATTTGTTGCTTCTTCACGCTGCAACGGATGGATGGATTTGGATGAAATTCAGCATACAGATAATTTATAACCTGGATTAACACATAGGATACTTTTTATCAAGATATTCCCACAGGAATGAAACTCATAATTCACTACTTAGGTCTTGGATTTGATGTTGGGAATAGAACCTATTTGGTAATTTTTTATACTTTTTTATTGAAATTTTGACAGACATTTGAAACTGTCAAAGCGGTACGAAGTCCGCCGGGTCCACTAGTTAATAACAAATGGTGCTGATAAACATGGGAAACAATATAAACTTTTTGAACTTGAAATAAAAGGAAAACAGCAAAACAAAAATCTATAACGAAAGCGTTTAGTTCTATAGTTTATACGTCCCTGGAAAAAGAAGAAACATCAAATAAGTTGGATACGAAAGAGATCGTAACACCCTAAAACACTTCTGGCAGCTGGCAGCCAAATATACCAAAAACAAAACACAGATATCCTGAACCACCACAGAGCGCAAATGAAACAACTTTTACGGATCTACTCGCGTTTGTTTTATACATTAGTTTTAATTAATGTTTTGAAAACAGCCTCTCTGATTATTGATGGGTATTGGGTTGGTGATCGATCACAAATCCTGGTTATGCATGAATTGGCCGTATGAAATCTGGGAAAATCAGGGGTTCTAACCCACCCACGATCGCCGGATATTGTGCCAAGCACTCTGATTACCTATGTAAAAATTTGTCGGTCTGTGTCTAAAAGTCAATAGACCAATAAAAACACACAAGATTTTTTAATTACATTTCATGCCTAATTGCGACCCAATCCGCTCACGTACTTTTGATATTTGCCCTCATAAAACCCCAGCGGATTGGAATTAATTAATCCAGCTGTCAATTACAAATTTTAATTTTCATCTTGTACGGGTATGCCACCGGGATATTTGTTTTTGAGGTCGCCAAAGCATACGGGAATCGTTCAGTGAATTAAGTTCTTGAATTTTGTGGGCCATCAAACATTGACTTTGAATGTTTGCCTGTTTATTTTTGTACATTTTCGCATGTAAAACTTTGTAATACGCCCCATTTTTATTTAAACACTTACTAAAATAAAAGTAATCAAAATTATAATCAAATCTTTATTTAGGAACATAATTTAGTTCTTTGAGAACGTTATGGCATTTATTACAAACATCTTAATTGTAAGAAAACTTGGTAAAAATTGTTTTTTTTTTTAAACTTTAGTGGGGCGTTTTGTTATGTAACCATTGCATAATATGCCTCGCCTATGTTTTAAAATGCCCCACTATTTAAATCATATTTATATGATAATATATTTTTTTTAAGGAAACATAATAATCAAACAAAAACGTATTAGTACGGTAATGATAACAAGGTTTAAACTTAACAGATTCGTAAATATTGACCTATAAAATAAATAATCAACTTTTACTGTGCAATCCTTTCTGGTGGATACTTAACTTAGCCCATGAAATTGAAGTACTTTCCATAAGTAAAATAATTTTGAAAATATATAATAATATTATAATTTTTTTCTTAAACTAGTAAGTCAAAGTCAAAGTCAAAGTCAAATATTTTTTATTCAAATAAACTTTAGAAAAGTGCTTTTGAATCGTTCAAACAATTTTTACCTACTACCTATTCAGGACGTCTATTTTTTAGCTGTGGAGAAGAATGGGCGCAAGAAACTCCACAGCTTTAATATAAGTACCTAACGACATTTACAAAATTATAAACTTTATTCATAAAAAACAATAAAAATAAACTAATAAACTTTTACTATTAAAAAAATGTACCTACTGGTACAGAGGGACTTTCGATTTTCCCGTTAAAAGGTGTCTTCTGATTGTTCTGGATGGTATCCCGAAATTTCTCGAGGCGTCATTGACACCCATAGTCTTTCTTCGTACTTACCTGTTGCATAACTTCAGCCAAGTCTTCTGCCGACCATGACGCTTGCAGTGTTTTTCGTTTATACTTTCTCGACATTGGCTGAAACATTAATACACTATTATGAAACACTAGTTGGTGCCCGCAACTACGTCCGCATAAATAAGCGATCCAGCGGGAACCTGTTATCGCAATAAAAATTACCCTATGATGTCCTTAGTAGACACAATAAAATAATTGTATGTGTCTATACTTAATCTATACTAATATTATAAAGCTGAAGAGTTTGTTTGTTTGTTTGTTTGGTTGAACGCAATAATCTCAAGAACTACTGGTTCGAATTGAAAAACTCTTTTTGTGTTGAATAGTCGCGGAAGGCTATAAGCTATATTACATCACGCTATGACTAATAGGAGTGGAGCAGTCGCTAATTAACGCGGGTGAAACCGCAGGGCACAGCTAGTATTAAATCATCATCATCATCATCAGCTCATTTTATGTCCCCACTGCAGGGGCACGAGCCGTCCCTATCGATGGATAGGGAGAACGGGCCATAAACCACCACGCGGGCTCAGTGCGGGTTGGTGGTTGTTAAC
Source organism: Eudonia mercurella (assembly GCA_963082485.1). Classification (NCBI taxonomy): domain Eukaryota; kingdom Metazoa; phylum Arthropoda; class Insecta; order Lepidoptera; family Crambidae; genus Eudonia; species Eudonia mercurella. Next base: position 15,424,177 of record OY720029.1, read on the forward strand.
GAATGCTAATGCAGCTGGGACCTACGGCTTTACGTGCCTTCCGAAGCACGGAGGAGCTCGTGATGATACATTTTTGGTCACCCATCCAATGACGAGCCTTTGCGAAAGTTGCTTAACCTCAGCATTCGCAGACCGGGCGCGTTAACCACTGCGCCATCGAGCTCCTTCCTCCTTCCGAGTATTATATAGCTGAAGAGTTTGTTTGTTTGTTTGGTTGAACGCGCTAATCTCAGGAACTACTGGTTCGAATTCATCCATTTATTGAGGAAGGCTATAAGCTATATTACATCACGCTATGACTAATAGGAGTGGAGCAGCAATGAAAAATGTTGCAAAAACGGAAAAATATTTTTTAACGCGGGTGAAACCGCGGGACACAGCTAGTTAGTGATATGGCGTGCAAGTCAGACTTCTTTCTAATGAGGAAAGGAAGCTACAAAAGAAACGAAAAAGGGGAAAAGTTAAACTAGGCATCAATGCAATGAAACAGTTCAATGTCAGTCTTAAAAAAGATCCCAATAAAATCTTGCATAAAGAATTTCGATGTCGTGTGACTTATAAAATTTAACTATCGCTGACCCATCAAAAAGTTGTAAGTCTCCAACACAGTTTCATAAAACTTATATATAGGTCCTAGCTCTTATTACAAAGAGATAAGGTTCAAAAACGTTAAAAAGTGGTAACAGAAATGAGCTAGCTACAGTACTAAAGTGCGTTGATATATCGGCATTGGGCTTCGCGACAGTTTGCCGAAGTTAGCCAATAAAGTGGACATGATGCGGTGTCTCGCAACTGCTGATGCCCACAGAAGTGACAAACTCCGCGCGGAAGATTTGTCATGTGCCGAAAACTAATAATTTATTGTGGCACATTAGAAAAGGTTTGCCTTTCCTCACGATTGAATGAATGTTACCAGAGCAGCGTAGAGAAACAGAATAATCATAGTGAAAGTTTTTCTAGTTCATATTGCATAAAGAAAGTATAAAAAATCTTTAAAGATAAGTAAATTATAGCCCATCATCATCATCATCATCATCATCAGCTCATTTTATGTCCCCACTGCTGGGGCACGAGCCTTCCCTATGGATGGATAGGGAGAACGGGCCATAAACCACCACGCGGGCCCAGTGCGGATTGGTGGTTGTTAACGACTGCTAATGCAGCCGGGACCAACGGCTTTACGTGCCTTCCGAAGCACGGAGGAGCTCGAGATGATAAATTTTTGGTCACGCATCCGATGACCGGCCTTTGCGAAAGTTGCTTAACCTCAGCACTCGCAGACCGGGCGCGTTAACCACTGCGCCATCGAGCTCCTCATAGCCCATATAATCGGAATATAGAGTATTTGCTTAATCACGTTTGCAAAATGCGGGTTAGTAGTCGCCAACTCACAGCCCGCATCGAAAAATTCGAAACACAGTTGGCTCGACATGGGAATAGAACCAAGACCTCGAAATATAGGGTCGAGCGCTTTGTCACTCGTCACCGAGACGTTCGTTTCTTTAAGTCCTCGCGCGCCATATGTACGCACGGTCGTACACAAGGTGGCCCGCTAATTATACCTACAGCGCGGGACGGGTTAAGTAATAAGGTTTACTTCAGACATTACATAATTATTTAATGTATAATTAAAAAATAAACACATTTTATTAAATTGTTAAGTTTTTATATTGATGTAAAGTCTTTTTTTACTAATGAAGTATGTCATTGTCTTTTATTTGAATTTTGTCTTTATTTCGTTCTATGTTACTGTTTTTTTTCTTTTTGTCAATACAATAAATGTCGCTTTTCTTTCAAAGTAACCGAAATGCTGCTCAAATACCCATTCCGTTCGAACGTATCAAATCAAATTTTCAACTGTATAGTGAAGTGTGTACGTAACTGAAAACTAAGTTGATACATAATTTGGCGAAGTACATAGTTCCCCAGGGCAAATTTATTGTTCCAGCCGCAAGATTGCCTGCCTCTCTAACTACATCTAAACAGCTCCAATCTAAGATATGGCTTTGGGAATCTCTGTAATTTATTATACAGACATTTGTTGCTAATTAAGTTTGGTTACTATAAATCAAGGAAGAGGGTGGCGAATTTAAATATACTAATGTGTGTAAGTTTATGTGTAACTTACGCAGTTGCGCTTTAATTGTTTTGAAATTTTTGTGTTAACACAAGTTATGTAGCACAATAGCTATATAGATGAGTATGATGTCTTGTTTAATATTTCGTGAAACTATTTTCTTTTCTTATTAACGACCACGAATTAGGATACAGAAACGATGGTTGGAATGGATAGGGAACACCTAGTCGATAAATACATTTTACATTAATCGTAAAAGTCCAGTATCATTTAAAAAATACTAGAATCCTGTATGATTCAGATGACTTAAACGCCATTTGTTGGTTTGATTAATACTATTTTGATCGTAGAAATATAAAAAAATTGGCCAAGTGCGAGTCGGACTCGCGCACGAAGGATTCCGTACTTTATAACGTATTAAAAAAAAACTACTTACTAGATCTCGTTCAAACCAATTTGCGGTGGAAGTTTGTATGGTAATGTACATCATATTTTTTTTTAAGTTTTATCATTCTCTTACTTTAGAAGGTACAGGGGGGGACACATTTTACCACTTTGGAAGTGTCTCTCGTATAAGTTTACACGAGAGACATTCAGTCAGATTCAGTTTAGAAAAAAATGATATTAAAAACCTCAATATCATTTTTAAAGACCTGTCCATATATACCCCACACGTATGGGTTCGATGAAAAAAATTTTTAAGTTTCAGTTATTAGTATGGGGAACCCCCAAAATTTATTGTTTTTTTTCTATTTTTGTGTGAAAATCTTAATGCGGTTCACAGAATACATCTACTTACCAAGTTTCAACAGTATAGTTCTTATAGTGTCGGAAAAAAAGTGGCTGTGACATACGGACGGACGGACAGACAGACAGACAGTCAGACAGACATGACGAATCCATAAGGGTTCCGTTTTTTACCATATGGCTACGGAACCCTAACAAGGTAGTGGTAATACATATTTAATTAATTAATTAATGAGTATGTATTATTTTTAGAAATATGCAAAATTATCTCACCAATAATAAATTGGAAGTGCATCTGAACTGGTATGACAGAGGGTGCAAGTACAAATCCCGCTTATGGAAAAAAAGTCTCATCAGTTTTCGAATTGAAAAATGAGAGTTCAAAATGCTGTGTCACCGAAAACCTGAAACGTCCCGCAGCTTTATTAAGTAATTATAAATTTAATTAATATCTCGTAACCTTTTAAATTCGTAACAGCTTTTTGAAAGTGTTATTAACTACGACGTCATGAGTATTTTAATTATCGCACGCTTTATTATCGCAAGTATTGGTTGGTGGGTATGTATTGGGGAAATATTGGTTACGGGATATGATGCCAAATAATTATGAACATCATCATCATGCCTTTTAAGGTCTAATAAGGCCTCTTCTCTCTCTGCTGCATTCGCTGACCTGAGTTTCTTCTGTGGCCTAACCTAACGCTGCGGCGGTCAGCCTCTTCCTCTGGTATACCCACGACCCGGTCAACCAAAGTCAAGGTCCTAGCCTTTAGAGGCGCCCTCGGGTTGTTCCGAAACTCTCAAAGAAACTAGTAGGTAAGATGGCATTCCTTCTAAATACCTTCTGACCGCCGCCCCCAAAAAAGTCCGATGACAGCAGCAAACTCTCGAAAAATAAAATCAAAGTCTCCACCCAGGATTTCCACCAATATTATACATAGTCTATGGTCTCAAGGACTTGCTTTGCCCGCACGAGCACATCCATTCAGTATGTTCTGCCCACACTGCCCAATATGTGCTGCACATACCTACTTTCTCTTTGCTTACGCAACAATTTATGTCCCGCTTCTGCTGGCTTGCAGAAATCAAACTACTAGAAAAATTCAACGAGCCCTCAGGGGAATCGGCAGTTCAGCGTTAGAGCACTGGACCAGCTATCCAAAGGTCGTGGCGTGGGTTCGATTGCCATTCGAGCTTCCTGAGGCTGGTTGGTATTTTGTAGTAAAATGTTATCTTGTAAATTTATGTCCCTCTCTTTTTTATATTAACGGTTAAGCACAGCGCCTTGATGTTAAGGATGATAAGGCCAATGATGGAAGCGCACTTCACCCGGGATCCTCAACTAGTGAGGCACTGGCTATCATATCTCTAGCTGCCGGAACACAACAATGCTATAAACATCGATGTCATGGCGACATATTTAGATAAGATGATGGTAGCTAGCCAGGCGGACAAACAAGCCCAACCACCAACCAAACCGAGTACACAAACATGTACCCCCCGCTGGGAATCGAACCCGGGACCTGTGGGTCTAAGCCGGTGGTCTTAGTCACTAGACCACAGAGGCGGTCAAAATGGCTTTTGATTGGCTCCGTATTTACTCATTGCGCTAGCGGTCTCGCAGGACATTATGCACTCTGAAAACATAACATTCCTTTTTTAGTCACTCGTGAAAAAATAAGGTAATAAAAATAATCATAACTGAAGAAAGTTCATAGACAGATTTTACTATGGCAGTTATCAAAGAAAATTGCTCTTATAAAAGTTTAAATCCACTAGTATAGGTCTTTTAATGAGCATTCGAATAAATTTGTTTATGAGGCGTGATGGATGTTCATCGATAGTTAAAAGTAGTTAGTTTAATAATAAATTACGTCTAGCCAGCCGAAGTGGGTGCTTAAAAGAATCGTAAAGACATTAATTGATGTCGTACTCAACAGAAATCTGAGCTACTTCTTTCAACAACGTAAATTTTCATCTCGGACTAATAAAATTCGAATTTCAAGTTCTCATTAACATTAAACTTTCCAACCTACTTTACTGTAGAAATATTATCATAAGAAAATATTATAAATATATTACTTCAACAACCTTTATTATATACTTTATTTACAATTTATCATTATCATTATCATAATCATCATCATCATCATCATCATCATCATCATCATCATCATCATCATCATCATCACCATCATCATCACCACCATCATCATCATCATCATCTCAGCCAAAAGACGTCCTCTGCCCAAAAGCCCTCCCCCCCAAGGATCTCCACAACAACCGGTTTTATGCTGCTCGCATCAAGCTGCTTCCCGCGATCTTTACCAGATTATAATTTGTGTCTAAAAAATTATAACCATAAAAATAGTCAATATAAAGTGAAAGTAAAGAAAAACAGGTGCATGAGCGCTGCTTATTTCAACATGAAATTGATAATTGATGATTGTTGTAGCTCCGCAAAAAGAAAGTTTTTAATTTTATTTATGTTATGCGATATAAACGCCTCTTTGGCCGAGAGGATACACGGTCAGTCCGATATCCGAAGGTCCAGGGTTCAATTCCAAGTTATTAAGTTTGTATAATTAAATTGCGAAGTATGTACTACTAGGTCGACTCGATATGTACAGTAACGTCATTAAATATTGTCCACATATATGTTTTCGCTTCACGTTATCACATATTTTTGACGATAGAATTACAAGCCACTCATGAAATATTATATAATTAGCTGCAATCGAGTGTAGACAGAAATTCTCACATACTTTTCTGGTGCAGATATTGTTGTCAATTTGTTTTTAGTAATATTTTTATTCTCGTGCTTGTACACTTAAAATGGTGGACCTGGATTTGGATTGTACTTTAGTACAATACAATATAATAAAGGATAGAATAAGAAAAAATACGACACAACAGATAAAGGTCTTTGTTTAAGAAGCGCTAAACAAAAATCTTCTACTTAGTGACATTGTAGATTATAATTTCCTTAGTGACTAATAATTAAGAAAATGAATAATAACTTTAAATGTTGTATGGACTTTACTTATCTGTAGGTATGTAGGTACCTATAAAACAATTAGTTTGTTAGTGATATGTCGGATACCTAATTCATTATACTAAGCCCTCGATTACTGAGGCTTGTTGTGCAAATGTCAATGGTAGTGGTCAATCAGATAGGGTATCATTAGCCAGCCTCAATTGCATGGACATGATGGTCTACTGAGCATAGTGTGTTTAGCATTTTGTGGAATATGTTAGGGTTGTGACATAATGGTCGCATATGCATTTCACTTTTTCAACAAGCCTTGCGTACGTTCGTTGTGCAGACTTTAAGGAAAAGGGAGAGAAGAATTTTTCGTCGTCTCGAAGAGATTATTCTATATAACATTATAAGCTCGCATACATTTTGTAAAACAATACGATTCTAAAGTGTTTGTACAGATAATATTTGAGTACTATGAAGATACACTAATAAGTGTCATGCATTACTACCCTGCTCAGAGGTCTGCGCGAGAGCAAAACTTATTTGTAACATGTTAAGCACATACTCGTAAAAGCTAATAGTTCAAAATGTATCCTGCCCAAAACTCCTCCGCTCTTTCCATTGCTATTTTATTCACTTTTTCAAACGAACAAAAGACAAACGAGTAGTATACCATCGACAAAGTCAACGATCAGAGAGGGCCGTTTGTCGTTTCGCTTTAAAAGCCGTTTTGGATAAACACCGCGAGCCGGTGTTTCTTTTGCTTACACGAGAAAAAGAAATGTCTTCAGAATTTCACGGCCCGCCCCCGGACGAGTTACGGTAACCAGGGGCGGAATAGGAGCCAAATGGTGGGAACGGTAACCTAGGGAATGTAACACGCCGAATTTTTTTTACAGATACACTTGCGTTTTATGTCACACAATTATTTTATCCTTATGTTTACCCGATCCGTGGTAGCAGCTCACCTGCCTTTTGAATAGGATAATAGCTAATTAGGAGATCGAACCCTAACTGATGACGTACCTTTGGTTTTAGGTGTAATGTAACTAGCGGTTTGCCCGCGACTTCTCCCCTGTATTTTGTACGAGGCATTTTAAAGAACCCTTCTTAGCTAATCTTTGCATCTTAATAATAACGCTGTCTTATTATTAATATATAGGTTACGTTGTATGTGGTTCATCGTTTCGTTATAACCGTATAACCAGCATAACTATATTCTTGTCGTTTTAATAAGATTTTCATAAATGTTACATTTTTAGAAGTTACTGTTCATCAAATAAAATATAACGAAAACAATAATTGAAAAGTGTTGTTAGACACTTTTCAATTATTGTTTTCTAAAGTTTACGCGAACACTACACATTGAAATGAAGCAACTTTTACGGATCTACTCGCGTTTATATTATACATTAGTTTAAATTAATGTTTGTCCTGACGTTTCGAATCATTTGCTGGGTCTGTGGTCACAGGGAGTACTCACTCACTCAAGTACCCACTCAAGACTGTGTCCGGACCACTAGTCTAAGGCAAGCGTCACAATCATAAACAAATAACAATTCTTGGCGGGTAAATGTGTGAAAATGAATAGTCATGCTTGCGGCATTGTTCTATTCGTACCTTGCCGAACCGCAAGATGCTTCTTCATAGCTCGTTTAAAGGCACAACGTCAATTTTCCCAATAGAAATATGATAAAAAACCGAAAGAAAATAAGAGTATCAAAGGATAAAACCTCCAGAAGGCAGATCTCACAGCATCGTACAAAAGACAGAATGCCCAAAAAAGCTATCGCTCCATCTCTGGACAAATCTAAGGTTTCCTGGCGGTTGTTTTGAATAGGCCCACGATTTGTCACGACAAATTATTCAGGCGCCTTGTTGTGTTGAAAAGGGTGTCTTTTTTCCCCGTCAGGAAATAATTCCGTTTCGGTGACGGAGTTGGTCGGTTAGCACGTCACTTGACAGCCGTGAAATTGACCCTCGCGGTGCACAATGTCGTTATACTCGTCTTCCTCACTCTCATTTGTTTTCTCCGTGTTCTTATTATTACTTTTGTGTAGTTTTTTGTTTTTCTCACATAGTTGTCAAGGAGTTTGTGATGAGGGATGACGTGTTCATTGTTCTATCCTTACGTAATGACCGTTTCTCAGTCGTATATATCTTTAGGTGATTCGTAACAATTGATTTTCTTTTGTTATCACTATTGGTTAGTGAACTTGTTAATTTAGACATAATTGAATATGTTCACGTCTGTTTTAGCGTTAACATCATGACTTTCTAAAGTTCTGACATATTCCAATCGCTTCTTCTACCGTAAAATCTATTATAGCTCTGCTAAGAGTTTTCCAATAAAGCGAACATAATGAGTTATCGACAGATTGTATAAACTTCCAGAAATTAGTAAAGGATAGATAGTTCCGTGAGTACCTACGCACTAAGAAAACGTGCCGTCTTATTTCGTTACTACTGTCCGCAAAACCCGCTTTGATCATGTCTCGCTTAACCAGAACGTTTACAAGTTAGAAGCCCGCTAGCATTAATCTTGTTAGCGATGCAAATGAAAATATCCGGTTCAGTAAGAAAACGTTGGCCATTACTCCAAGAGTCTATTTATTTCTATGTCAATCGGAGCGTCGCAAGTCAATTAACTTTTCTAATTTACCCTTAAGGACTGAGCGATTCGAATTTGTCATTTCTGTGTAGCTAATGGGCGAAAGGGAAAGTTAAATTCGCTTTACGCTTTATCGTTAGCTTTATAGTTATAGGATAGCGACGAGATGATCTTGGCAGCTTCAAATAGGCTTTAGTACATATATTTTTGATTAAAAACAAGGTTGGGAAACGTACTATAAGATACCTTCCGGCTAGCTATGTGGAGAGACGAAACGCAAAATGGTTGGCATGGCTAGGAGAGGCTATGTCCAGACTGGAGTAATGATAATGATAAAGAATTCGTTAAAACAGATTTTTGTACCTAACTATAGCGGTCATTAACACTAAAGCATAATTTTTTATTATATCTAGACTCGATAACTTTCTACATGAAATAACACATTAGGCGATTAGGCCATAACCGACCACGCTAGCTCAATGTGGGTTAGTGACGACTGCAATCTTACTGCAACAGGTTGTTGCAGTAAGCCTTAAGGCTTAGTGGTGCCGAATCATAAAGAAACTTAAGATATTTTAATATCTTAAATCTAGAGGAACGTCCAGAGGACCTTCTTTTCGGTAGTTCATCACATCAACAGCATTCACGCATCGTTCGGCCATTTTGTTTTTTTGGCCCTTACAAATCAGGTAGGTACTCGTATGTTATAAACTGTTTCTTCCTGTATGGTTCAACCAGAATCACCTATAAGAAACATAGCTCTCTTTCTTTCTTTCTAAGTATCAGCTCCAAGTGATTAAATATAATACGTATCCCAAAATCAAAACATTCTATTTTCGCCATATTTAAGTCGCCATTGCATCATTGGTAATTCCAAAATGGCGCTCGTTAATAACCTTGAACACGCAATAAAGAAGCGTAATGGGTTTATAAACCCCTTTTCTATGTAATTAGGAGAGGCTTTTGGGACACATAAAGGTTGAAGACGGTATCAAAAGTCACGGACAAAAGTCTATTAACGTAATTCAAGTAAACAAAATAATAATATACTTTATAACAATCTCATCTGCATTCAGTGCAGATTCCCCACGGAACACTGTGATTAATTAGCGACCGTGTCATACCCTCTTGGATTAAATTGATTAATAAATTAGCTGGATGCAGTTCAGAAAGCTACCTTTACACCGTTAGCATAGAGTTCAAAGTTATTGTACGGATAACTTGACCAAGCAAAATATTTATTTTGTTTTAAGATGGCTTTCGGAAAGGTGGTTCACCTGAAGGTTTAATTTATTTGTCAATGAATCTCTTGAGGAAATAAGCTTATTTTGTACAACTCATTATTTTTGTCCTAAACTGAGTTGCTTAAAACCAAAATAATAATAGCCTCCAGTTCCCCAGTTATTAAGGATTCCGGGTAAGTGTACTTTCAGTTTCGGTTTCATCGACACTTATACACACAATTATACAATTTTATTACAATTATACAAATATTACACAATGACTCCTTAAATGCATACCGCAAATCGATTTGGAAGCATCTTTCTGGCCCTGATATTTTTGACTGATTTCTAATGTTATTCATTCATTCATTTATATATTCATATTCATATTCACACATTCATATACTACGTATGTTTTGTCTAAATTAGTCTAATTAGTTTCTAATTAGTTTTTAATGTTTAATTGTCTTTATTTCTATGCATGCAGTGTTTACCTATAATTAGTTGTTACATTTAGCTTAAGTAACTTGTAAGAGTCTATAGTTGTATTAATGTAAACAACTGTTGGTAAACCTATTAAAATAAAATAAAAAATAAATAAAAATATACTAATGCTAGGCGAAGACAAAAGAGAATAAGAAAAGAGATGGAACGTCTCGATAGCTTCAATACACATATATTTTTTTGCCGCCAGGTAATATCCAGCATATTATCTGTACCAGTTTTAATGGTATGAGAGCCCGAAAATTCATATTTTTAACTATAGATGTATGTAGATACAGGTAAAGAGCAAGTCAGACCGTTTGGTTTGAATAAAAAGTTTAAAGCACTTTTTTCAAATTGTAATTGGTTCACAACAAAATTTGCGTAAATGACATTTATTATATTTATATCTTACGAGTAAGCACAGTCCCTTCATCTCACCTGATGTTAAATGATGACAAGGCCAATTGTGGAAGCGCACTTCACCCGGGATCCTCAGCTAGTAAGGCACTGGCTATCTTATCTCTAGCTGCCGGAACACAACAATGCTACAAACATTGATGTTATGGCGACATATTTAGATAATATGTTTGGCTGTTATACCTCGTTTTGTTTGGCTTTACGGGTGCTATACAACCTCAGTCTCTCATAATTCTAACATCAAGAATTTGAATGTATTTTTACGATTCGGCTTTAAAAACAAACTTGCAATTTCTGATCTTCGGTCAGGAGAAATTAGCATACATAGCATCGTCACTAGTTTAGGTAAAAAAAAATCTGAAATTGTCTCTGCTTCCTTGTTAGTTGTTTTATGTAGTGAGCCATAGATACTTGGCCAATTAGGTCCAGAATTTAATAAAATTTATGTTGCCCATGTTTGCACACTTTTATAACATATTTCACTGGAAATGTGTACCTAATATAGACACGGAAGGCAGTGGGTTCAATTACCTAATGGTTCCGCGAAACACACCTCGTCCTGAATTTACTGAAATGGCGTTTAAAGTTCCATGTACACTTGATTAGACCAAGAGACGAGCAGCTTACTATATGTAAACTAATATTAGAGGTTAAATTATGAAATTGCTGATTTGCACTGAAAAATTTAAATTCGTTTTTTTCTAAGATTTAACATATTTATTTAATCAAAATATTTACCATTATTATCTATACATTGCTCCCATCTAATCTGAAGTTCATTATCCTTTTGCGATAGAACTCTGGGGATCCCGTATTCAAAAATACTTAGATTTTCGAAGTATCCATCTTTATCCTCTAAGCTGAATAAAAAAAAACGAACGAGCTTTAAAGTAGTCGCATATGATGTGTAACATTTGACATCTCATCTTTTGAAATCAATATATAGAAATAGGAAATAGAATAAAGAATTAACAATTACGTATATTTTTTTACAAATCTTATAGAGAATGCAGTAAATACTCATTAGAAGACATTAGACATATCAAAATAATGACACAATATGTCACTTAAAATAATAATAATGTCTTGTTTTTATTATCGATTTTAAATGCGCGCTTCCGACTCCGTATATTTTTTTTTAAATCATAAAGAGAATGTAGTAAATACTCATTGGAAGACATGTCACACTGACACATCCTATCTGCCGCGCAATTTATGAACACAGTAAAAATTGGTTGTCTGTAAAGTCGGTTTACTGACGATAGTTGAACGTGACAACGTCTTAAGAAGGTGTCGGGAGGTGTTGGGGGTGTCGGGGGGTGTTGGGGGTACGTACCGCGGTGGCGATGCCGGCCACGGGCTTGCACAGCAGCCTGCAGCAGCCCGTCGAACAGGTAGGCGGGAGGAGTTGGGGGTGTCGGGAGGTGTTGGGGGTGTCGGGGGGTGTTGGGGGTACGTACCGCGGTGGCGATGCCGGCCACGGGCTTGCACAGCAGCAGCAGTCCGTCGAACAGGTAGGCGGGAGGAGTTGGTGGTGTCGGGAGGTGTTGGGGGTGTCGGGGGGTGTTGGGGGTAAGTACCGCGGTGGCGATGCCAGACACGGGCTTGCACAGCAGCACGGCTAAATTTCTACTCAGCCGATTGTGCTTCTTTGTCGCTCGTTCCGCGCTCTCGCTTGCACTTCAAGCCTTACATGGAACGCCTCAGAGCGAGGTAACGCCGAACTTTGTCGTGCGTGCAGCCGGCTCTATCGAATTATAAGACGTTGTCACGTCAAAAAGAACATGTGAACAATTTCGAGAAAATAGATCGTAGTGTCAGCACCTTAAATATCATAATCACAAACACAGTAAGTTGTAAGTACTTAATGCGTTCATAAATTGTGCTGCATTATCATACTGTTACGATCACATTTCAACGAAATCACTCCCACAAATATTACTACCTACAACGGACATTGGGCTTAAAGTGTCGATCACTGGTGGCTGTTACGAATCATACTTCCGTACGTACTTCCGTCCCTTTTCTACGAAATCACTACCACAAATTGTATATAGAAGGCGAACGGAAAGATATTACACATAAAAAAACAATTGAAATTCGAAAAGCGAATGTTGCACATTTTCAAAAGAAAAATCTCATAGATATCATATAAAAAAGTTGCATTCAAGAATCTCACACCATGAAGGTTTAATGTAAATTAAAAGTATCTATTACTATAAAACTGCAACTGCATATAAAAACTATTGACGTGCTTAATGTTAATATTGCTTTAAAGTGGTGTTTGATATGACTGAGATGGACTGTTGTACACACTAACATCATACCTCTTTATCGAAGATAGCAGTTTCGCACTAAATATTTTCTATACATATATGTAGCGATCAATCATCATCATCATACTCTCAGCCAATACGCCAAGACGTCCACTGCTGGACAAAGGTTTCCCCCAAGAATAATGACAAACGTTCATTAATAGAACCTGATGTACTGATCAGTTGTTGTCAAGCTGTTAGAGATAGAAAACGTTTTAAGCAAGATTAAAATAAATCTAGGTAAAGGAATCCAGCATTGCAACCAGCTTTTAATATCAAAATGGTTAAATAGCTCCTTTAGTCATAATTGGTATAATTTTAAATCGTGTCTCTTGGAGTATATAGGTGGGGTCTAAAGTAATATGCGCGGTTATAACTGTCTGGCCACACAACCAGCTATGTATATTATTGTTTAGCACGAACCTCAGGACGTGGTTTAGAAAGTAATTTAAAACTCGCCTATGGTCCAGTGGTTGGAATTGTGGCACTGTCTGTAACTCAGAGGTCTCTAGCAATGGCAAATTTATTGATAGTAATCTGTTTGATTGGTGTTAGCGCTGGTTTAAAGTGCCTGGTACTTTCATACACTATACTGGTAGACGACAGTATCATGGACATCGGTATTGTCTACGGAGCCTCTGGATTTGCAAATGGCGTCAATATCGTCGAATATGATAATGTGAAGACCGCTGTTATGACCGCACTGAAATTATACGTACATACAGTGAAAGAAATTGCTGGTATAAATTTGACGTAGACAAGTGACTGAAACGTCAGTAGGGTGGATGTTGTAGTTGAATGCGACAAATCGGGTTCCAATCTCCATAGCTCCGTTAGGCATAGCTTACAGACATAGCATATTGGCTTTTTAGGTGTATGACTTTGTAACCGACCGTCGTGAAGAGGATGAGAAGCGGGATGATCTGAAGGCCAGACCATCTGCGGCCATCATCTGCATACAGTAGCCGTAATCAGGTCGGGTCAATCGACTCAATCGTGTGGTCATGCGCGCATATGCAAGCAACAATGATCATAAATGTAAGTACACAGAGGTTACTAAACCACTAGCGCTGAGATTTGCTCATTTTGATGTGACGTCATAATAGAAATATTTAATTGAAAATGGCATAACAAATTAAAGTTAATAGTCATTTCTTAGTAACTTTACATACAAGATCTAGACCGGATACGCTGTGGATCTTTTCATTTTGACCACACCTTTCTATAAGTAGGCCAATACTTTTATTATACTCTGGTCTGATTATTAGTACATGGTTACTAATAGTAGGAGTGCATATACACTCGTATTAGAGGTGGAGATTGGTGTAATAATTAAATATATCCACGATCCAACCGTGGCGACGTAATTTTTTTTATATTATATTATTTTCTTAGGTGAATCAACAGTAACAAAACAAAGGTAGCTATGCAGTTATACATCAGAAAACCAATGAGAGATTCACACCACTAGACTTAAGGTGAAGGCTAAGGCACACTAGCGCCGCTAATGGATTTAATTTGATAACTGCTAAACTGATTTTTTTTTCAAATATTGCGGACCTTCCGACACTAGGCAAACATCTATTATTTAATAATTGTGCGCTGCTTTTAGGTTTGTTTTTGTATTCATTCGCTAACACTAACAGTGGCCATTGTTTGTGAATAAATGCGATAGCCCGTTTTGTGAATAAACCACGCAACAAAAAGTAGTGCACAATTATTAAATAATTACTATGGATGCTTTCCTGTCGTCGGACGGTACGCAATGTTTAAAAAAAGATCCGGTCCGTTAGTAATTGTCAAATTATCAATTGGTGGCGCTAGTGTGCCTTACCCTTCGCCTTAAAATAATTATTGAACAAACAGAATACAACATGTTTGTTTAGCTGGGATCTAAACTGCGATCGAACCGCTTACAAACAGCTGTAGTAGTAGTTGTAACGCTGACTCCACACATGGCTATTTGTATTTGCTGTATTTGTGAAGAGTATATTTGCCAAATTTATTGCCGTATTTGCTTAATTGGCAAATACAGCCAATAACAAATACGGCTTACCGAACGTCTGTCCGTTTTTTAAGGCACATCAAAGGAGTCTAATAAGCAAACACGCAAATATGCTGGCCACACATGGTCAGTTACATAAGCGCGCGAACTGTCCACCAGTACGGACGGACTTCCTTATAACCCCCGAAAGAACGTGATTAAGTAATTATTTTATATGTTTTTGGTATTTGGCACCATGTGTGGACGGTTGTATCGCCTATTTGCCCGTACGTCGAAAATTTTGGCAAAAACGCAAACATGCAATCACAAATACCAATAGCCATGTGTGGAGCGACCATGAGAGTAATAAGGACATTTCACAATAAAAATATAATATGTAGTAATATCATTATCATCATCATTTTAAGCCCATATCTACCCACTGCTGGGCAATAAGCCTCTTCCATGTTACGCCAATTCCTTCTGTTTTGAGCTGATCGCATCCAGGTTTTTCCAGCGACCAGCTCTATATCTCTGGCCCCTCTAGCAGGTGGTAATATATTTAATATGAATATTAATAAGTTTCAAAAACCGCTTTGTAAGATTTTTGCTCACCGATTCACAGTTCTAAACAGAAAAAATCAAAATCACACGCCTCGCATAGATTATTGTAATATTTGCCCGCACGCAAAAATAATGAGTTTAGTAAAGTGATAGTTAATATTATCTGTTTACTGCAAAATAAGATACTCGTACATTTACAAAATATATTGTAAGTAACAATGAATTTATTTATTTATTATTTAGAGAAATACATATTTTTTAAAAGAACAATGAACCTAAAACTAAAAACCTTAAAAAATATCCCACTTTTGGGAAAAGGCTTCTTTTAGAATTCATTAGAATCAAGCCATCGCTAATATTAATATGTATTGGCTAAATCACAACACTTGCCAAATGCGAATTAGTGAAACATGGGTTTTTCTTTTTTTGCCACTCCATCACGTTTGACTATTAATAATAAATAATAATAAATATTAATATTGTTGTTTTTTTTATATTAGAAGGAGGCAAACGAGCAGGCGGGTCACCTGATGGGAAGCAATCACCGCCGCCCATGGACACACCCGCAAGACCAGAGGAATCGCAGATGTCTAAAAAAAGTTTGTATTTACTTAGCAGTTGTTTTGCATCAACTAGCATCTAATTTGCATCAATTGCTTATTAAACATCAGAAACTTTTAGAAATGTTGCTCCAATATTTCCCGAGAAGTCTCAGCCTGTTTTTTTCAAGTGAAACTTTTCAACTTTTAAAAATGTTGCTCCAATATTTCCCGAGAAGTCTCAGCCTGTTTTTTTCAAGTGAATCTTTTCAACTTTTAGAAATGTTGCTCCAATATTTCCCGAGAAGTCTCAGCCTGTTTTTTTCAAGTGAATCTTTTCAACTTTTAGAAATGTTGCTCCAATATTTCCCGAGAAGTCTCAGCCTGTTTTTTTCAAGTGAATCTTTTCAACCTTAACCATTAGTTTTTGTACAGAATCTGCACACGAATGCAATAACGCAGTCAACCTCTCGTGCATAATGGCGTCGCTAGATTTACGACGTTATTAAATCTAAGAAGTTTTAAACACATCGTTAGCTTTTGCGTTGTAAGCTTGGCTCATTGTTGGTGAGTAATGCCCTGCAGTCTTGCTGCAATATGTGCTGGAAGTTGACGAACGTTTGTACTAGCATATTTGCTGTTTATTTCAACAACCGCAAATATTTTAGTGGGTCGTCTTCAGATCTCCATGAAATTATTCCCACTACCTCTACGGCTACCCGGTTGCTTAAAAGAAAATATTGATAAAATAAATTTGATAGATGAGCTTGATGGCGCAGTGATTAACGCGCCTGCTCTGCGATTGCTAATGTTAAGCAACTTTCGCAAAGGCTGGTCATCGGATGGGTGGCAAAAAACTTATCATCACGAGCTCCTCCCTGCTTTGGAAGACACGTAAAGCTGTTAGCAGTCGTTAACAAACCACACTGGTTTCGCGTGGTGGTTTACGGCCCGTTCTCCCATTTCATTCGTAGGAAAGGATTGTGCCCTAGCAGTGGGAACATGAAAATGAGCTGATGATAATGAAGAATATTTGATATTTTAAATTTCAATAGTTGTAGAAATCATGTGAACGAATGTATGAAGGTTTTTAGAGAACAAGGCTTTGGGGGACTAAGTAATAACTTATAACCCATATAACCCATTTAGGATTAAGTCCAAAGAATAATTAATAAGTAAAAGCATTTGAATGTAAGTAACAAGGCTGATTCGCGCAATTCACAACACACCAACGATCATGTTGCTTACCTAAGGTCTAAACGACAAGCGATGTAATCAAATTTATGAAGCATTTCACGTATTGGCACTCACGCGACAAATCTAATTAGTTATTTAACAAATAAACTAATAATCATAAATAATTAACATTGCACTTTAAATTAAACCTACATAATTTTCAAATTACTAAACTTGATTATAATTAAAAGTCACTTCGCCGTTCGGAAATCTAAGGCGGGCGGAAGACCTTGTACTGAGAAGAACCGACAAAGACTCACCAAGGACATTTTTCCTCCCACTTTCTTTTAGTGTCTGAAATATTGAAAAATATTTCAGTTGATCGCCTTTTTTCATAGTAGGACAGTCTCCATCACAAATCAACATACAAATAGATCCTTAGAGTACCTAATAATGCAAATTTTCATATAAAAATATCAACGCTCTAGATACAGGCCTCTTAGAGACATGAGTTGAAAAAACAGTAAGATTTGGGAACAAGAACCGCATCCAGCTAAAGATCTTCCTAAGTTACAACTGCCTCTGTGGTTAAGACCATCGGTCTCGGACACAGAGGTTCCGGGTTCAATTCTTAGTGGGGTATGGGGTACATCAACCAAACCGAGTAGAATGGTTCGGTTGTTGATAAGGCTTGTTTTAAGTCCGCCTGGCCAGTTATCTATGGTACATCTCTGATAGTACCGTTGTTGTGTTCCGGCAATAAGAGATAAGTTTTCATCATTAACATCAGGTGAGATGAAGAAAAAGTGCTAACCTTTAAGGAATAAAAAATCACTTTCTATTAAATAGTAGTTATCATCGAAAACCTTTCTCAAATAAATCACAATTTATTTGAGAAAGGCAGGACAAACTGAAAGAAACACAATTAATCCTGACACTAACATTCGCCACGTCCAAAACAAACAACTACCTGAGTGAGGATTTGACGGATCAAGAAATTCCCGCCGATTAATCTAGATTAGATATGGGGACAGATGAATCTTTCCTCGTACACTTGGGGGCATCGCACACTGGATGATTTAATCGCTACCCTATACATATTTTCCCCTAACAAGATCCTGATGTGTCGAAGTGCTAAAACTCGGCATACCCCAAAGGTAAACGTATAAGTGCGATTGATCATAATCGGAGACAGTAGTTAATACTGGAGGTATAAATATATTAATATGTATGTCCATGTATGTCCTCTTGGCGAACACTATTGGCAAACTCTTTTGACATCTCAGAGTACAGGGAGTGGCTGAAAAACAGCGTTGGTTAAGGTCCAGGCCTCAACTAACTTAAGCTGAGCCATTTCCTTTTGCCTTTTCTTATTATTTTTTTTTCATAAATTATTTTTATTTTTATAGGTTTTTAAGTATTAATGCACTGTTTGTACTGTTGATTTTCTTATCTCTTGTATAAATATGTAGAAAGACAATAAATATATTTCTATTTCTATTTCTATATGTAAAAATTAAGTGAAGAGTGAAAAGGATCAATATAGCATATTGCAAACCGCTGGATGTAGATCGCTGAGATTTCCCTACTAGATTCTCCAGGGCGTTCGAGTCAAAAATAAGCATGTAGATAATATCTATAAGTAAGATAACATTATCATAATCATCATCATCATCATCTTCATCGTCATTTATCATTATCATATATCTTTCTGCTAGGCCTTACTCGAGAAGAACGGGCAAAATCCACCACGCTCTGGGTCAAAGTGGATTTTGCTGATGTAAAATGATGATTATGATTATGATTTTTCTTATAAATAACAAAATACGTACGTAAAAATAAGTAAGTAAAAAAAGTTATATGATGAAGTTTCCCGTGTGCGTTGAACTTTGTATGGCACATTGTTCTACGTGTAAATATTTTTTTAACTTACGTGACCTGTTTCTCGGAATGAAGAAGATGGATAGGTGTCCAAATGTTAAAAGCAACATTACTTAATGTATAACAAATAAATAATGTTGCTTTTCTTCTTAAATTTTTAACGTGTTCGGGCATAATTGATGGAATAAACAGTGATCAGAAGGTAGAAGATATTCAGAGATTACAAGGTGGACACAAAACCAAACTAGGAATATGCCGTGTTCAAATTGGTTATATTATTATGGTATTTTTGAGAGAGTTTTTTTGTAAGCCTCGAGTTGCCTTACAGCGTCACCGGACGTTTTGGGGGCGGCAAGATACTTAAAGGGTTCCTAGAGCGATGTAATCAAAACACCGTCAGAGAATTTCTAGAAGGAATGGCATCACCTAATCGTGTTCCCATTTCTACCTGATTCTCTTAGTGGTTGGGATCGAATCGAATCGATCGAACCTCGGCTCGGGTAATATACTAGCGTTTCTTTTACATATCAGTTTATTAAACAAGTTCATGATACCATTAACAGTCTCCGTGTCACCACGGGCTGCCAAGGTATCGAAATGTCAAAATAAAATAAAATATTTAAAAACGTGTGTAGATACCTAAAAAGAGCAAATTATTTATATCTCTATGTCGTAGAATTTAAGCTAGCGTAAACTTTAGAAAGAATGTAACTAGGTGTATAATGATAACGAAAAAAACATGAATACAGTAACTTTGTTTGAATAAAACATTTCATATCAATAAAAAGTTAAATTAGAAAAGAAAACACTACCTACTGATTTATTCATGCAAAACGAAGGGTAATAGACTCAAATTAAACGCTAAAGATTTTCACTATTGTCTGAGGTGAAAAGTTCGGTAAGCGAAATTAAATTTGTTCGAGTACTTTTCGGCAACAAAACGAAGTCTCGTAGTTTGGAAAGTTTCAATCAAAAGTTTTGGTGAGTGCAATTGGATTATGCCAGGTAAGGCTGATTTATAGACTTGAAAAATTGTAACAAAATTACAACTTAAAAAAAAAAACTGTCTGCTTGTCTGATCGTGTTGGCGACTTACATTGAAACTGTAGTAAGCCATAGTTCAACAATGGATTATTATAGTTTTAATTGGTTTTATGTTCACATGAGCCCACAGTTGGGGGACATCTTTTATTTATAGTTAAGGATTTAGTTTTGAATATGTTACAAATTTTTCTGTTTTTTTTAAAGTTAAGAATTTTTTTTTGTTGTGTATAATATTTAAAATAATAGAGAGTTTCATAAAGTTGATTGTCCCGAAACACTGGCGCTGCGGTTTATGCGTTTGGGTTGCCATCTTGCAAGCTAAGCAGCTTTTGCAATATTGGGTGACGGATGGGTCGCTCGAGCGCTCGGTTCCAATATATTTCAGTATCCACACAAGCTTAAAAACTCTAGCTCTTTCAAACCAATATGCCGGTTTGAATGAAACTTTCTATGCTTAAGGGAGTAACAGAAATGTTGAAAGTTAATAGAAAATATAAGAAAACAATTTTATTCAATTGATTTTATGCAATTTGAGACTTTCCGTAATTGACTTTAAGCAATTTAGTCGCGGATCCTTCAACGTTATACACTCGACCGCAAAGAAAAAGGGTCGGTTAGGAAAATCTTCAATATATTTATATAAAATACAGTGAAAAAATTAAACGCCCACCCGACACAGCCAGGAATCGAACCTGTTTGTTAAAAACAATGACATGACAAATTAAAGATAATAATTAAGTATAATTATGTCAAGGAGGTCGATGGCGCAGTGGTTAACGCGCCAGATCTGTGAGTACTGAGGTTAAACAACTTTCGCAAAGGCTGGTCATCAAATTGGTGACCAAAAATTTTTCATCTCGAGCTCCTCCGTGCTTCGGAAGGCACGTTAAGCCGTTGGTCCCGGCTGTATTAGCAGTCGTTAACAACCACCAATCCGCACTGGGCCCGCGTGGTGGTTTAAGGCTCGTTCTCTCTATCCATCTATAGGAAAGGCTCGTGTCCCAGCAGTGGGGACATAATGAGCTGATGAAGATGAATTATGTCTAAGTAACTCTACAAACAAGATCTAAATCGGGTACACTTTGGGTATTTTAATTATGACCACACCAATCTGATACACGTTGTATAGATAGGTATAGGTAACGGCATATCGACCTTTCCGTAAGCCATAACTCCTTACGATAGTGAACTCTGACGGCCACACGCAGCATGTGCGTCCCTTCAAAATCATGTTTGCAAATGGGCATCCATGTATTCGCTGACATTGAAACTGCTCGTCCTAAGTAAACCGGTGCGGTTAGCACGGGGCGTAAATATTTTAACAATACGAACTTGTGCCTATGGCGGCACTTAGACGAAACACGTGCTTAAAACTTACAGGGTGATATTTTCTAAGTGTGAGAGGATGGGAAAATCCGATACTAGTTATAAGGAAAAGCGAAGGATACTCAATGGAGACTTAGGGCCGATTTTGTCAAAAATTACAACGTCATCATGAGTACTTACTTGAAATTTTGAATATACCTAGATGAAAAGAAAATCTTTACAAAAAGTTTATCAGCGTTTATCAAAAGCGCGTACGCATCAACTTTCTCTCTGTAGTGGAATTAACAAAACAGGATACACAATACATAACATGATAATAAATAACATACATTAATTTATCATTAGCCTCAGTCCCATTGGCGAGCTTTTCCCACGAGAACGGCATCATTACCACGTCATTTTACCACGTCAACTTTGACCAACGGCTGAACTAGCCTTCCTTTATATTTGCTCACCCATCCTATAACTATTATCATCATAAAAATAATAATATCCTACTATTATGTTTAAGTAGGTTTATTTATGTGTATTCTCTAAACTTATTTATGTATATACTATTTATATATATACTAGCTGACCGGGGCGGACTTCGTACCGCTTTGACAGTTTCCATGACAATAAAACAAACAAATCATTTGTCCGCTTACGATCACCCGTATCCGTAATCCATGATGGGCCATTATAGCAGCGCCACCAACCGGGTCCAATTGTAAATCTAAACCATTCTCGAATCGACTTGAACACGCACAGAAAATTTCATCCAAATCGGTCCAGCCGTTTAGAAGAAGTTCAATAACATATACACGCACAGAAGATTTATATACATTAAGATATTTATCATTATATATTTATCATTTTTAAATTTTGCTTAATTTATAAAATACACATTATTTTAGTATGTTTTAATAGTTTCACCTCTGATCTTACAATTTATTAGCTCTCTCCATCCGACTGGTTGTATGGAAGAAATTGCTTGAAAGTGATCATCATCATCATCAGCTCATTTATTGTCCCCACTACTGGGGCACGAGCCTTCCCTATGGATGGATAGGGAGAAAGGGCCATAAACCACCACGCGGGCCCCATGCGGATTGGTGGTTGTTAACGACTGCTATTGCAGCCGAGACCAACGGCTTTACGTGCCTTCCGAAGCACGGAGGAGCTCGAGATGATAAATTTTTGGTCACCCATCCAATGACCGGGCTTTGTAAAAGTTGCTTAACCTCAGCACTCGCAGACCGGGCGCGTTAACCACTGCGCCATCGAGCGTCTCGCGCCATCGAGCTCCTCAAGCTTGAAAGTGATAAGACCGCCAAATTGTAACTTTGTAAATTATTTATTTTTTTGTTCATGTTTGTGTCATAAAGTCTTGCAATAAAAGTATTATCTATCATCTATCTATCTATCTATAACCCAGAATTGCGAACGTTGCTTGATTTAATTTTTTATAATGCTGTGTGTACACGTTTTTGGGTCTTGATCTAGTTTTAAACTATTGTAATTCCTGTCTTCTACTTTTATTTGATTGTTACCTGTTGTGTATGCCAATATATAAATAAATAAATATATATAAATATAAATAAATATATATATAATAAACTCTGATTCGTCAATAACACAGTTCATCTTGGATCTTCAAAATAAAAGCGCAATCGTATCCCTTACAGTCACTTTAATCTTATTTTAACATCACAATTAAATTATTTAGAAACAGTCGCCAGATGCAAATGGATTTTAGAAACGAAGTGAGTTCTGCGCGTGCGTACTCTCCGACCGCTCCCGTTCAAATGTCCCCAGTCCGTTGTCGCGCCAACTGACGTTGACGTTTAGCGTACCATAGAGCATAGGCTGCGCAGACCACACTAAGTATAGTCTATACTTGTCGTTTCTAAGCGATGCTAGCGCCACGTCTCCGACAAATAAATAGATAAATTTACAAGATCGCAACATAAACGTACCATCGTCCTCCCGAACATCAAAGAACCTCCCGAAGCACAAAAGCTTTTGCAGTAAGTTACGTGTGTACTTTACTACATTAAACGAAGCTAAAGTAAATGTTACAATGAATAGCACTATATCAAAACATAACGGTTGGCAGGACACACGTCAAATTCCTTAACAAACAGTGTAGAGTGGTTTCCTTGGCGATACAGACCGCTTTGGTTACAGAGGCTCAATAGACTTGCGATATTCAATGGCCGATAGGTTCCTACCTACACCTAATGTGGGTTGTTTACCGAGTATCTGATAGCAATGAACGGACTCAATAAATTTGATGGGAACCAAATGTCGTCACACTGTTTCCCTAAGCGTTATTAGATGATAGATCGCTTGAGAGAAACTTTATTATGTTTTTTAGCACTAGACTAAATCTATAATCTTAACGCGGCCCGTACTGGGGTAGAGACCCCACCTGTCATTTTACCGTGCTTTCTGAAGCAAAGAAAAGCATTTATTATATTTTTTGAATTTTAACACTCATACGGTGGCCTGATCATGCAAAAGTTTTTTTACTTGCATCATCATCATCATCATCTCAGCCAAAAGACGTCCACTGCTGGACAAAGGCCTCCCCCAAGGATCTCCACAACGACCGGTTTTTTACTTGCATACTTCTAATAATACCTGCAACATGTTTGGCGCCGCAATGCAGTTCTAATTATTGTAAAACACACCAACCAACACACTTACATCAAACAAATACAGTAATAAAAACACCACAAACATTATATACCCACGCTATATATAGCATCCCACATATATTACATATATTAAGGAGATTTGTTAACAACAAGTGTCTAAAAAAACATGACATTAGTTTTTCGTTTTCATCTGATAGCCGGTACCATACAAATTTATTTTTCATCTTTTATTCCTTAGCAAAAATACATAACCATAACATTGTTCTTAATTTAATAACAGTAACACTCAATAAGTTAAAATCAGTCGAACCCTCGCCGCAATATCATGTCGTATGTAATACTTCACAGAGCTTGAATTAAATACAGTATCAAGTGGACTAGACTCTTTTAATGTTGCCTACTCACTCAAATGCTTACCAGATCAATGTTTACAAATTTTAGGTAACCAGAATAAGTATCTGAAAGTAATTCACATGAACATAAGGAGTATTAATAAAAACTTTGACCACTTCATTGCCATGCTTAGTACTACTAAACTCGACTTTGATATTTTAATTCTAAGCGAGTGTCGGATCAAAAACGTTCCGAAAATACCAGAGCTTGATGGATACAGTTCATTTTATACTAAAAATAATACAATACAGAATGACGGCGTAGTGATATATGCAAAATTAGGCATGAATGTTGCTGTGTGGGAACCCAGTTTCAGGGACGGAAACTGTCTGGTGTGCACTGTGGATGACAGATTCGCATTTATCGGCATCTATCGATCACCTTCATACTCTAATACAGATGCATTTTTATCAAGTTTCATTAATCTTGTTCGCAGTCTTAATACATTCCAAAACATCTCATTGTTGGGGGACATTAATATCGATATCAAGGCCAATAACACTGACAGATTATCTGATCATTACCTTACTTCGACTGCTGCGCTTGGGCTTCTACCAGCGCACACGTATCCGACACGTTTGGATAAATGTATAGATCATATTCTTTTAAAAACTCATCTGCCCTCCAAAGTCATGGTCTTGGATCCCCTAATAACCGATCACTCACCAACATTACTGTGCCTTGAGACTGGTCTCGATGGAAATGCTAAATCATACAGGACAATAGTTAGAATCGACTACGAGTCAATCAAGAAATCCCTCGATGATGCGGATTTCTCCTCTGTCATGAGCACTGTTGACGCAGATCAGGCGGCCGATAGGTTGGTAACCATAATCTCCAGTACAGTTACTTCTAATTCGATAACGACTGTGACAACTCGTAGGAAAAATATTCTGAAACCGTGGATTACTACAGGATTGCTTCGATGTATGAGAAACCGGGATAAGATGCATATGAAACTAAATAACGATCCGGACAATCAGATACTTCAAGTTACCTACAAACGATACCGCAACTTTCTGAACAACCTACTTCATCAACTAAAGCGTGAATATCAAACAGCGGAATTTAATAAGGCCAAAAATAACCCCAAAGCGATGTGGAACGTGATTAAAAAAGCGACTAACTCCACTCGTAACGTGGAACCTCCTCTAGAACTTCTAGCTAAATATGCCGATCCCCATGATGCTTTAAACTCTGTCAACAATTATTTTGTCAGTATAGCGAGAAATTTAGCTGCAAAGATCACTCCGCCAGTGACTAACTTCCCCTCGACATCCAGCAGTCAAACAAACTCTCTGGTACTTACTGAAGTTGACCATAGAGAAGTAGAACGCATCATTTGTGGTCTGCGTGATGACTGTTCTCCTGGATGGGATAAAATCTCTCCTGCTATAATTAAAGCCTCCAGAAATGTACTGATACCACCAATCACACACATGTGTAACCTCTCAATTTCTACCGGTGTTTTCCCTAGAGTACTGAAAAGAGCACTAGTAAGCCCTATTTTCAAGCAGGGTGATAAAAAGGAAGTGGCTCATTATAGACCGATTTCGGTCCTGCCCGTTCTCTCGAAGGTCTTGGAGAGGATATTAAACAATGTGCTGGTCAAATTTCTGGAAAGATATAACATTATAGCAAAAAATCAATTCGGTTTTAGAGCTGGAATCTCCACTGAAGATGCAGTTGTATCTTTCATCAGCGAAGTAGTGGAAAAATTAGATAGCAATAAGAAGTGTTTCGGTGTTTTTCTTGACCTTTCCAAGGCCTTCGACACGGTATCGATATCTATCCTGATCAAGAAGTTGGAGAGTCATGGCATCCGTGGTCGTGAATTAAACATTTTTCGGAGTTATCTTTTGGATAGGGAGCAGTGCGTTAGGATCGGTCCGTACATTAGTGACATGCAGTCTATCGACTACGGCGTACCACAGGGCAGCATTTTGGGGCCGACACTTTTTCAAATATATGTTAATGACCTGTGCAAACTCAAAATGCATAACTGTAGTGTATTTGCTTACGCAGACGACACCGCACTTCTAGTGTATGGACGTGACTGGAAGACTGCTAAACAGTACGCTCTAGATGCTCTTAAAACTGTTCTGAACTGGCTCTCAGCTAATCTTCTCACCTTAAACCTAAGTAAGACTCAGATTCTCCCCTTCTACGCTTCTCTTGCCACCTCTCCGCTACCCGCTGACTCGACAATCGTGGTACACACCTGTTTTTTACCCTCGGTAACGTGTGACTGTAATCCTCTTAAAGCTACTAATAGTGTGAAATACCTGGGTGTATTAATTGATTCAAACTTAAAATGGGGCCCGCAAATCAAAGCTGTTAATGGGAGGGTACGTAAACTTATATACATATTTAAGATAATTAGGCAGTTTGTAGATCAAGACACAGTTAAAAAAATATATCTCGCATTATGCCAATCAGTCCTGTCTTACTGCATACCGGTCTGGGGAGGAGCTGGCAGTACACTGATGCTCGGTCTGGAGCGGGCTCAACGAATGATCCTTAAGATAATGACGTACAAACATATTCGGCACCCCACAAATCTGTTATACACAGAGTGCCAGGTTCTAACTGTCCGGCAGCTATACGCTCTTCGAACTGTACTGCGAAAACACACAACTCTTCCTCTTGATAGTCGCATCCTTAATCGTCGACAGGTCAGAACTCAAGTATGTCCAACAGTAAGGTGCCAAACAGTTTTAACCAAAAGTCAATTCCCAGCCCGCTCTTGTAAGATCTACAATAATATTCATAAAACATCAAATATCTACACCCTTAACCGCTTCGAAGTAAAGCGGAAAACCATGGCTTGTCTGCTGAAAATGTCATATTCCGAAACTGAAGATCTCCTTAAATAATTGAATTAATTTGAATATATATATAAATATATATATGTACAAACACACACACACATACACCACACACACACACACATACACCACACACACACACGCACGCACACGCACACACACGCACACACACACACACCTACACACACACGCTATAGTCATATTGTAGTTAGATAAGTTAATTAAGTCAAAAATGTCGAGGAATCACTGACACTGATAATACAGTTTTTACTAGTCTCAATGTCAGGGATTCAACCTCCTAATGCAAATGTATATCTAACCCGGCCTACACCATGTATCAGCTGACCTTGTAAACTAACATTTTTGGGTTATGAATAAATGATTTATTATTATTATTATTATTATTATACTTTAGTGCAAATCACCTTAAGTGTACAACCCTGAAATTACTAATTAAAAAGAAAGAAAAAACCGGCCAAGTGCGAGTCGGACTCGCGCACGAAGGGTTCCGTACTTTATGACGTATTAAAAAAAACTACTTACTAGCTCTCGTTCAAACTAATTTTCGGTGGAAGTTTGCATGGTAATGTACATCATATATATTTTTTTAGTTTTATCATTCTCGTATTTTAGAAGTTACAGGGGGGGACACACATTTTACCACTTTGGAAGTGTCTCTCGCGTAAACTATTCAGTTTAGAAGAAAATGATATGCGAAACCTCAATATCATTTTTGAAGACCTATCCATAAATACCCCACACGTATGTATGGGTTTGATTAAAAAAAGTTTTTGAGTTTTAGTTCCATGGTTCCATAAGTATGGGGAACCCCCAAAATTTATTGTATTTTTTTATTTTTGTGTGAAAATCTTAATGCGGTTCACAGAATACATCTACTTACCAAATTTCAACAGTATAGTTCTCATAGTTTCGGAAAAAAGTGGCTGTGACATACGGACGGACAGACAGACAGACAGACATGACGAATCCATAAAGGTTCCGTTTTTTGCCATTTGGCTACGGAATCCTAAAAAGAAAAGGCAGACAGTATGCACACAAGAGAAAAAAAATAAGATTAAAACAAAATTAGTATAAAGAAAAAAAAAATAAACAAAGAGTGAGAAGTTAATTTAGGTTTTAGTTATCAGTATTAAATTATGAAACAAATGATTTTTATAATTAAACCATCACCACGCATAAGACACGCTGTTATGTTCGAAAACCGAAAAAGATGAGGGAGAAGTTAATTCAAATACTTTGTCAACGGTGAAGGCAAAAAACAAAAAATGGACGATCACTAAAGGAGCATTTGAGATATTCGCAGATCATTTGTCTTATGGTTCATGATAGATGTGAAAAAAACATGGCCATAAAAAAAGGAATTCCTGGCTACGGACATCAGGTAATTTGGTGTAGCTGGGAAAAGATCGGGGTCGAATGAGAGTGCGGGCAGTATCCCGAAAGGTGCGTTCAGACTATATTACAAAATGAGTGGCAATAAAACAAGCTTATACTTTTAATTTTGTAATATGTCATATAACATCTATATATGACAAAAAAAAAACTTAATGTGAACTCACCTTGATGGAGAACATGTCGCAAGAAAGTAATCCTAAGATAATTCGAGCGATGACGTTTCAGCAACGTGTAATTCATCAATGGTGTTATTTATTTTTAATATTAATAGTACTAATATTGGTATAATTGGTTTCGACATTTAAGCCAAGTGTTCAACGCCAGTTTTCGTCGCCAAATAATAATATATGTATATATATATTACTTTTTTAAAAATATTGTACGGGTAAGCGCAGTGTCTTGATTTCACCTGATGTTAAGTGATGATAAGGCCAATGATGGAAGCGCACTTCATCCGGGATCATCAACTAGTGAGGCACTGGCTATCTTATCTCTAGCTGCCGGAACACAACAACGCTACAAACATTTATGTTATGGTGACATATTAAGATAAAATGGTAGTAGCTAGGACAAACAAGCCCTACCATCAACCAAACCGAGTACACAAACATGTACCCCCCGCTGGGAATCGAACCCGGGACCTCTGGGTCTAAACCGGTGGTCTTAGCCACTAGATTACAGAGGTGGTTAACTGAAATTTATAGAAGTTGATTGAAGTTTTACTGGATGCCAGCTAGGGAGCAGAAGATCTGTATTCATTTATTGCTAAAGGTAGTTAATGACCCCCCCCCTATTATATAATGACTAGCTGACCCGGCTAATGATAATATTACCTATGTTACTCAGCGCTAATGAAGCATTCTAATGGTGAAATGATTTTTTAAATCGGTGCAGTAGTTTTTGAGTTTATTCGTTGCAAACATACATACACAAACATACAAAGTTTTCCTCTTTATAATATTAGTATAAAAGTATAAAATGTTCAAAATAATTTTTAACGCAAAATTTGTTGCGAACAAATTACAAAAACACAAATGTTGAAAAAATTTCCACGAGCAGGATTTGATTTTTTGTTAGGTGTTCTTCCAGTTGACCACGATAGCTCAATTGGAAGAACACCTGACCCGGAATGTCAGAAGGGTGCAGGTACAAATCCTGCTCGTGGAAATTTTTTCAACATTTGTGTTTTTATAAAAGTATAAATTTAAGTAAAAAAATCATTGATAACTCTATCCTGTCGAACATCGGTGCCATTACGGAAAAATGCAGATAGATATGATCTTCGGTAAAGTATATAAATTAAGTAAAAGTGTAAAAATGAAAGAAATAGGTACATTACAATAAAGCTACTAATAAAATATATCTGAATAAACAAAACCTTCTTGGAATTAATGCGATTCTACCGTTCGCTGGTTCGGAAGGATGTTGCATCTGAGTTTCTACAAAGATGATCCCAGCAAGACGCTTAAGGCGAAGGGTAAGGCACACTAGCGCCGCTAATGGATTTAATTTGATAACTGCTAAACTGGATTTTTTTTCAAACATTGCGGACTTTCCGACACTAGGCAAACATCTATTATTTAATAATTGTGCACTACTTTTAGGTTTGTTTTTGTATTCTTTCGCTAACACTAACAGTGGCCATTGTTTGATGCGATAGCCCGTTTTGTGAATAAACCACGCAACAAAAAGTAGTGCACAATTATTAAATAAATACTATGGATGCTTTCCTGTTGTCGGACGGTAAGCAATGTTTTAAAAAAGATCCGGTCAGTTAGTAATTGTCAAATTCTCAATTGGTGGCGCTAGTGTGCCATACCCTTCGCCTTAATAACTATTAATTTCAAACCCTTAGAGAAGTACGGGTAAGTACTGAATTTAATTATTTCTAGAATAGTTATGATTTTATTTCAAGCTTATTCAAGAATAGCGAGATTCCGACATTTCCATTTTCTGTTGTAATGAGCCAAAGCGAAAGCGAATTTGCGGCGTCGATGCCAAACTATCGACGGATGCCATTTGCAGGCATACTAGCCTTTAGCAACGTTTTTTTATATGTTTATTAATTGCTTAGTTTCTATTTTGTTATACACTTGATAAATAGAATGCAATAATAATATAATAAGTGCGCATCGGTGATAACAAACCCGGGTTATGCATTGAAAAATCCAAAACACACTATAACTAAAAAATAAAAATAAAACAATTATGTAGTCCATCATGTTAGTTACAATATTACCTTATATAGCTATGGTAGTATACAAAACACACAAATAAAATAATAAAAAAAAAAAAAAACAAAAGACACATTGACAAATGATTACAACAATAACTGCAGGTGAACCCCACAAACCCACTGTCGGTCTACCCATTCGCACGCTTAGTGACGTGCAGATCCGTAAACCTACCAAAGGCTGCAGAGTTCATCCTGTCAACAATCATCCCCAAAATCCTATTGGCTATGTCTTGACCAATCCTATTGGAATGTCTGGAAATTGAACCTGGGACCTTCGGTTATTGCGCCGAGCGCTTTGCCACTGGGTTAACAAGGCGTTTTATAACTTTATTAAAATAATTTTAAAGGATACTGGATACTAAGGTAAGTGTGACGGTGACATTCATAATTCTCCAAAGATTCATTCCCTGAGTTGCAAAACTTGTTCTCCACCTCCCGTTGACATGGGAACGGGCGCCTTGGGGATCCGCTCTCGGTGCAAAGTACCAACAACACTCAAGGTATTGTTGCTTTGACATTTTCATTTTGTTGTTAAAAATAACAAGCAGGTAGCTGTTACAAGAGAGGAGCGTCCTTTTGTCAGTTTCAAAAGCTTACACGATATTGGAGTGTTTTCGAGAATTGGCAAATTGCGATCGGATGAATGCCTGATTTGTGGAATTCAACAGCAAATTGTATTGAAAACGAACCTGTTTTCGTGGAACTGCGTAGTGGCGCGGCGGGTTAATGTATTAGAATGACGTAAACGTCCTTCTCTGAAGGTCATGCTTTAATGTGTTACACACACCTCTTTTTATAATTTAGAGGAAATAAATTAGGCATTGGAGAAGCTCGATGGCGCAGTGGTAAACGTGCCCGGTCTGTAAGTGCTGAGGTTAAGCATCCTTTGCAAAGGCCGGTCATTGGATGGATGACCATCTCAAGCTCCTCCGTGCTTCGGAAGGCACGTAAAGCCGTTGGTCCCGGCTGCATTAGCAGTCGTTAACAACCACCAATACGCCCTGAGCCTGCGTGGTGGTTTTCGGCCGTTCTCCTTATCCATCTATAGGGAAGGCTCGTGCCCCAGCAGTGGGGACATAAAATAAGCGGATGATTATAACGATGACTACTGCGCCCGGGGAGACCCCTATATAGATGTCACTCTATGGGGGAGACAGACAGTGGGACACTCACATAACCATTTGTTAATACTTTATTTCAGACAACTATATTCATATCAACCCAAGTCCAATAATATGTACCACCGACTGCGACTGCGAATCGTACCCGCGATCTCTAGGTCTAAAAGACCGGTAGTTTAACAACTAGAATGCAAAGTTGGCTCACGTTAAAAAGTAAATAAATATGTGCCCTTACCTCTCAGAGCATGCCTTTAGTTGGTTTTGCTTAGGCTAAGCGAGGACAAACTACCTACTAGTTACTACAGCACAATGGCGAAGGGTGGTTATCTGAAGAAGGGAAGCCGCACTAAGAACCTATACTTTTTGGTATCAATACTTTTGATACGATACTGGTATCGAGTAAAGTATCGATACTTTTGAAATTTTGCGTATCCCTATGGATATCTGCAGCACTAGATGACCCCCTGTACCAATGCACCAAAAAGGCAACCCTCAGAGAGGAATGGCGACGAATTGTGAGGCGGGTCACCCGACCGAAATGACGACCACGACCACTCTGTCAAGAGTGCTACGACTAAGAAGAAGAAGAAGATGGATATCTGAAGAAGGGAAGCCGCACTAATAAAAATTTGCAATCCAAAAACCTAGCACCAAAAACCATATCAGTAAAAAAAAAAGTGTTACTTTACTTTTACAAAGACTCATCCATTACTAAACATTGTGTGTTAAATGGATGAATGAATAAATGTTTATCTGTATGAAGTATCATGTTGACCATTTTCTAAAGGGAAGCCGATGGGAATTGGGTTATATGGAGTCTTCGCCACTACAGCATAATACTAGTGAAAATCAGCCTATGAGCTGTCGCTCTTTTGTGCTATTGCATTAAGATGTAAGTAATATAGCCTATGACTGTCCCACAGCTGGGCAAATGCCTCCATCACTTAACGTCTCGGTGGCCATGTGGCAAAGCTCTTGGGCCGATATCCGAGGGTTCAATTCCCAGGTCGGGCAAAGTGTGTTTCCGATTTTTCGATGCATAGCCCGGGTTTGTGATGACCAACCCGCATTTGGCAAACGTAGTGATTAAGTGAAGTGGCAGTGGGCCGGTCATATTAGCCGCAGAACCGACAACCGTTGGGGTAAACGAGTTCTCGAGTGGAGACCGCGCATCGGCCAACGTAGTGTAGGACGCCCTCAGACTAGGTGGAGCGACGATCTTCGCAAGGTGGCTGGCAAGAGCTGGATGAGAGTAGCCGCGGATCGTGCTCGGTGGTGTGCTCTTGGAGAGGCCTATGTCCAGCAGTGGACTAGTGTAGATGATGATGATAATGATGATGAGTGATTAAGCCATTACCCATCAATTGTAGTCATAATGATGTATTAGACATACAAATAAAGTGTTTCTGTTCTATTCAATTTTATCAAAACGCTTGGAACAACTTATCTTATCCTAGGGGGGCTGCTGAGGTTTCCATCTCCAAGTAGCACAACAACTTAGGTAACGAACAGCAGGTTAATTTAAAACTCGAAGAAATGTTCAAGAGCATTACGAAAATACTGCAAACTCATTGCAAAAGCAACGAATAGCAAAACGGTATTGTAGCCTTGACAATAAAACACAAGGGTTGAGCTTCTCAGAGCTGGAAAGAAACAGCGCTTGTACCGGAAGCCCTTTAATAATGCAAATAGCTTTTACGGAGCGGTTTATGTTACGCAAACCTTTGACGGTAGCTTTGTCTTAAATTCAAATTTTTTTTAATATATAATAACATACTTACCACTAAATATAATAAAATATAAAGATAAAAAACTTTATTTTGTACCAGTAGGTATGTAGGTTATAATTACAATATTATTTTTTAAAGTAACGCATAGGTACTTTTGGTTTATTTATTGTTTCAATAATATTAAAAAAACATCAAAATTCAAAATAATTTATACAGTTTAGGCTACAAATTTCTCTTATGAATGGCACTATGCCATCGGTTCGTAAGTCTACTCAGGGAGGGGAGACCTTGTTTTTTTTATATTAAAAGGAGGCAAATTAGCAGGCGGGTTACCTTGGGTTGCAATTCAGAGAAATTTCAGATACGTTGCCGGCCTTTGTACTGAGAAGAACCTAATTAATAATAATAATAATAATAACTTTATTTTCTCTCCACAAACACATGTATACAGTTCATGATAACTTTTAAACAATGTACATTATATAATAGTTTGTGTGAGACTGACGCCTGTGATTGATATTAATATATCAGTAGTTACAGGTCATCAGGCCCCCACCACCTCGGTAATGAACAGAAAGTAGAAAAAAGTTAACCTATGAATAGAAAATATTATTGCGATACCCTTGCAAGGCTCATGTTTTGAACAAAACTAGACTTAATACTTTTTTTATCAATTATTAGGAAGTACCTAAACAAAACTGATATTAATAATACATTGAAAAGTTTTAAATAAATATGTTCAAGTGATATTTTTCGGGTAAACATTTGTGTATTCTGTAGCTGCTGTTTAGATAGAGTTATGGTGATCATTACTAGCTTACTAGTGGCGAAGGAAGATCTCCGTTTCCCATCGGC
Organism: Eudonia mercurella; assembly: GCA_963082485.1. NCBI lineage: Eukaryota > Metazoa > Arthropoda > Insecta > Lepidoptera > Crambidae > Eudonia > Eudonia mercurella. The sequence goes on from OY720029.1 coordinate 15,458,771, forward strand.
TTCCCTTTAGAAAATGATCAACATGATACTTCATACAGATACACATTATTTCTTAACGAGTTATATTCACTCATCTATTTAACACACAATGTTTAGTAATGGATGAGTCTTGCCAGGGAGGGCTCAGAGACCCAGCTTATTGGTCCTGAGCCGTTTGTGGCACTGGCACCAAGTACCATCAACAAGGCCTTAAAAGATTACATCAAAAACAGGCACGGCATCGAATGGAAAGAGCAGCCGGGTATGAAACACTCCAAATCCTTCCTAGGTGAAAACGCCTTAGGACGGAGTAAGTTCATATGCGGAGGCAGTAGAAGACAGGCCCGATTAACCATCGGTGCCTTGACAGGGCACTATGCCACAAAACAAATGCTCCACAGAATGCATCTACCAACAAACAGCTTATGTAGGGCATGTGGAGCGGAAACGGAGTCAATGCAGCACCTACTGTGTGACTGTGACTCTCTGGCTAGGAAAAGAATGGGACTCCTGGGGTCGGCTTATCCGAAACCAGAGGACTACAGGCTCTTCGCTCTTAAGGACGTGGCCAAACTTATGGCATCTATCTTTACAGAGGAAGAAGAGTGAAAGGACGGGGTTGCACAAAAGATCCCGATGGGTCGAAGTGTTACTGCAAGAGTGAAACCTCAGCAGGCCCCACTAAGATAAGATAAGATAAGATAATGGATGAGTCTTTTTTTAAAAGTGAGGGAGGTAAAGTAAAACTTGGTTACCTATTGAAACGCATAACGTTTTTAGGCATAAACTGAAAATGCATAATGTTCATGGTCATAATCGTCACTTGCCATAAGTCTTTATAGCATAACTTCATAACGCATAACATCATATGGCCGAAATCTGTAAGGCATAATCATGGAAAGGCATAATTGCAATAATTCATAATTAACAAAAGGCATAATTTAAATTTGCCATAACATTTAAAAGGCATAATATTCAAAAGGCATACATTTGATAAGCATAAACTGACAAAATTCATATATTCTTAAGGAATAATACTTGTATACCTTAATTTCAAAAAGCATACATTTGGTATTCATAACTGATTAAATCCCTAATATCATAAGGCACATTTTTATAATTGATTATTCATAATAAATAACAATATAAGTATACACAATACGATCCACATTATTTACATCCTAACAAAAATGAGAAGATGTTTAGTATTTCTAAAACATTGCCACCAAAATATCAACAGGCGTTATGACTGAGGGTATTGTAATAAAAAACAATATTTTTTAACTGTCTTACAATGTTATTCGTAATTAGTACATCCATACTATTGTTTTTGTTACGTGTGTTGTAAAATGACTGAGATCAGTGACTGTAAATTGATTTTAACACAAAAAGGTGGTGAAAAATTGTGTATTGATGGTTTTGTTTACGAGAAGAATCGGGTTTGCAATGATCATCATTACTGGATATGTGAAATGAGACGAAGAACTAAATGCAGCATAAGGGTGATAACTAAATGGAATGCGGAAAACGGAATGCACATGAACATAAATGATGCAATACTTGAAGACAACCATGAACCAGATGCCTTAAGATCAAAAATAGCTGATAATTGTATCAGCTATTTTTGATTATTATAAATAAAATAAAAAATAGTGCTGGAAATTCGGGTTTGAAACCAACCCAAATAATCAATCAATGCATAGCGTCTACTTTAAGTGACATTTTAAAACATTTGCCTTCGTCTACAAATTTAAAACAAATGATTTATAGAAAAAAAAGAAACTTTCACCTATAATTGAAGAACCAAATTCGTACGATTTTGATATAAATATGGATAATTTGAACTTTGATTCAATCGACGATTTAATAATAAAAGACAAAATGTTTGATGAAAAACGAGTAATAATTATCACTACACAAAAATTGTTGTCACTACTTAACAAATCAAACTTTTGGGTCATGGATGGCACTTTTAAAATAGCCCCACAAATATTTCAACAGCTGTATACAATACATTGGGCCATTCAAGATAATAAAACTTTCCCATTAGTATTTATTTTGTTGACAAACAAAGGCAAGGTGAGTTATGACAACGCATTTGAGTTACTGTTTGAATGTGCCGAATCAATTAATATTACGCTTAATCCTCATTACATAATGATGGATTTTGAAAAAGCACCGCAAATAAGTTTAAAAAAATTTTTTGATAATGTAATTGTAAAAGGTTGCAATTTTCATCTCGGCCAAATTATATATCGGCAAGTTCAAAAGTCAGGTAATCAAAAAAGATATGGGACTGATATTCAGTTTGCTACCGAAATTATTAATGGCTTTATCATACCTATCAACCGAAGATATTCCTATTTACTTTGAAAAGTTGTAACAACATGTCTCTGAGGAAGCCAAAGTCATTGGAAATTGGTTGAGTGAAAATTATATATATGGAACCGGCACGTCGCCACCAAAATATGACCCTACCTTTTGGAGTATGCAAGAATTGGTTAACATTAACCTACCACGAACACAAAATTCTGCAGAATCGTGGCATAACAGAATCAATACAATAATCGCCAAACAACATCTGGGTTCTACTGTTTAGCAAATCACTTAATAATTGAAATGAAGCACTCCCTCGCAGAAGCCGAAAAATTGTTAATGGGCGTACCCCCACCCACAAAAAGACATAGATATGTTGATAAAACAAATAGAATAACAAATATTTTAGAAAAACAATCACATCACAGTAAATATGATTTATTACAAATGATAGCAGTTAATTTAAAACTCGCTTAATTTCCCTATTAAACTCACATTAAGGCAATAAGATAGGAAAAATTATATGTGCGCACATAATTGTTTTTAATTATTTTCGTTTTTGAATATTAAATATAAATTACCTATATTAATTAAATATATTATTATTATTAGGAAACATTTTATTTTGGGAATGATATCAGTTTATTAAAAATAAAGCTCTAATTTACTATTAGTGTAATAAATATGATGTCATACATAATATAAATACATTCTATGTAGGTATCTCCTTTTTAAATTATATAATATAATAAATATTTCGATTTAAAATATTGTTTTATTTACTACACCTTATCAAGCATGCAGCAAGCAAGCATGCAGTAAGCATGCAGCAAGCAAGCTTCAGCAAGCATGCGGCATGCAAGCAGCATGCAAACAGCATGCAAGCAAGCAAGCAGCAGGCAAGCAAGTTAGCAGCATGTAAGCAAGCATGAACCATGCAAGCAAGCATGCAACATGCAGCAGGCATGGTTTCTGTCACGGCTCCGGCGCTGCAGGGCTCCGGCGGTCCACCGGAAATACTCCCTTTAAAACAACTTAAGATTATGTCAAAACAAAATTATGACTGTTAACAGTTATGCATAGTAAAATTATGCGTTTTAAAGTATGCTTAATAAAATTATGTCAAACAAAAATATAGATTTTAACGATTATGATTTTTTACATTATGCTTTTCAAAAATTCTGCATTATTATGTTCCTACTTATTTACCTACTTCCTTACCTTCTGTAACTATTTTCCTCATGTAATAGCCATAGACTGTCCCACGCTTGTCAAATGCGTGTTGGTGATCAAAAACCCTGGTTATACCTAATACATCCAAAGATTGGGACCAGATGTCAATAAATGCAGTATAGTGCAAAAATATTATCAACACATTTGGACGTCATTATAAAACCAAACCGCCTGTTTAAAATTTCGACTTGGAAAATTGATCACGGAATGTTCTAAAAAGTTTCTGGCTAACTGATCGAATAATAATTTGATTGGCTGCCGTGCTCGCGCCACAATTAAAAGTTTGCTGATATTACTAACTGGATACTAATGTATAAGTTAATTGGCAATTATCGTTCGACCGTCGTCACCTAGAGGATAAAAACTTTTAAAAACACATTTTTTGAAATTCTTTTCGGTCTAACTTTTTTTTAACAGGTGGATTAAATAAATATTTTTTTAATCCGCCTGTTAGATACGTTCAACAGTGCCCTTGCTTTAACTTGCTGTTCTTGTTTGTAATACTCGTAGTTGAGGATTCACCGCCTTTTGTCTGATGATTCAATAAAGTCTCAATATAGTGTAGGTAGATAACTATCACTCTGAGTACAGACAAACGCAATTTGGAAACATTATTTCATTTTACCAATTATTACTTTTAAATTTAATTTTGTATTTCTTTGTAGTATCACTACGTATACGGTATGGTACAGTGTTAGTCAAATATATACGTACCTAACTATTAATTTATTTCTCAAAAACTTAATACACTGATATAACTCACACATGTATTTACATATGTCTAAACATTAAAATAAATCTTTAAAGTTGTAAACACGCCGGTCTTTTACAAAACACTACTGTTTACAACTAGTTTTGATGAACGAGTAACAATACGTCTACTTCGAACTACGGTCGAAAACTATCTTTTTAGGGTAAGGGTTTGAAAAGCGTGTCTGTATATTCATTACTGTAACTGAGAGACAACCAAATATATATATCTCAACTTTTATAGATATAAACCTAAAAATTCGTAAAATTTCCAAAATTGTTTTTAGTCTGTCAAACACAAAACAATCTCTATAAAAGACAAATTATGCGACGCAACGTCACAGTCTTAGGTTAGTCTGCTCTTAATAAGTGCAATGCGCGCATAGAGCGTGATCAAGATTGCACGTGATAAACAACTAAGCTTCACAGACCCTAAGCTTGACATGACCCACAGAAAGCATGTATGCCGCGCTCGAGCAACGCACACATTAGACCCTCTCACGGATACTGAATATCGGACCATCTCAAATCAGTCCGAAGTTTGTATGAAGCTTACCTTTAGCAGTTTCTTTATTTTATGTCCGAGCCTATCAATGAAGAAAATGAAAGAAAAAGAAATAGGTATTATGCTGGTCGCTATCTAGTCGTCTTCCTACCTACCACCATTCTACCACCATTCTTATTGATGACAAATAATATCATAACTTTTATATAAGGTATCATATAAAAGTTATGACATTATTCAAATCCTTAAGGGATAACTTTATTTTTAATTAAAGTGTTGTCAACTGTGTCATCGGCCATTTCCCAGAGGGCATTGCAATAATTACAAACGTCGCCGACCTTCGGGCGGTAATTTATTTGATATTTATGCACCCTCAATTTTAAAAGGTACTCATTATTGAGGGCGATGAGGAACGTGTAACTCATCAGAGGCTGTTACTAATTGATAAGTCGTGGCGAGATACTTCGATGGTGGTAATGCGGTGAACGAATTTGGTAGAATGTTTCAGTTGGAAAAGGTATGTGGTGTTTTTCTTACGTGACTATAAAGAAATGTAAAAAAAAATTGTTATCCAATGTCACCAATACACTAAAAAAATGTAAAATGCCCAACGATGTTTTAAAAGTAGTTAAAATATTTTGTTATTGATAGTAACTCTTTAATTAAAAATAAATTGATTTTTTTTACAATTTTTACCAAACTATGATAAGTTGTCATTATTTACTTTCAACAGCTCTCCCTTACGGGCTTTTAATAAAAAAGTAACATCTCCAGATTACTCAGGGAATTTTCGTATCTGTTTCAGACAGATTCTTTAGCAAAACAAAATGGTAGACACAATTTAGAGAAAGGCTGACTGAACGATCGCTTTGAACTGAGCGAGAATCCGCAACGTTTGAACGGTCGCCTACTCGATGTTCTCTCGTCGAGAAAAACACTTCCAACGCTTTGCGTACAATTCGCTGAAACGTAGCAGAGCAAATACCTCAATACGAGTACCAATTATCCTTTTATGGGGCCCTAAAAAAAGGTCCCATCCTATTGAATTAACAAGAGAAACGTCATCAATACTCTGTTCGTTATTGGACACCAAATCTGTTTATTTAGGACTAAGCCGGCCATCCTTTGTGCCTACGGTACATTTTGCTTGTTACCTCCAGATTTAATTTAACTACATGGGATGAAAATGTAAACAGATACCTGATTTTCGGCAATTCATTTGATTGTACATACCATCGGGCCCGCAAAGGCTTTCGCTAATCCGGAGTTTGTTTGATTCGTGCGGTACCTACATGAATATTTTGAGTGTTTCCAACATTGGAATATACTAAACGAGACTTAACCGTTGCCCGGTCCTTTGTGTCAAATTTGATTCGTAACAATTGATTTGTTACAATATTGGGACAGCAGCGGAGCTGGGCCTTGTTTCTGTTATTCTGTAACGTCTGGTATTGTGACTCAGTAGTAGTTTCCACTACATATTATTTCTACCTTTTTTATAATGAGTCAAACATTAATATAATATACACTTTTAAACTTTCGCGTTCCATAATTAAACAAAGAATATAAACGGGTATTAAGGGGTATTAATTGGATGAAGACTCTGCCGCGCAAACGGAGGCGCAACATCGCGAGCAGCAGTCAGCCCGTGACCACGGCCGGTGTAACTCGGTCGAAACGTCGGGTATAAAGAAGGTATGATACCTTTTTACTAATTAGTTTGCGTTGATACCCGTTTAAATTCTTTGTTTAATAATATAATAATATAAATAATCTAAAGCATATCAATTAAAGGCGATATGCAAGTTAAAATTAAGGAGGAATATTAATTTGCATGTTTTAACTGACGACTTGAGCTGTTAAACTTTTTCAAGCTCTTTTTAAGTATTTTAACGGCTGGAAGTTTCAAACTCTTTTTAAGATCCTTTCCTTTCCTTGTTCTTTCCTTTATAAAGTTCATAAAGGTGCATGTTGGTCGTGTTCAAATTAATAAAGAAAATTTCTACTGTCAAATAATTTAACCCCTCAGTTTTACGCATCCCTGCTGCTTGGTTGAACTGAGATCAAGGATATTGTGTTTTAGTCATTACAGCACTACCTACTGTAGCGTCTGCTAACAAAATTGCATTCACTTCAGACGAGGAGGCAGAGAGATTAGACACAGGTGTCAGGTGCTTTCATTGTACGTTGCAATTTCCTCACACCATCTACTTACTATCTACAAGCTGTTTGAAAACAGATCTAACTTTCCGTGTAAATTTATTATTCCCTAAACACTCGTCATTGTAACGTGGTAGTGATAAAAAAGGAAATAATGTCACTTTTACCTACTATTTATTTGATAATATTTTGTAAACTGAAAATAAGAGAGAATAATATTACACAATAATAGACCTATCAGATTAAGTAAGTTTCGGTGGAAGTTTGCATGGTAATGTACATCATATATTTTTTTAGTTTTATCATTCTCTTATTTTAGAAGTTACAGGGGGGGGGACACACATTTTACCACTTTGGAACTGTCTCTCGCGTAGCTTACGCGAGAGACAATTTAGAAAAAAATATATTAGAAACCTCAATATCATTTTTTAAGACCTATCCATAGACGTTTGATAGGGTTTGACGAAAAAAATATTTTTGAGTTTCAGTTTTAAGTATGGGGAACCTCCAAAATATATTGTTTTTTTCCTATTTTTGTGTGAAAATATTAATGCGGTTCACATAATACATCTACAAGTTTCAACAGTATAGTTCTTATAGTTTCGGAAAAAAGTGGCTGTAACATACGGACGGACAGACAGACAGACATGATGAATCCATAAGGGTTCCGTTTTTTGCCATTTGGCTACGGAACCCTAAAAAGACCTTATTAAACAGTGAATAAGTTTTAATCGTCTTAGTAATGTTTACATGTGTATAACATTTAGGTACAATCGTCGCCCGCACTCAATCAGATAAAAATAAGATATAAAGATATCAATTATAAAAGATATGACTTCCTTTATTATATTTTTCATCATCATCAACTTATTTAATATCCCCAGTACTGGGCACGAGCCTTCTCCATGGATGGATAGGGAGGACATACCATAAACCACCACGCGGGCCCAGTGCGGATTGGTGGTTGGTAACGACTGCTAATGTAACCGAAACCAACGGCTTTACGTTCCTTTCGAAGCACTGAGGAGTAGTTAAATAATATCTTTAATTTATTACATATTTTTTATTTATCTTTTTCTGACAGCTTTATATTGCAAGGTAGAAACCAGACCGTATTTTCACCACCCGCTTTCGTAAAAAGTAATTAAATGTGTAAGGTTGTTGTTTCCATTTCAATCATTCATAATTCGTTCATAATTTGGTTCGATTTAGACGTGAAAACACAATACACTTAAGCTATGTCAAGCGATGTACTCATTCGTTAGTAAGTGATTTGAAAACTTCACAATCTTAATCGCGCTACTGGCAAAAAGACGCGATAGTTTTTAAACTCCACTTCCTATGTGGTGACTAGCATACTGCTCCCCTGCGACGTAGCACACTCGCTTAAGCTTAATTAATGTTTAAGATCGGCGCCTTTAAACGCTCCGATCAAACTTAGCTGTTTCTAATTATGTTCAGCGAAACCTCACCCTAGAGTAAGTATAAAGTTTTGAATTTGAACAGATATCTGTAAAGTTGGTGCTTACATTTTGATTTTTTACATTGTTATAGTCCACAAGCACTATATCTAATGGTGTTACACACAAGTAAGGCTTCGGCGCCTTTAAACGCTCCGATCAAACTTAGCTGTTTCTAATTATGTTCCGCGAAACCTCACCCTAGGGTATAAAGTTTTGAATTTGAACAGATATCTGTAGTCGGTGCTTAGATTTTGATTTTTGGGCAAAGGTGGATATTGGCTTAATCACCACACTTGCCAAATGCGGGTTGGTGATCACAAACCCGGGCATTGAACCCGGGATCTTCGGATATCTGGCCGAGCGTTTTACCACTCGGCCACCGAGGCGAGGCGAAAAAGTCTAACAAAACATGGTTATTAATTTGGAGCTTATAACCTTTTATTAAACTAGGTAAAATGCTTTGCGCACACCGGGGCTAGGGGTGATCCCGGGTTATGTTAAGTGGGACTCTCCTCCTCTTTCTTCGTCTAGCTACTAAAAGCTTAGCGAGGGGAGGGGAGATATACGCACTAAAAAACCTAGTACGCATGCACATCAGACTATCTCAAACTATAAAATTTCCTAAACAGACTTTGAACTTTATCTGTTTGTAATATGGTTGAACATTTATTGAAGAAATTTGACAGTTTTGAATAGATCGCGAGATTTACTTAAATAACTTGATGTGATTGATTTTAACAATTAAAATTTTCAATCTTAGTAAATACGAGTAAGTACCTAAATCTCGCGACAACCTTTATATCTATAAATAGTGTAGTGACGTTATAAGTAATTTATTTATTTACAAACAAAGACAAAAACAAGTTAATAATTAAACTACTTAAAATTAAACTTATAAAAACTATAAACTAAAACTACTACTACTACTTTGTTATAAGTTGATAGTAATTTAAAGTAAAAGTTTATTTTTTCTTTTTAGCGCATTTAAATAAAAGCTTGTTTTTAAAAAGATTTTTTACTTTTAATTTACTAGTGCTTGCATTGCAAAGTACATGAAGGGTAGCATCAGCGACCAAATAAACGATTTACGGAGTACCTATAGGCTCCCTTGACACCAGCATTGAACACAGACGCGATTCAATTATATTTGTACGTCGGTCCTTGCATAATGTTAGTGGGAAATGGAATTGTTTGTCGATACGTTAGATTGGGCAAATTACTCGATTGAATCCAGAATCTATTGTAATTGTTTAACCTAACACTACTGGGTAATATCGGGGATTGCGAAACTGTACTAACTGTGCCAAATTTAGATAATTTTCGGTCCAGTCTATCTTATTTATCGGCGAACAATAAGTAGAGTATAACAGCACTACATTGGCGTTACAATTTAGTCAGCACTAGTTTTGGCTAGGCAAAACTATTCATTGGTTAAAGTTTGACTTTGGCATGTCGCCGGTCGCACGCCTCGCTCGCTCAGCTCGCGCGATGCGGTCATAAAATTTTACCTTCTCAGGGTGCCTAGTTCGAGTATTATTTGCTATTCTATCACGTTAATGAAAACGCGATTTTGAATGCCAAAATTTTTACTCTCCTCGTCTACCATTGTCGCTGATGCTTCAAAGCTAATCACACATTTGATTAGCTTTGAATCTCACATCTCATCTTACACAATTCACTCCGATAATATCGTAAAAATTCAGAATAAATGTCTCAAAATAGCAACGTTTCGCTCAGGCGTAGATCGTAGACTATTTTCCTACTCAGAGAGGCGTAGTCATTTCAAAGTTACTTCTCTAGAAACACGCCGCAAGCAGCAAGACCTCCTTCACTTGCACAAAATTGTTCATTCTGAATTTGATTCCCCCAACCTTCTTAAAATAGTTAATTTCAACACTAGATCTTTCTTGCGAAATAGACAGAAGCTTTTTATACTGCAAACATATAGAAACAATACCTCATACTATAACCCCTTAGTTCGGATGTGTCGCTTATACAACGAACTGTCGCAGGAACACGACGAGCTGGATATTTGTATAAGTAAACACATCGCGTTTAGATATAAGGTAAAAAATATCTTGAACTGAAATGTCCAGTCATGTCTGTCACCTGTTTCAACTGTATTATAATTTATTTACGTGCTAATGCTTGTCATGCTGTGTGAATACGCTTTTGGGTTTCGATCCAGATTAGATTATTGTATAGGCTACTATTTAGCATAAGCTACGATTGTTACCTGTTGTGTACGCCATATATAAAATAAATAAATAAATCTTAACGTTAATGTCAAATAAAACTTGTAACTTGAAGCTTTCAAAAGAGCTCAAGAACCTTACTACGTTAAATCGAATATGCATTGATGCAAGAGCTTTTCCAAGTCTAAACTAATTCTGATAAAAAATAATTTTTACTTTTGTTAGGTAAGAACTAAAACGGGTTAGGGTATTCCTAATGGCACTTTATGTAACAATTTTGTATAATTATAACTATCACGATTAAGGTTTACTACAGGGTTTTCCCTATTTTGAACTCAGTGGTAAAAACTGTAAGACAGTGTTTTAGTGATTCTTAATTATTGTTTTTGTTTATGTAGTATCATGTTATACTTTTTCTAGTATCTAAGTGAACTTACCTGCCAGATCAATAAAGTACTGGTAATCATACTCTTCATACCAGATCGTAACAATGTAGAACGATGTTGTTGGCAGCAGAAACAGGTATGAAGGCGGTTGACGGGTTCAGTACGGTCCCTACCCGGCTATGTTCTGAAAGGTAAGTAAATAACACACAAACAACACAAAGCAGGCCACATAGAAACTCGTGCTGAAAGTGATGTTTTCCACTGCCAACAAACAAATATTGGCTCACTCTCCTAACTACCACCGGCACCGGTTCGATGGTACAAATCTAATATTATTATACTTTAATCTAAATTTATGTAGTAACTTGCAGCACCTATAATGTGATGGCCACAGCTAGCTTGGCAGTTTCAGTCTAAATTGAACTTTATTGGAATGGATTAAGATCCTTCACGTTTGTTTGTTGTTTGTTTGATCTGCACTTGAGCACACTTTACACTAGTCAAGAGTTTTACTATAAATTCTGCGATTAATACATTTGTATTTGGTAGATGCATTAACCTAAAAAAAGCCCTCTATATGAAAATAGTAGATTGTATGACAAGGGAGCAAAATAGTATTTCCACGGCGAGGGCGCTACTTCTAACCCCGAGCGCAGCGAGGGATTCAAATTAGGTACATCGCCCGAAGGAAAAATATTTTTTCTATATTTGCTCTCGAGTCTACTCTACTTTTCTGGCTGCTGGACCATAACTTGGAAATAAATTATGAAAAAACTAAAATCATGCAATACAAATCTTATAAGAAAGCCCCATTAAATTTAAAAATAACCTATCAAAATACACACTTAGAAACCGTCGAAACTTTTAATCTACTAGGAATAAATATAGACACCCACCTAAACTGGAAATCTCACATTGACTGCATAAAAACAAAACTTGCCAAATTTACATATGCCTTATTCCAATTAAAACAATGTACAAATAGAGAAACAGCTCTGTCAGCTTACTACGCGTATGCATACTCTTGGCTCAAGTATGGAGTAATGCTATGGGGATACAGCGTAAATGCCAATGAGTTGTTTATAATGCAAAAAAAATGTGTACGAATAATAGCCCATATAGACAACTTGCAAAGTTGCAGACCATATTTTGTCAAATACAACTTATTAACACTCCCTTCAATTTATATACAAGATATTTCTATATTCGTGCATAAAAACATGAACCTATTCACAAAAGTTGTAAACACTCATAATGTAAACACACGCAATAAATATAGGCTATACCTACCGCCATCTAGAATAAATATGCTCAATCGCAGTCCACACTACATGTCCATAAAAATATTTAATAAATTACCAAATTATATTAAAAATGAAAAAAATGCTGTAGTATTTAAAAGAAAATTAAATGTATTTCTAATTAAAAATTGTTTCTATTCTGTAGATGAATATTTTAATTTTAATGTTAATAATTAATGTTTTTATTTTTTAATAATTGATGTTTTTATTTATTGGTAAATGTAATTTAATTTCTATTATATTGTTATTTTAATTTATTTAATATTATTTTTTTATCTCATCATCATTTAATTTTTATGTATAATTTAAATATAAGTTTAAAAATATATATTTTTAAACTGTATATTTGTAATACCTGCAAAAGGTCACTAAGTTATAAAGCCACATAAAATATATTTCACCTGTATGATACACTTAGTTATGCAAATAAATATTTTGATTTGATTTGATTTGATTTGATTTCTTTTTTCTCTATATTTGATACACTAGCGCAATTTTGAAAAGTTTTTGCCACTATTATTTGGGATCGATATTGTTATCAATAATCTTAGTATCTGACTGGTGCTTAAGACAAGGTACAGAATCCTTTGATGTAGAAGAACGTGGCGACAATGGCATGGACGAATTGTCTTTAGGTCTTAATTTTATATTTTCTACAATGCGGGTGCTAGTTTTTTCCTAATTTTGAATGGAATCTTCGATATAACCTTCTGCTACAGAGCTGGATTTCCACCCTCCGTGCCGCTTTAAAACAGTAAGGTCCGCTCCAGAATCTGCCAAAAGTGTAGCGGACGTTCGTCGAAAACAATGTCCTGTGTATAGCTTGCAATCGGGCAACTTCAAGTACTTATATAGCGATTTCTAGGGGCATTGAAGATATTCTATTTTTTCCCATAACCTGTTTGAAGCACTTTCCATTTTGATACCTAATAAAATATCTATTAGATGTTATATAAGAGGGACGCAGGCTCTGATATTTTTCCACTATTCTTTTCTGGCCACGAATGAGGAATGACCGATCAATTTTTGTTTTTGAGTCAGTTAAATTCACTAAAAATAATTCATCTGAGTGTTTTTAGACATCATCGATTGTTATTTTTATAAGCTCGTTACTACGACAAGCTCCATGTATACCGAATATTAAAGCCACCTGTAACAAAACAGAAAGGGAATCAGACAAGTAGGTACAATACGTACACGTTTGATTGTTTACAAAACACTCTGTTAATAGATTACAGTGGAAAAACTAAAAGATAAGTACACATACTATTGTTGCGAGAAATTCCTTATCAGGCGCGTCATTCAAAAAAGTCTTAACGTTTTGATGAGAAAATACTTTTGATTTCTTTGGTTTGTGTCCTTCGGATAAGTCTCTTCAGATAAGCTAGTATTTTGAGTAGCTATCAATTTTAATATTTTTATTCAGGGCCGGATTCAGATGACGCCACAGGTATTTACTGTAGATTTAAGCATTGAGTATACACTCCAAAGGGTAGAAGGTTGCTTAGTTTGGGCCAATTCTTGAAAATAGGCCAAAAACACATTTTTCGAAAACGTTTTTGCTCCTTTTCTGTTTTTCCATAGAATAAAATTGTCTTAGGCCCTTAAATATTTTGTCCCGGGATTTCGTGGGTAATAAGTTTTGTACGACGCTGTTTGCTTCTATTGTTATTGTTTCAGGAGTTAATGCATTGTCACTTTCATAACTCGATGTAGAACTCATTATTTTTACAAAATACAATAAAAAAAATATGTACTGATTACAAGAACAGAGACGTAATTCGCGCGCTTTTTGAAGTGAAAACTTCTTTAGCGGCGTTGTGCACTTTTTTTTGGAATGGGTAAAAAGTGTTAAACTCGCGTCAGGACACGTGACCGTCAGGCGCGACTGTTTCAGGCAACGTTCGAAAGATGGCGCTGCTAGTTCTCCAAGCATGACTGTGCTTCTACAAATCTTATAAGGTTATCCCAGCTGCCGACAGATGGCTCTAAACTTCAATTTTTTTTATCTCTTGTACGAACAAAACTATTACAATTTCTGATATTATAGAAAATATACAAAAAATGAATGACAGGGTTCGCATGTACGATCAAAGAGAACTTTTTTATTTTGATAGCTATAGAAATGCCAAAACGACTTCTTCTTTGGTGTGCATGAATCTTTGAAATGTCTACTGTATACCTACTATTTAGAAAGGACTATATTATACTACTATAGGCATATATGAATATATTACCGAAAAAAGCAACGCGACTTATAGTTGCGGTTGATAAAATAGAACAGAATATTTTATTTGCTAAGAATATGGTTGGTATTACAAAAAGTTGGTCATATTTTTATAGTTTCACATATTCTGCCATGTAGACATGCAAAGTTTATAATAATAACTTTTTAATGTAATTTAAATTGTCATGTTTGTGTACGATAGCCCAATAAATAAATATTGTATTCTACCACATAAATGAGAGTACTTTTATACTGATAATTAAAGCAATTCGTGCAAAATTATTCCCTAACCATTCCAAAATATCAAAAATGCACAACGTTAATATTCAAGTTTTCACTTCTGCCGGCACTCCCAGAGTGCAACCAGTCGGTTTTTTTTTAGTTAGCGCGGGTCCCCACGCGCCGTTCAGCCAACACGTACCAGCCAGTAATTCAGAAAATTTGCGTTCGATTTCTATGAATGATATATGTTGCAAATTCAAATCTCATTTCCGCCCGCTAAAAAGTTCCTATCGGAAAAGAGCTATTTTGCTCCCACTTATAGAGGAACAAAGCGACACTTATCGAATAGAAGGGATGAAAATAAAATATACTTATCATTACGAAGACTGTAGGTAGCACGTGGTCCAGACTAATACTTGTTAATTAACCAATGTGGTTGTACAAGTTCTTATAGTTATTTACTAGGAGGATTTACTAGTTAGTTCCTAAGGGAGGCCCATGCCGCATCGGATGGGTGACCAACAATTTATCATCTTGAGCTCCTCCGTCCTTAGAAAGAAATATAGAGCCCCGGCTGCATTAGCAGTCGTTCACAAGTTCGGTGACGCTGAATACACCGTCAGATGCTATCAGCAAACTCTCAAAAAAAGGCGTTAACAACCACCAATCCGCATTAGGCTCGTAGTTTATGGCACGTCCTCCCTATCCTGGATTGGTGGAGGGAAGGCTCATTCATGCCCAGCAGTGGGGACATTAAAATGAGCTGGTGATGATGATGCGAGATTAAATTTTTGTTAGTAATATACAAATCAAATTAGAAAAATACTTATAGCTATGATTATTTACATATAATTTTACGCAAATATTGTTGCGATCAAATTACAATTTGAAAAGAGACAAAGTGTTGAAAAATTGTTGTCGACATTGAATAGGGCTCTTTTGGCTTAAAGTCAAAGTCAAAGTCAAAGTAAAAGTCAAATATTTTTTATTCAAATAAACTTTAGAAAAGTGCCTTTGAATCGTCCAAACATTTTTTTACCTACTACCCATTCAGGACGTTTATTTTTTAGCTGTGAAGAAACTTATAAGTAACGACATTAACAAAATGATATGCTGTTACCAAGTTATACAAGTTTAAAATTACTTAACAATATTTTAAATTAGAAATACCTGTTGGAGTGATTGAAGCATTTTAAATCCATGCTGTTTTGTCTTCAATGTAATCAGACACTTTATAATAAGCTTTTTTACAAAGCTTTTCTTTAATGGTGATTTTAAATTTATTAATATCAAGTTTTTGAAAATTACTTGGAACTTTATTGTAAAAACGTACACACAGGCCTCTAAATAAATTATTTACTTTGTGGAGCCTAGTATAAGGTACTGCTATTTTGTTTTTATTTCTAGTGCCTTACAAATAAACAAAGAATAAGCTTCGAATAGTTCTTCCGTGTTTTGTCTCTTTAACTCTAATTTGAAATGACGTTTATATGACAGGAACAAAACACGGAATAACTATTCGGACCTTATTCTTTGTTTATTTGTAAGGGGCCTAGTGTTTACATTGTGAATATCACTGTTTTTAGAAAAAAGTTGTTTTTATAAACATACATTAGGTTCTCTTAAATATATTGTGATGCAACACTATCTACTTTTACTTACAAAGTACAAAGTAAAACATACAAAGTAAAAGTAGATAGTGTTGATTACTTTCGGCGAGTTGGATTGAGCCACGATAGCGTAGTTGGTAGTGCACCTGACCCGTCATGTCATGAGGTGCGGGTTCGAATCCCGCTTATGGATTTTTATCAACACTTTGTCTTATAGCTATGTTAGTATGCTATTACGCTATCTTGTATCTATGTTTGTAAACAGCCCTATACGCGTCAGCCCAACAATTTCCAAGTTCCGGAGCGAACTTTGGAACTGGAGCGTTTGGAGTTCACAATAAGTGTTATTGGTAAGTGATACTGCTCATTCCAGAACTTACTACGAGCTGGAGACTTGTTTCTTCAAACACGGCTGAAAAGATTGGGTGAAAAGAGGGGTGAGAGATGGGCCTCTGTTACGTTACGTTACGTTACGTTACGTTACTCCGTTACGTTTCACTCACCGGACTAAACGCAGCAGCAACGAGTGCCATTGTTTCACGCCGATATTCTGTGAAAGGGTGGTATTACGCCGGGCGAGCCGGCCCATTTTGTGCTGCAACGCAGCGTGGCTCTACCACTCAGAAAAAAAAATTGAATTTAGTTTGTAATTTGTTTCACTTTTTATTTTATTTATCATACATGCATGCACCTGTAATTGTAATGGCAGTTAGTTTTAAGCTACTTTGTATTTTCTATGTATTTTGTTTTAATTGTTACACCTTATGTTGGTGATCCAAATGAATAAATAAATAAATATAAATAAAACATATTATACCGATTTACTCGCGTTTATATAATATGAAAAAAAAAATCTTGTCGTTTTGAGCACTTTGCAGGACTGTGGCATGTGGTTACAAGGAGAATGAGATGTTGGTCGTTCCAAAATTAAATTATGACGCTACCGCGAACTATTTTTATCGGGTGCGTTCCTGTTCATGCAGAATGAGTTTAAAGTATAATTTGATCTTGCAGTTTTTAGTCTGGGCTGGAATTAGCCTGTATGATGGGGGTCTCAGGCAGCTGATGTTAAATTCCAACCATTCCAGCTTTTAAATATGCCATGAATTGTTTGTAATAAACGCTTATACCAAGGAGGTTAACCTTGATGTTATTAATATTTAAATGGTTGTGGTATAATTTATAATAAAAATAATGTAGTATGACATAATATTCTGTAAAAAAAATACATTAATAAAAAATACGACTACTTTTAAAGAAAAGATGATTCAATGATTCTCTTGTAAAGGTGATCATTTTTTAAATAAACAAATAAATAAAATGGGAACTTTTGGAAATAAATATACCCTATGCATTTTTGTAAAATTTCAACTAACTAAATATTACATATTAGTCATAGCGTGATGTAATATAGCCTATAGCCTTCCTCAATAAATGGACTATTCAACACAAAAAGAATTTTTCAATTCGAACCAGTAGTTCCTGAGATAAGCGCGTTCAAACAAACAAACAAACAAACAAACAAACTCTTCAGCTTTATAATATTAGTATAGAAAAGCATTAATATTATAAGTTTATATGCTTGACAAATATTAGATAATATTGATAAAATAAATTTACAAACTTTTCTTACCAAGAACTTCAAACGTCCTACTTCTTTTGTTGCTGTCTGTATTAGTGAATATTGTAGTACATAGAATAATATATTCATGATAACAAAGAGTAATATGCCTAACTTATTCTTGGACATAAATCTCCTCTTCACTCAGCGAGCCCGTCAGCTTTCCGCCCGAATTTTAAAATTCATGCGGACAAAGCTTCAAAAATTCCACGCACAAGTTGGGATGTCACGAACGCTAATGTCCGTTCTTCCCTCGTTTTTTTTTAACAAAGTTCGTTGTAAAAATTGGGGTCATACCCACCCATCACGGGCACGCACGGCGACTCACGACACAAATTCCATTATTTAATACAATTTGCCACGCTTTGACGCCCCTCACTGAAGTTAACGCAGTGTGGTATCTTTATAAGAGACATAAGTAAGGTTGACTTTTTACTAGGAGAGTTACCTTCATAACCTGAGGTGTATGCGCAAAGCATTTAACCTAGTTTAAAAAAAAGGTTGACTTTTTAAAATTTTTATATTTTGATGTGCTGTAAAAGGTTCCTTGTTGTGTCCAATGTTTTGAGTCGTATATCGAACGCTTGTCAAAAGCAAGCTTCACCATGGCTACACTTATCAAATCATAACTTTTTAGAAATGTAATGAACTTTCTAGTGTAACTTAAATAAGATCTTTTTTAGAAAACCTCCTTAGACCTAACTGTTTTGTTTGATCCTTATTAACGAAATTGAACAAGATTACGCAGAGCAATAAAAAAAAATAGATCCTATTTTTTATTGAATATGAATTTTATATAGGGAATATGCTAGGCCGTTGAGTTAGTCTACTGGTCATCCGTTTAGCCCTCTTCCCTTCGACTTCACGGAAGGCAATAAGTTCGTACGTTCGTTGCTCATGCAAAGGGGACGTCGAACTACTAGTTATGAATTATTGGCATTGTAATTTACAATAGTGACTTACCTATCTAGGGCTGAACAATTAATTACGCTTTTAGATATTTATGTTTATTACTTAAATCTTTATTAAATAGACAACGGACTAGTTAGCATTAAAATAGCTTGTCCTTTCTAAACCCCATCTAGTTATTAAGTACTAACATATATTTAGAATTATTATAAATAATAATAAATGTTTCCCACACTCACACCAATTATCTAGCCCCAACAAGAGCTTCCTTAAGAAACTCGATAAAATGGTTAACTAGACAACGGATAAACATACTTAATATACTTAAATACATACTTATTATACATAGGAAACACCCAGACCCGAAACAATTTAGAAAAACAGATATTTCTAAATTGACCCGACCGGGGATCGAACCCGGGACCTCAGAGATGGCGACACCATGAAAACCGGTGTGCAAGCCACTCGACCAAGAGGTCGTCAAATTATTATATTAAATAAAAGAGAGTTTGAAGCAGTGTTATAATATTGGTGTTAATATTGGTTGGGTCACATTGGGCATAATGTAATGTTACAATAATTAACAATAAATAATTAATTTTTTTTTTTTAAATCAAACTGTCTAGTCATTTAGCCACCAACCTGCCTTTTGGTGAGCGGGATGTGGCCTAAGGTGATACATGCTTAGACAGGAAATGCCTATTCACTCTTGCTTTGAAGAGACCCAGGTCGTAGTGAACAGGGAACACGTGACCAGGTAGCGCATTCCACTCTTTGGCGGTTCGCAGAAGAAAAGAGTTAGCAAACCGCTTGGTACGGACAGGTGGTATGTCTACAACGTACGGATGGTAGGCTAACCTGCGTCTAGTACCCCGATGGTGGAAGGGGGCTCGGGGAACGAGATCGTGTAGTTCACTCGCACACTCTCCAAAATGTATTCTATAAAACACCGATAGACCAGCAACTCTGCGACGGTGACTGAGGTTCTGAAGTTCAGCTGTAGCCAATGTTGAGTCACCTATGAGTCTCCTGGCCCGGTTTTCAATTGCGTCCAAAGTTGCCAGCTGATACTTAGCAGAACCATCCCAAAGGTGACTGCAGTACTCCATGCATGGACGAATCTGTGCTTTGTATAACATAAGCAGTTGGTCCTGTGAGAAGTAACGCCTAGCCCTTGAGAGGACGCCTAGTTTTTTAGCAGCATTTTTTGCTATGGACTCGATGTACTCGCCAAAATTCAGAGTGGACGACAACTTCAGGCCAAGAAGTTGAAGGTGTTCGGTCAATGGCAAAGATACATTTCGGAAAGTTGGAGTCAGCTGGAAAGGACTCCGTTTAGCGGTGAATAAGCACGCCTGCGTTTTGGTAGCGTTAAAACTGACAAGATTGGCATTTCACCAGTCCGAGACAGCCTGAAGTGCCAGATTTATTTGCTCAACCAGGGACTCTCGACAAGACTGGATATCATCTTTGGAGGCCTTTGCATCGGATAGGTATCTGCTAGTTATTGTAGTGTCATCCGCATATCCAATGGTACCGGGCACTAGAAGGTCGTTAATATGTATAACAAATAGTGTAGCAGATAACACTGATCCTTGTGGAACTCCGGCATCTACTTCGACTAAGTCGGATGATAGACCATCCACCACGACTCGAATTTTTCGTTTCTTAAGGAAGTCAGTGATCCAGATGCAAAGGCCATCAGAGATTCCATATGATGGAAGCTTACTAATTAGGCTGCCATGCCAGACCCTATCAAAGGCTTTGGAGATATCAAGCGAGACAGCAAGGGCTTCGCCGTGTCTCTCGATTGCTTCACTCCAAAGATGGGTAGCATACACGAGAAGATCTCCAGTCGACCGGCCGCAGCGAAATCCAAACTGGCGATCGCTAAGGAGGTCGTTATCCTCAAAGTATGCTATCAGGCGAGTGTTTAGAAATAAAAAAAATAATTATATTTATAGTTACATTAAACAATATCACAATTACAATTATTAATATTATGACTTTTTTTTTTATTTGTTCCATTAAAATGTTTAAAATTGTTAATAAATAACCTTTATTTAAAACATAGTGTAGGCTGATGATTAAAATATAGAATAATTAAAAAAAAAAGAATTGAAGTTGCACAATATGAATCCAAAATATATCTATATATATAAAATTCTCGTATCACATGTTAGTTGGCATACTCATCCGAGACGGCTCGATCGATTTTTATGAAATTTTATATGTAATACTTATTCGGTAGATCTGACAAACAAACTTGAGCGAGACTTGGTTTTTTTTATAAGTTTGTTTTTGATGGCATTACTAGCTGTCCCGGCGGACTTCGTATCGCTTTGACAGCTTCGATGTCAACAATACAAACAAATCGTTTCTTTGACAACAAAACAAACAAATCGTATTTTTCACAGCTAGGAACGTTTTGTATTGGAAAATTAAACTAAAAATTGGGGTGAAACACCATTATCACTTAGGGGTATGAAAAATAGATTACGACACATGACACACATGAAAACACAATGTATCTCACAAACACATGTAGTAATACATATATTATATTAAATTAGATTATTTAGTGCGATTGCCAAGTCAATCTATTTATTTAAAACATTGTTCGTTGATCTGTATTTTATATTTTATTTTATTTTTAATTGTAATGACCTGTTACACGTCTTGGCGTTGCTATAAGTGTAGCAGGTGTTTGATGTTTAAATAAATAAATAAATAAATAATAATAAAAGATTTTTAATGTTAATATGGTCACTATAAGATGTTGTTAGGTTAGCTAATTACGTAATAACTTAAGACAGAAGGTCCCTTAAGTAGGGCCTGAATAAGTTAACGACTTGGTATTATTACATGGATCTCACAACTTTTTACAGTAGAAGAACAGTAGAAGAGAACTGAGTTGCGAAACTTGTTTTTTTTTGCAAGTATGTTTTTGATGGCATCTCATTTCTTTTTGTAGATAGTCCTACTTTTTTTCCTTTCCGGTACCATCTATACTAATTGTATTCTAAATAAAAAGCTTTTATGTCTGCTAGAAGTGCCTTAAAGTTTTGATGATCGGTCAGTCAGTGAGTAACAAAATTAAGGAACTTTGACTAGTTATAATTCTTAAACTACTGTTTCAAATTGAATGAAATTTGAAATATACCGTGTTTATACAATGCCTGCTTGGTTACTGAAAATTCAGGCTTTTATATTTTCTACAACGAAGTTATAGCGGAGATCGAAAATGGCCTGAACTGTTTCGAGAAAAGGATGGTACGGCCGTGCCGCTTTTTTGCTCCACTTGGCGGGGGCACTGCCGTGCCCCCAGATTTTGTATAATTATTACTGAATAAGTACTTTTTATAATTAGTTCTCTGGTGCTGTTGCTGCGCCCTTGCAGGGTGACCTTCTTTAATGTTCCATCCTCGTAATTGTATTGTAATGTGATATGCAATAAATGATTAGAATTATTTTACAACATAATGTATTCAGCTACATCGTAAACGTACAAATTAAGGTGTTTACTATCAATAGCTTAGATCATATTAGATTGGTTGGCTAGTGATTCCTCTGCGGTTCAGGATTCAGAGTGAAGTGCCTACACCTTCGTATTTACCGTCACTTATCATCAAGTGAGATAGAAGCTAAACGCTTCCAAAGTGTGGAAAAACAAATCGCACCAAGCTTCCTCTACGTTGGAAGAGACATAGGTGCTCTAAAGTGTATTTTCATTGCAAACACTTTATTCGGGAACATATTTCGAATGTCCTTGAACTTTGGCGGATGTTTTGTACCCCTACCACGAAGGTAGTAGTCGTCAAGTTACTTACGAATAGTGGTTTAATAAAATATTAACGCGCAAAAATATGAAAGTGAGTGTTCGAGTCGGGCTCGTAGTTTTCTGCAGAAAAAAAGTTAATAATAATAAATAATCATCAATCATGGAATGTGACTGGCGTACAATGTATGTAATGCGTCCATGATCGTCATAAACGTTTTATTATCTAATAGCGGCCCGTCCCTGCTTCGCACGGGTGGACATTTTATTTTTAAATAGCTTATGTTACTCAGCGCTAATGTAGCATTCTAATGGTGAAAGATTTTTTTTAATCAGTCCTGTAGTTTTTGAGTTTATTCGTTGCAAACATACATTCATACAAAAATACAAAGGTTGAATTTGTAAAAATATTTACTTACTTACTTCATAAGCAATCTTAGATTTTATATCCAGGATTAATATTTTAGGATTAATTATTTTTTCTTTTCTTTCATGTCACTATTGAGTCACGATTGCGATCATAGAATTGGTTAATATTAACATAGTTGTCTACTTTAATAAGTACTAATAATACTGTTGTTGTGTCAACCATATCGATAGATAGATAAATATCAAAGACCATTATTTTGTTTGACGATCTCAGTCGAAGTTATAAAAAACACGCCCAAGTGTTAACCGCTATATCTTCGTTCGAGCGCGGTGACAGTTTATTGACAGCTAACGAACTAAACAGAGCCGGGCGTGTTCGGAATTGTAAAATTTGCGGCTAGTTCGGTGATTAGCGCCGAGTTTAGTGTCAATTCCAGGAAGGATAGGTACGAGTAGTTGGTGGAGCTAACCACTACTGGTTGTACAGTGGAAACTTTGCAGCGGGTATATAAGCGAGGGAGACTATTAATATATAGGTTGCAATATCTGACTATGGAGAAAACGTCAAAATAAGACTATTGAGACGTTCGTGGACCTTCTATCGACTGTATCACGGCGAGTGTACCAAAAAATTGTTTTCCATATACCCAAGCATACATAACATCAAAAATTCTTTAACGTGGACGGCTTTTTAAAATTACTAGTGGTCGCCCAGTGGTTGAAATTCGACCGTAATTTTATTAAGGCTGCACGGGTTGTATCCTAAGCAATGAAAAATTAAAAAAGATAGAATTGACATTGACAGGTGTCGGCCGCATTAAAGACAAACAATACGCGTGTGTCAAATACATGGTAGTTTGTGTAATGTTGTTTTTGTTGATTTAATGTAATTTTTATGCATAATTAAAAAAAATATTAACATTCGGATAACCTTCTCTATATAAACTAAAAATGTGCGAAATTTCATACTCCTCCGTTCCGCGCAATTTTCGTAAAAACGGGTTTTTTTAAGTTTTTGCTTCACGTATTAATATATAGATGATTATAAAACTAAACAAAACATGTAAAGTATGTACGCTAAGCATTCAATTTAGAGTAAAAACTTGCAACAGGAATAAGGATTCCAGAATTTCTAAATACATATCCTTATTTTGTGTTTTTGTTAACTATAGATTTTATCGATCATTGCCATCGATGGCGTGCCGGGTCCGCTATCGCTTGTCGATTATAGCCGACTGTGGCGGGTGGTCACAAGGTCGTTTGAAAGTGGCGCATACACTACCTACTGAAATAAATATATAGATAAAGTTAACTTAATAGAAGAGAAAATGAAACAAAAAACGTACAGTGTTTTTATGAGGAAGGCTCTAAATAAATGTATGCTATGAAAAGCGTTACAACGAATTTTCATCTCAATAAAGACAGAATTTAACTTACCAATTTTTTAATAAGTAAATTACCTTTTAAAGCTTTTGTCTAATCTTTACTTGATTTAACAGCAATTTAACACGATTGCCAAGGACACTTAGAGTGTAATAAGCACGAAGATAAACATATAATTTAAATATGTAGTTTTTTAAAGTATCATTAATTTTAACTGTTATCTTTCAATTTTGATTTTAGTGTAAATTTTTTTTTTTAAGTTACAATATATAAACCTAATAGCACAGTCTGCTAATAGTATGGTATTCTGGAGTTAGTCATAGCTACTAGAGAAACTATAACTAGGGGCATCCTTTTTAACAGCTAATAATCAGCTACTCAATCTAATAATCACTATGTAATATTAGAAAAACATTTTTTATTTATTTATCGAAAATACAACTTTACAGATATACCTACTTAGACAACTTTACGCCTTTACACCTAATTGGTTTGTCTAGGCGTTGCATATTCGGCTCGGACGCAAACATTATTTTAATCTATTTAACACAATAATAAAGGAGGACAAGGTGGACCGACGACCTGGTGAAGGTCGCGGGAAGCCGCTGGATGCGAGCAGCACAAAACCGATCGTTGTGGAGATCCTTGGGGGAGGCCTTTGCCAGCAGTGGACGTCTTTTGGCTGAGATGATGATGATGATGATGAACACAATAATAAAAGTGAAGACATGGCGTGTATTTATTAAAACAGCGTGTTACTCATCGCGCCGGGGCCGGCTGGCGGCCGCACGTAAGACAAAATGCGCCGAATACCCACATCACCTGCTCGGCACTGCCACGCCGTGCCGAGCATTATTGTTACCGACTACATTCCCAGGTTTTTGGCTTGCGTCCTAATTACAGGATGCTTGGAGAAAATTGAAAATTGAAAATTCAAAAAAAAAAAAATTAAAATTCAATGATTCGTGTTTTTAATTAACTATTATAAGTTTAATGAAAATTATTAATTATAAAGTGTTGTTTTATTTATTAGTGGTGTAGTGTTTTATTAATTAGTGTGCAGGTAATTAATTATAATTAACACTATAATCTAATTTTATATAGATAACTTATTTTATCATATGTTTGCAGTTATTTTCATTTAATTGCGCTATTAAATTTTGGGACATAACATTTATAACATTTGATAATACTGGGATTATACGGCATAAACATCTATTGCCATAGTAGTTATTAGATTTAAGTTTTATGATTTTTTTCTCTTTGGTCAGGTATGGGCAATCTCGATATAGTCTTGTATAAGGTAATTTCTGTATATCCGTAATCGGTGAACATATTAGAACTATCCTATATTTTTATTATTTGTATCCAGTATTATGAATGTGTATTGCTGTTGGTATACTTCCTAAATAAATACTGAAGGATCTATGCCTGTAATCGATGTCGCTTTTGATTCAAAGTAACACCTTCCCACGGTATCCGATATTTTGGCACTGTTGCATGCGCCTTGATTAAAAATATAAGGTATATTATTTCTATTAATTTTTGACCGGCAACTTTAGAATGTTTAATTAAGTCGTCCTAAATCCCCAGCAGATATTATTTTATGCAAAATAAAGGTCAGCTCTTGAGTTACAATTTTATTAAAAAAAACATAATTTTACTTTAATAATATTAAAACAAAACAAGGTTAAGTAACAATAACATTCTCGTAGAAGGCACGGTCATATAAGTCTTTATCGCATGCCCCCGGGAACATTGTTTGTCCGGGATAAAAAATTGCCGATGGCAATCTAGGATGGTCCAACTTTGCAAAAGAATCACGTGTATCTGTTGTTCCGTTTTCATGTGAAGGCAGGACAAACAGACACACATTCACATTTATAATATTAATTAGGATTGCGTAATTAAAATTCATAGGCTAAAATAATGTTTTTAAACACTTGTCCTTTACCTCTTCTAATGTTAAATGATGATTAGTGCGAAAAGTGGACTCCACTCCTCCCGGATGCCTCAATCACTAAGGCACTACCTATGTTATCTTTAATTGTCAGAACACAACAATGCTATATTAACATTGATGTTATGGCTAAATAAATGAAGCTGCATAAATATTTTATTATTATTATAAAGATAAGATCATCATCATCATCATCAGCTCATTTTTTATATGTCCCCACTGCTGGGGCACGAGCCTTCCCTATGGATGGATAGGGAGAACGGGCCATAAACCACCACGCGGGCCCAGTGCGGATTGGTGGTTGTTAACGACTGCTAATGCAGCCGGGACCAACGGCTTTACGTGCCTTCCGAAGCACGGAGGAGATCGAGATGATAAATTTTTGGTCACCCATCCAATGACCGGCCTTTGCGAAAGTTGCTTAACCTCAGCACTCGCAAACCGGGCGCATTAACCACTGCGCCATCGAGCTCCTAAAAATAAGATGGTGGTAGCTAACCAGGCAGACTTAAAATAAGCCCTACGACCAACCAAATTAAGTACGTATAAGACCCCTCCGCAGGGAATCGAACCCGGGACCCCCAGGTCTAGACGAGTGGTCTAACCATTAGATTACAGAGGTGGTGGTCTGTTCATGAAAAACTAAAGTGATACGGTCGATGTTTCTTAAACATAAAGCATTCAGAGGCTAAAACATTTTATTTGTTCTTTTACTAATTAACGAATTAGAAATAATACGAAAAATATTTTTCCTAGCAAATTACGGACACAAACGTTTGAGTTTTCCTCAAGCCACAGTCAAATTTCTCGCTTTTTGTTTCAATTAAATGATGAATTAATGAAATCTTGTTGTTCCACGAACAAATTTTTAACATTGACTAGTCTAAGCATACTGTTAACTTCTTGTTATTTGGTCTAATCATAAGGTTAAATGTTGTGTGTATAAAAATAATTATGAATGTTGTGTACGCTTGTTATAAGCTGACATACATAGCATGACTACAAGTTCAACATTTTTATCATTAAAACGAGTAGGCATATTTCTCCGCTTCATGTGGAGCAGATGTTGTTAAGCAGAAGCGGAGTTCAGATGCGAAGACAGCTAGTGGAGGAGGATTGTGCCCCCCGATCCGATTCGAACCCCTCGGAGAATCTAGTAGGGCACGGGGACACGCACTAGTGCGTGACGCCGTTCCCTCTAGAAAACCTCTAAAGGTGATTAAGGAACCCATTAAGATTCTCGCCGCCCCCAAAAAAGCTCGGTGAAGCTGAACATTCCGTTTGAGGCCATCAGCAAACTCTTTAAAAAAAAAGAAATAAAGGAAAAAGGATTATGCCTCACTAGCCCCCTCTCATCTTGCCGTTACAAGTTCTTCAAAGCTCGTTTAAAGAACTCCGTGTGCTATGTTTTGCTTAAAGCGTACCTTATAAATAAATAAATAATGCCCCTGCCTCAATCAAAAACAATATCGAAATTGAATTGAAGCAATATATATGGATTTTTAAATATTTTATTTTTATAATGCTGACGTATGACTGATTATGTAGTGTTCGTGTGAACAACAATACAATTGAATTGGTAACTTTCAAAACGGCAAAGAAAAATTAAAGGTGAAAATTCTCTAGGTCACGTTCTGAATTATAAATGAAATTAAGCTGGGGAAATTAAATTTTATCCTGTTTGTAATAGCCAAGGTGATTATTTAATTAAGCCTCTACATTTACGTAAAGTGACTTACAGTCAATTTACTCCATGGAATGGCTTTCGTTTTCATCTATAAAGTCGGTATGCCAAATAGAATTGTAGATTCAAGGCTTAGTAAATATTTTCCTTTTGGAAAATATTAGAATCAAGATATCAAAAGGTTTATCGTACAAATATTCTTTAAGTGTGCTCGACTTTTCGTACGTTTTCTCGTTTGGAAGAATAATATGTTTACATTTGGTATAAACCCTTTAGTGTATTTTTGTGGTCCATCGTCAGTAACCCTAGCAACTATAAGTAGTCATATTATGGTTGCTAGGGTTCCTGACAAAGTGTAGCTTAGCGGTAGTGGACTGTTAAAAGGATTATTTTTAACGTAATTTTGTCGTTTGTTTTTAAAAAAGAAACTCCAAAAACCTGTTATTCACTCATAGCTCATTAGGTTTCCCATAAGATGCGGTACAGTTGCTAAGATTTGTCTTTGTGTGAGTGGAACTGATGGGTTACTAGCATAAAGTTTGTATTCAGTATAAAGTGGACTGTTTCGTCTCTTTAGCTCACGATAAAAAATATTAATCTGTGTAAGTAAGTAACAGTGCAATTCAACAAGACGCTTCCAAAGGCGACGTAATTCCCGAGTTCCAGCTAAAGTAATTAAAAGCCACATCTTAATTAATATTATATTGATTAACATCACCTAGATACGTTTTTGTGGATTCAAAGGACGGTCCGTTGATTTTATCTTTTCATTTTGCTATCTATTACGACTCAGTGGTCACGAATTAGGCTGTGGAAATGAGATGGCAGTTTCCCAAAAATGTACAAACGACTTTGAAGGACCGCTTTTAAGGGCTATATTGGTGTGTCGACGCATTTTTCCAGTTTCTTGAACGGCTGTACTTTGCACGAGTACACGCCACTATGATTCCAATATCCTGTGAGTCGGGATTGCTAAAAGGGCTTTGGCAAATATTTTAACGGATGCCGAAACAATTGGCGTTGTCTCTGACATGAAAGGGAAGGGGCTGTGTACTCGTAAAGCGAAAAATCTCGTAGGTGAAAACTACACGCTTAACCGAAGTCTTTGGGCCAATAATATTCGTTTGACGTAAAACGGGGGAAAATACTGAGCGGAAAGTACTGCATAGGTAGGTGGTGCGTTGAAAAATTAAAGCAATTTTATGTCTGAAATTATAAATTACTAATTGTTACACATTGCGAAGCATTATACTTGACTTAGTTGATCCTCTGATTGCGTTTTACAATTTATTAAAAATAAATCCTAACAGAATTTTTTTTTATACTAACACATGCCGAAATTCAGTGTTGCATATCTACCTTCCAGTATATATCTACTTTCTGATAACTTTTTCTTAAACGTAAAGTGAACAGTAAAACTTAAATGAAACTACTTCAGCGGCAGAAACCGGTTGTAATACTACTTAGTTACGACACTAACATTTCCAACAAAAAACGGCACTCAATTAAAACGACATCTGCTCTTTTGTAATTAAATTTCATCAACTTCCTACCGCCAGAAAGCGAATAGTTATTATCAAGTAATGTTAATAATTAAACTCCCATCAACTTCGCGCGAACACGTACTTGCTACTTTCATTTAAAGTGTTTAACTTGAAAAAGTTAAGTGGAGGTCAATATTAACTTCATACATAGACTAACACAGGTATTGAAAGTATGATATATCAAGTTTATATTAAAGATACTAACAAACAAATAGGACATTTATGTAACAGAATATATAATGAAAGCGCTATAGATGGGTAGTTTGCATATGGATAAGAGGTACGAGTACAAATAAACTATGTTTTGCGAATTAGAACTGATATTAATTATTGATAGGTTTACGTTACCTACTTTCGTTAATTTAACAATAGGCCAATGTTTTTGTCAAACTGTAAAAGAAAAGATACCCATGTCAATACATAAATTATACTATAAAAATACTGAACTTCTGTGACTTAACTAAGTTAAATAGTTCCTTTTAGCTATTAACGCGGGAGAAAGCTATTAACAATGTTTTTTCCTGTAAAAATGTTTCAAAAGAAAATAGCAAGCATTTTCAGTTTCCTTCAGCGTATTTTTCGTGCCAACATAAATTACGTTTTTTTAAAAAATATATACAACTATGGCCTTTCGTAATCTCTCCGGGGAAAAAAGAAGGGGGTTTTCATTGAAACGTCAAGCGAAATTGATGGGCTCGCCCTGAGTCGTGACCAATAGTCGTATGGCGTTTGTGCCGTTTGGTCGCGTCAGTCGCACGTCCGGAGTCATTGTGGCCACACGCCCTTGTTGCCAACATTGCCGACCTGTATGTTGTTGTCACGTGACAAGTGTCACATGCTCGCCGCGAAAACTTTTCGTGTGACGCGTACGTTCCCGAACGCAACTTGTACTTTTAACTTTTACCGTGCTTTATTTTCGTGCACGACTCGCGGTATCGGCGGTGCGCGACTTGCAATTCGAATTTTAAAACTTCAAAAAAGTTTTAGTGGCCTTTTTTCGAGAAGCTATTAAAAAGTTATGGTTGCATGAAAACTTTTTGCTGCGCTCGGACGCTATGGACATGTGTGGTGTAATCGTGCTCGTTTTCGCCTTCCTGGTACTCCCGGACCCTTCCTGCTCCAACTCAGATAATATGGGTCTGTGTACGATTTATTGCAAACATAATTACTAGCGGTTCCGTCGACTCCTCCCGGCTAATGGCGTTAAGTTAATAATGCTTGGAGTCGTCGAGAGCTTCGAATATATTGTGAGATTACTCGTTAATTAAGGTGCCCTCGTTTTGGTACTTTAATGGTGTCATATTATGTTCTTTTGATGTCACAGTTTTTGGGAAAAGTATTTATGCATTAAGGATAATTAAATGATACTAGTAGATGAAACTAGTAAATAAAAAAAAATACTAGTAGATAAAGTAGATGAATAAGGGTTCTATGATAAAATAATATGTTTTACCTTGTGTTTAGATAACTGTAGAGAGTAATTTTACTGACTGGCTTATTAATCTTTTAAGCTTACAAACTTTAAATTTGGTTTTAAGAAAATGTCTTTACATCTCGGGTTACAGTTGATCATGAGGACAAAATCACACGTGGTTACAAGTATTGTATAGATATTAAGGCTGTTTGGTATTATCTTCAATATAAAGTACGTTTATGAAAAAAGTTTGGATGTAGGTACATAAAAAATAATTTCCTCTTAGTGAATTCAATAAAGTAGTAGAAAATAGATAGACTAGTAGATAAAATATGCATGGAAATATAAACTCGCGCCACTAATTTATCAGGCTTGATTTTCATTCGATATAGTTGCTTTAGACATACATAATAATTAAGCATATTTATACAGATTGTGTGTTAAAATAGTTGTATTGTTTTCTCTTTATAAATGTATTTTTGAAAGCTTGGATAGCCAAGCATATACGGTGATATATATATAAAAAATTATTGAGTGGAGGACTTTTCGCGATGGCTGGAGGGCTGATGATCATCATCATCATCAGGCCACCTCCTCCCACTGCAAACATTGGCCTAAACCCAACTGTTCTTTTCTCGATTTTTTTCATTTATTGAATAGAAAATTGGTAGAAACTCGACTGTCATTTTTATATTAAGGCGGCACGGATTGTATCTTAAGTAATGAAAAATTAAAAAAATTGAATGTGAGTTTGGATTGACATTGACAGATTTCGGCCGCTCCTCTTCCATTTTTTAAATTTTTGAAAAATGAACAATGTTTATTTAATTGAATGTTTTTTCATGCATAATTTTAAAAATATATTAGCATTCTGCACTCCTCTATATAAACTATAAGTGTGTGAAATTTCATACTCCTCCGTCCGCGCAATTTGCTTAAAAAGTAATCCTTTTGCTGTACAAGACTCAGGTGCGAACGAGTATGGAGTATTGTTCGCATCTATGGGACGGCTCCGCTAAATACCTCCTCGATGCACTTGATAAGACTGCAAAGGTAATAAGTACTCGTACCAAAAAATTTGGCAAGTCGTTCCACTGTAAGACCATTCGGCTTTGGAATTCTTTGCCGGCGCCTGTGTTTCCCAGCTCCTATAGTCCCGGGTCTTTTAAGCGGGGCGTGAAATGGCATTTATGCAGGCCGTCATGAATGGGTGCGCTTGTTACCGTGCTTGTTTCTTTCTCATTCGCTCATTATTTTGGACTGCATCGGCTGCTTACCATCAGGCAGGATGTGGTCACTATGACGAGCCAATATAAAAAAAAATTCCAAAGATTTCGCTTTACGTATTAATATATAGATCTAATTAAAAATGTTTATTACTTTTCTTTCATTGAAATTTGTTATCATGGTCATTATCACTGCTGGATGCAAGCCTTGAACAATATTACTAATACAAGGGGAAATCCTCCGTGCTTCGGAAGGCACGTAAAGCTGTTGGTCTTGGCTGTATTAGCAGAAGTTAACAACCATCATTCTGCACTGGGCCCGCGTGGTGGTTTATGGCCGGTTCTCCCTATCCATCCATAGGAAAGGCTCGTGCCCCAGCAGTTTGTAGGCATAAAATTAGATAGTGGAGTGGTGGTGATGGGGAGATGAGTCTTTAACCTAACCCTGACCCAATGCGAGTTATGGCTATGGTTTTTTCAGTAACCCTTCGCTTCAATCAACGCCATATAGTTAAACTAGCTGTGCTCCGCGGTTTCACCCGCATTAATTAGTCATAGCGTGATGTAATATAGCCTATAGCCTTCCTCAATAAATGGACTATTCAACACAATTTTTTTTTTCAATTCGAACCAGTAGTTCTGTGAGATTAGCGCGTTCAACCAAACAAACAAACTCTTCAGCTTTATAATCATCATCATCATCATCTCAGCCAAAAACGTCCACTGCTGGACAAAGGCCTCCCCCACGGATCTCCATGAGGGGTATTTGCCGTAATCGCCACTCTTGGCAAGCGAGTTGGCGATCGCAGTTGGTTAAGAGTAACCTCAGTGAGATGCTGTTGCCCATTCTCTGGAATAGTCCCTTAGTCGGCTTTTAAAAATTATTTTTGTGTTGGATAGTCCATTTATTGAAGAAGGCTATAGGCTATATTACATCACGCTATGGTAAATAGGAGTGGAGCAGCAATCGCTAATTAACGCGGGTGAAACCGCGGGGCACATCTAGTACAATAAAATAAATAAAATAAAATAAAAATAAAATAAAAACCATTTATTTCGGATAACTTGATCCATATCTGTTAGTAGTACAATACATAGAAAGTTGTTAGTAAACTAATTAATTTAAAACTTTATTTATAAGACTCTCCCATAAATGTGAGGAGAACCTCTCAGCTATAGTCATCAGGATGCTATTGGGACTGTCCCGCACTCTACGGATCAGGGATGCCGTCTTTTTTTTGCGTAATATGGCATTAAGGCCATCAGTTATCAATATATGTTATATGAAAAAATAATAACTTAGTGTACTTTTATTATTAAGTGTTTTTGGTTATTGTTTGTTTTCTTTTTTCAATGTAATTTTTTAAAAACGTTAATAGCTATTTTCAGTGAAAGAATGTTTCGTTCATAAATATTTATTCATAACTCAACTTGATATAACAATAAGGCTCCGTCATACGAAATGAAACCTTCAAGACGGGACCTACATTGTAGCGGCTTTATCCAGACGATACTGAATCTCTTTTATAATAAAAATACATGTGTACTCTTTTGTGTGTGAGTGTACTATCGTCAAATATTACTTTGTATTAACCACAACCACCAGATGCCTTGTTTTCAAACTCTTTTCTAGGGAATAGTTTCGATCTTAATATAAGTGTCACCGTCACAATATCATTCTATACTTACAGTGCCTTACAAATATAAACAAAGAATAAGGTCCGAATAGTTAGTTATTCCGTGTTTTGTTTTACTCTCTTTTATTCTAATTTGAAATGACTTTTAAATGGCAGGAACAAAACGCGGAATAACTATTCGGACCTTATTCTTTGTTTATTTGTAAGGCACACTTAGTATAAAAGAAAGTCCCGGGAACGCGTCTGTCAGGACAGACTAATTTCAGGATCCATTGCAGGGATTTTCAAACGGCTTGTTCTAAGAGATAGAGCGTCTTTCGAGGATGGTTTACTTAAATAAAACAACACTAGCAAAGCCGGACCGAGTCGCTAGTGTATAAGATATAGAAAAAGGCAAAGTATAGATTTTGTAATTTTTTTAATGGTTCCGAAAATTAATTAGCTTGTTTATTTAATCATATGATAACAAGTAATAGGAAAGTGAACATTTTGTGCGAAGATAAATAATCTTTTCACCAACTCCAAAAAGGCAGTAAATATGATTTAGAAAAAAGGATAGCTTATTATAGTTTTTTATTTCTTCAAAACAGCACTGTATTTTGAAGACGAAAACTACAAAGTGTGCTCTGAAATGACCCCGGGGAACCGCTGCAAGCAGCCATCCTTGACACGCGACATAACATAATATCGAAAACAATGTACCTATCATTTCCCTGAGCTCAATTCAAGCAGGGCTAATAACCCAGCCTGTTAAAATTTTGTGAACAATTTCCATTATTTTAACAAAATTTTAACACGGAAGACGGTCTAAATAACGAAAAATCAAAACTTTTTGTTATGTATAATACTAGCTGACCCGGCGGACTTCGTACCGATTTGACAGTTTCTGTGACAACAAAACAAACAAATAGTTAAATAGTTCACGCCTGAAAATGTTGCTTAAAAAAAATTTTCATGTTCCCATCAATAAGCAAAAAATTATTAAACAGAGTAAATCTATCATGGGCAGATTTTGAGCTATTTCTTATTTAAAAAAAATAAAATTATTCAGTATGTATGTTGTCTATTGTAACATAATCTGCTCCTTTGTTATTTTCTAATTATCTTGATTCCCTAAAAAACTGAATGAAAATATACTGAAATTCCAATTCCACATTTACACATAGGTAAACAGGTTTACGGAAAGCAAACAAGAGTCGAAATCTCAAAATAGTTTTTGAGATATCGACTCTTGTCTTGGTAGTCCAAATACTGGGAAATGTTGTCATAGTATTTTTTTTATGTCTTGACAAGATCTTTCAAATAAAATAAAAATTGAGGCGCGTCAAGCAAAATTTTTTTTTATACATTTTCGTATTTTATATGAGCAATTTTTCACAAACTATGAGGTTTCCGACTTGGCGTTTATTTTTATGTTGAAGTATATTTTATGTCGGTAATGAATTAATTAAAAAAAAAGCCCACCCCTCCATACAAAATTACTCAAACCCCGAAAACCAAAACACATATTTTAGAAAATAAAACAGTACTTTTAACATGATTCTTCACTTTCGCGCTAAGAATTGAAAATTAGTTTTGCCGTTTTTTTAGTTCAACTTTTCCATGCCTTCTCTAAAGTCAGTTAATGTTTTGTTTTTATTTGTAAAGCAACAAAGCGCACAATTAGAACAACAGGAAGCGCCCCACTACTACTCGTAGTATAAATCAAAAGCTTAATCAGAGTAACACCAACTGGTTTTTATTGTCAGTGCTTTATTAACATAATAGAAGAAAACTTTAATTAAGTTGGTCCAAGTCCACCGCGCCCGCCGGGTAAATCTAGGGCGGCTTGTCTAACGAAACTTTAACTCCGCCTTAAGACGTAATGAATCGGAATAGTTAGGGATTATTTAGACACCATTGTGGCGGTTGATTAATTTGTACGCAGTTATTAACATTTGTCGTCAAAGGTCGGT
Organism: Eudonia mercurella; assembly: GCA_963082485.1. Lineage (NCBI taxonomy): Eukaryota > Metazoa > Arthropoda > Insecta > Lepidoptera > Crambidae > Eudonia > Eudonia mercurella. The sequence continues at coordinate 15,494,598 of OY720029.1, forward strand.
ATTGTGCTAAAGAGGGGCTCGATAAGTTTCTGATTGTAACGGTTTTGTTATAATATAACGTCTTGATTCTTTAATTGGTGATGTTTTAATTAAAAGTCATGTTACTCCTCGTTGTTGTGTAAATATGTTATGTTTGTTTTCTCTCTGTTGAAGTGCCGAAAGGGTAGTAGGTAAAAATGTTCGGACGATTCATAAGTACTAGGTACTTACTTGGGCTTTGGCACTAGTGTTTGTTATACATTTTTCGTTGCCAAAAAAAACAGATTTATATTCATTTCAAATTTTACGGCATGACAGCTAGTTAGCAGGTTACCTGTATTCAACTGTTGCTTAAGACTAAAATCAGTTGCTGACCTCTATTTTAATGATTCAAGGAAGAACGCCGGACCAGTTGTGCCTTTTGTACAAGACACTGGCACGTCTTGAAATGAATGAAATGAAAATACTCTTTTCATCCCCCCATCTCGGAAAGAGTATTTTTGCTCTTCGATATCTGAGTACAAAAGCCGTTTTTATCCGCTAGAGGATAAAGTAAATTGAATTTAGAACATTGTGTGCACTAAGTTTGAGAATTCAAAACATCATTAAACCTATTTACTTCTACCTCCATGGTGCCGAATTTATCAGTACACAAGTCACTAACACCAACTAATGTTAATAACAGTACCTATCAAAAATATCACACTCAACTTAAGTAATTGTAGCAACGTTACTTTCAATTTTTCCTAATTATACTTAAGTATTATTTGTTATAATTTAAAGATTATTCTGTAATACTTACCTATCATAATGTAGTAGTTAATACCTAAACTGAAATAAAAATATCTTATGATTGTAAATGTTTTTTTTTTTGCATTTAGTCATTTCCTCGCTGTGGTGGGATGAAAAGTTAAGTGTTGCACTCGAGTGCAAAGATTTTTCACCTTGTGCTCTTTTGATTCCCTTGCTAACGCTCAGGATTCTAATTTTCCTTCGCTTGCTCGGTCATCAAAATTGAGCACGCGGTTAAAAAGCAACTTTGCACTCTTGTATAACAAATAACTATTATTGTACACCATAAAAAAGACTTAAATAGGACAATACAAGAAGAAGTTCAAATGGCGGCCTTTTCGCTAAAAAGCAATTTCTTCCAGGCAACCATGTGTTGAAATTGACGAAAAAAAGCTAAGAAATAAGCGGTTAATGTTGTTTTCAGAAATATTAATTGACACACACTATAAAAATACTTAACTATCATACATACAATGCATATACCTACATACATCTATATAAATATAATATATACATATAAACTAAATATTTATACGGACAAAGTATTACATTATAAAGGAATGGATAATAACTTTAAAGTGACAAAGATAGATAGTGCTCCTTAACTTGTTGCTTAAAACTCTCCGAAGATTTTGCTCTCCTGACTTTTTTAGGCAATGCATTCCACAGAAGGACAGCATGAACTGAAAAGGATTTGTCAAAGAATTTTGTGGAATGCATTGGTATTGCCAAGTTCAAGCTCTCCGATGATCTCAAAACTCGTAAGTGCGTGTCGTAAAGGTCGTAAACGTCTTGCGTGGAGTATTACTCGCACATCTGGGACGGTTCCGCAAAGTACCTTCTCGATACCTTGGACAGATTGCAGCGTCGCGCTGAACGCATTATCGGCAATGCAGAAGTCGCAAATACTTTCGAATCTCTGCAATTGCGTAGAGATGTTGCGTCACTCAGCGTGTTTTACCGCTTATACCATGGCGAGTGCTCTGAAGTGCTCTTTGATCTCATCCCACATTCTCCCTTCCTTCATAGGAGTACACGTGCTGCTCTTCGGAATCACCGCTTCACTGTCTCAAATATCTATAGCGCACAAAGAAATTTGGTGACACCTTTTTTTTGTCGCACCTCCAAAAGATGGAATAGTCTACCAGCACACGTTTTCCCTGAGAGGCGTGAAGAGGCACCTTGTGGGCCGGCAGTGTGAGGTTAACTGATGCTACGTTTGTTTTCACGCTGCACCAGTTATCTTCGCGTCTGGACTTCATTTCCTCTTAACATCAGGTGGAATGGAGTCATTTGCCGAGCTATCTATAAAAAAAAAATTGTTGATGACTGGTGCCTGTCGAACACTGGTTTGATTAACCTATTTATTTTTTAAGTTTATTAGAATAAAAAATATTGACTTTGACTCTGACTTGTAAAGTTTACGCGAACACTACTTATCGAAATAAAACCCTTTTACGGTTCAACTCGCGTTTATTTCAATAATATTCGTAACCTTTATTTAGTGCAATATATGTTAACTAAGTAAATAGCTTATATACAGTCTCACTACTAGGCAAAGGTCTCTACCATTGAAATGTTGTCTTTGCTGCAAAATTTATGAGTTTGGACAATGTCGTTTGGCAATCATAATGAATCGAAAAATTTCGAAACACACTTTGCCCGACCTGGGATGAACCCCGTTTGACGCATTTTAAAATAGACTCGCTGTTGAATCGTAGACTTTCAAGTGACATATCTTTCGTCTCCAAAATCATTAATCACAAAATAGATTGTCCTCAACTACTGGATAAAATAAAAATGCGTGTCCCGGTAAGATATCCTCGAAGCGTAATCGCACCCCTTAGAGCTCCGTTTCGTAAGACCGTTTACGGTTCAAACTCACCAATTGCAAGGTTCTGTAAGCTGGTGAAAGAGTATAGTAAAGATATTGATATTCACTACGACTCACCCACCAAGGTCTGTAGGATAATTTTGGCCAAGCTTAACAGTGAAGCGCAATCTTAAGATTGCCTTTTTGTCCTATTGTCTTTCTTTTCCCGCTTCGGTTATGTTTTGTTTTTTTTTAGTTTACTTTATTTTTGGTTTATGTAAAAATTTCATTTATTAGTTCCATACAATCAAAAAATAATCATTTTTTTTTGTAATTTTAGTACCTATAGGAATCATAGGAATAGATTAATTTACTATATTATTATTAGTTTCTTTTGGCAAATATAATTGTTTTAGTGCATGCTGTGTTTGCCTGTAAGAATTTGTGACAATTAGTTTTTTTAAAAATATATATATGTATATCATCATCATCATCGGCCCATCTTAGTCACTCCATCTTAGTCTTATATATATATATATAGTATTAAAGTGAGCTTATGTATTGTTGTACACAAATGTTGGCAAACCTAAATAAATAAATAAAAACCCGGGGCCTCAGGATAAAGCGCGGAGCACTTCACCACTTGGCCAACGAGGCGTTAAGAGCAAAGTTATCTTTAGCATTGGTACCATACAAATTTTCATATAACATTTATAATTACGTTAGTGAAAGGGTGTGTCGTAGTTATTAGCGTCCACCTCGAACATATAAGCCACAGTATTTAATATTCTCGTATGAAAGAGTTGTAATAAAAAAAATGTTAGTAATAGTGTGTTAAAAATGTGCTAAACTAGTGTATCAGAAGGTGAGGGTAGAATGTTCAAATAATTTTTAAGGCAAATTTTGTTGCGAACAAATTACAAAAACACAAATGTTGAAAAAAATTCCACGAGCAGGATTTGAACACCATACAAATACTTGCATACATACAAATACTGACATACAAATAACTTGCTTACTTCTTAACTGATCTTTAATATTTGTAAAAATATTATGATCGGATGTTAGTGACGGTAGTTGTTGACATTGAATGGGCGCCGTTCAAAGTAAAAAGTGTTGAATAATTTCGGCGGGTTGGTTAGATCCACGATAGAGCACCTGACCCGGTATGTCAGAAGGGTGCAGGTTCAAATCTTGCTCGTGGAAATTTTTTCAACATTTGTGTTTTTGTAATAGGTGAGGGTAGAATTCAGCTCGCGTAAAAAAAACACATTTCCAAATCGGAGACACTATTTATTGGTCACCTATTCATTGACCCGGCATTAAGAAGTTTAACTTACAAGATCGCAACTAAAGCTGCACTATCTAACTCCTTGTATAGGTACGAATCCGATAAAAAAAAAACAACAAACATTCTACATACTTGTAATTTCTTATAAGTCGTAATACGTAATGTAATATAAACTTATGTCACAGCGAATTCATAAACATTTGCTTCAATACATACAACTCCATTATTCCTTTATTCTGCAAAACTATTCAGTCAAAGCCATTGAGTGCTACAAAGCCTACGTCGTAGCACTACGTGAGTACAGTTCAGGTGTCGTAGCAGCCTCACAAAGATGCCGCTCACGTAGCTACGATGTATCTGACCTGACGCAAGTATCACAGTGACCGTGCAGTAGCTTCCTTAGCTAAGGGTAGGTAAGACTCATTTTTGCTTGGTATTAAAATATATCCATTTAAAATAGTGTCTCAATGTCTCTTTACCTATACAATACTGTGTTTAGAGATGTGTTGTTAACATGTCATTATAAGGTTTGCTCCAGATAAATTGTAAAGAAAACTAAGGCTTTGACTGGGCTAACTGGCTAATGTTTTTAATATAATAAGAAAAGCATTTATCCCGAATTGATACGTAGTATAATTTTTGTCCCTTTTTTATGACATAATTCTATCTTTTCGACATAGTTATCATGATTTCTGAGTGCCCAAACTGGATGAATGTGTTCTGTACATTAAAAACTTTTAAATTCTATTCTACTTCCGGGAAAACATTTTCTTCCTTCGGGAGTAACAAACCAACTTTAAGCTTGTTTAAAATAAACGTGAGTAGTTCCATTCCATTTAAATGTGCAATGTCCACGGAATACCAGCGTTGGGATACCTTTTAAGTGCCTTGACATTATGCTGAAAGCCTTTTTGTGCCACATAGAATATATTATATTACATATGTATAACATATTAGTAAACAATTTTATTTACAGAATATTTACAAAGAAAAATAAACTACTTTAAACTTAACTCTTAGGAACTATCTTATAAAATGGATAAATAAAAAAATTGCCCCAGATCATCCCCATCAGACAGAGTACCTACCCAGTAAGCTAACAGCATTGCCACGTTAGATAGCGAGACTTATTCGCTGTCCCGGGTAGATTCTAGCTCTGGGGTCCCGGGTGATCTCTGATTTAATTGATTGATCTTTAAAAAGTGTGTGAGCACTCGGGCTCCATGGACCTAATGTCTCTACCCCAAACGGCTCAAATATGAGATCCCATATTAGTTATGTATAATATACAAATATTGTATTAAACATACATCATATCTTTTTGTATTCCTTCTCCATATTAAATTTATTTATGCCTAATTTCGCACTCCTCCTTGTACGCAATGCGCTTAAAAAAGGGTACAAAGTTCACGTATTATTATATAGATTACCTTTCAAAACATTTAAACTAACTACATTGACAAGTTGCGCAAAAAGCAATTCGAATCTGTTCAACTGCGATGAGAATTATATAAATCTTCAATATAGGGGGGTAATGGATCCCTGGAGTCGACCTGACTTGAAATAAGAGCTTGAAATAAACATTTATGGTGATTCAGAAAACGGTGCGAAGTACCGCCGGGAGGGATATAATGTGAACACAACGGATTAACAAGCGAAGTAATTGCGGAAACTTAAAAGTGTATATGTGGCAGCGAATTAGATTGATTGGTTTTTAGAAAGGGGGTCAGAAATTAAATTGTATACCTGTAATAAAATGATTTCTTTGTTTTAGAATCTCTTAATACATTTCGATATCCCAGACCAAGTCCGAGAAAATGTTTTCAAATTTATAGACCTATTTTAATGGAATATTCTATGCTTAAGAAAAATACTAAGTTTTAAATAGGTAGTAGAAAACATTTACTTACATTAAGGCCCTAAAAATAAAAAAAAGTCTGAAATAAGAAGAAAACAAAGCCTTCTACAAGAATTATTGCAGATTCCGTACAAAATTTTTTATAACAAACTTTTTATAGAAATATAAACTTGGAAATGAAAATTGTTTTTAGCGTTAATATATGCTTGTCATGACTTATTATCCTTATGAGAAAGTAAAAAAATGTTTATTGATGTATTTTATTTACATTTTAAAAGAACAATGAACCTAAAACTAAAAACCTTAAAAATATAATAAAATAACTAAAATAAATTATTAAAAGGATTCCCTTTAGGCAAGGTTCCGAAGATACTTATTATATAATAAAATGTAAGTATCTAAGTAAATAAATAAATAAACAAAATATATTAAAATGTTTGACTTGAATTTTATCAAAGCATAAAAATAAACCTAATCAGAAATAACTTTGACCTCCGAGTTCATACTCGAACATACTATTTGAAAGAAACATTTTTCCAAATATTTTACGATCGTTTTAGATGAAACGATTTGCAAATATCAACGCGAAAGGTCGTTATAGGATTGTGCCCGTCGCATTTTTCAAGTGTTTTATCGTTTTCAATGTCGCACATAGTTGAAACTGGTAATTTCAAGCTATTTCTGTTATGACACGAAAGATTTAGGGTCATTAAGTGCAGGTTTATGGAGATTTTTATCTGGCAAAAATTTTTTTAAATAAAATAAAAATATTTATTTAATAAAAATGAACAATAACTGTATGTATGTAATGTATTTTGAACGTCAAACTCTTTGGCGTTTTGTTAACGGATTAAAAACAAATCTATAATCTGAACTTACGGTGACAACTTATGCCAAAAAAAACCAAAACGCAAGCTTTCAGGTTTCATGTTACACAAGATACAAGTTTAGTTAAATTCATAATAGTAATTTCTCGTGTACATAAACACAATAAAAACATCTAATTGTTACAAATGTTGTTCTAAAAAGGAAATCACCAAAAAATTACGCTTAAACCTAAAAAAAGAGAGTTTCTGGTATCTTGTTTGCTAAAATATAAAGTTATATAATATTATACTTTTGGTGGTACAACTCCATGTTATTATACCTGGTCACCAACTTTGACCTATATAATACTCTACCTATTCCGATCATAGTTAACACCAATGTACATCTCCATGTATTACTATCCATGTGGGTCGTTTATAGGTCGACAATGATAGGACATAAAGAGTCATAATTAGCATTAAAAACTCTTGCACTACGCCCATTAACGTTATTGTTCTTAACTAACTCACGTCACGGCATTAAAAGAGCTTAATTTGTGGATGTCACGTTTTTAATTAATATATGAGAGGGTGCGCCCTTGGATCACGCGTAACCTCTTTGTGTCTCGTGCTCACGTGAAACTCATCAATTAGCATAATATAAGACAAATCATCATCAGCTCATTTTATGTCCCCACTGCTGGGACACGAGCTTTCCCTATGAATGGATATGGAGAACGGGCTTTAAGAGGGGGTATAAAGGTAAATCACCAATCGTAGATTTGATTTTAACACTAGAAGATAAACCACGATTTACCCGGAAAAAATATCATAGATACTACAGCATACTTGAAAGGGACTGGCTTAGCGAAAACATAATATATTAAAATTTTATCGATAAAATAAAATCACAAACTTACGTCTACTTTTCAACTAGAATCAATTTATTTTCAATTTGACGCATATTACTGAGCCAATATTTTAACACATAATATCAAATTATATTACCGAGCGACTGTATTAGCGATTTGAAAAAAAAATGTATATTTTACGAGTAAATAAACTAAAACTAATTCGGCGCTTACGACATTCTTATTCCGTGCAGAACGCTCCAGTCTGTCGCACCTGACCCGAGGTAACAGGCATGTTTTGTTTCATCGATTAGTCGCGATCACTCTGTTGAGACGAGAGGACTGTGTTTCTGTGCTCAGGGCGCCGAGAAAATATTTCGTTAAAATAAGATATTATTATCATAATATTGTTATTATTTCTTTTCATTGGTGATGAGTAGTCTCACCTTGAAATATCGACCCTTACGCATTAACTTTAGAGCTCACTATACAATGTATTAGAAGCGCTGAAGCAATGACGGCGACGCGGGTACCGGGTATAGTATATGCAAAACAGAACGATGCAAGTAATTTTTTTTCACAGTACGTACATAATTAAGTTGAATTAGCTATTCTGGAAGTATTGTATCATACTTCGTATATTACCGTACAAACTTGTGATTTACAATTATTTTGTATTTCAGAACTGCTGCAGCTCGTAAATGTCGTAATATCTCACAAGCCGATGAATGCTATCCGGTCAAACTCGTACGCAAAAATCTCTCATCAACTCTGTTAGTTCGTTACAGTTGTTTAATTTAAAGCTATTCGTATATTTATTTTTATAAAAACCATAGAATGTAAACATAATATTGATTTTTTTATATGTTAACACATGAAAAGTCTGTCATTGCTGACTGTACAATCCAGCTCGAAGATCTCTTAGATCTCGGAGAGCTCGCAGATGAAATGCCTCGCGATACCTGAAAAATGAATGTAAAAGCTTATTTCTATAAAAATGAACTTGAATTTGGTCCAGAATTATCTTTTCAAATATTTTACTAAATGTGGGTAGCACAGAAATTGGTCTAAAGTTAGTGGGGTCAGATGTGCTACCTGATTTGTATAATGGAATTACTTTACTGTGCTTCATTAGGTCAGGAAAAACACCACAGTCAATACATTCGTTAATTATGCAAGCTAAAACTGGAGCTATTGTCTCAATAACGGATTTAGTGACGTCAACGGAATTACCCCACAAATCAGCAGTCTTTTTTTTTATTAAGAGTGTTAAAAGTTTTAATTATATCTCTAAAATCAATTTTTTGAAAACTAAAATGGTTTTCACTAGGTTTGACATTTTCCTTTAGAACCGTTTCAGCTACAGTGGGGGACGAGTCCAAAGTCTTTGTAGTTGAAACTGGAATATCAGTAAAAAACTTCTCAAATGCCGCAGCAACATCAGCATCAGAAGTTAAGATTTGATTTTCGAAGCTCAATTTGTACTCATTGTTACGACTTTTGACATTTCCAGTTTCACTATTTATAATATTCCATGTCATTTTTATTTTGTTATCACTTAGCTTAATCTTTGAACTCAGGAATTTTGCCTTTGCTAATCGACATACTGTTTTAAATAACTTAGAATATTTTTTGACATACAATTTGAAATCTTCACTGGTGTTATAGTTGCGTTCATCATATAGCTCATAAAGTCGCTTTCTACTTTTGTGGATACCAATTGTAACCCATTTACTAAAAGTAACAGTACCACTAACCGAGATCATCTTTGGAATAAAAATTTTATTAAATTCTAAACAATATTTATAAAAGAAATCATTATAAAATTTATTTGGGTTATCATTATATTCTACATAACATATATTATCATAGAGATTGTTTTGAAGCGTTCCAGACGACCTGCAGTTTTTGGTACAACAGTGATAATCTGTTTCTTCACTTGCTGACACTGATGTGGAAGGCTGACCATTTGGCCACAATGATCAGAGTCTAGTTTATTAATAATGAGTTTAGACAGAGGTACTAGATCAGTGTATATATTATCGATACAAGAGGCCGAAGTGGCAGTTATTCTAGTCGGCTCCAAAAATAAATTATTCAAATTATATGATTGAAATAAATTTTTAATTTTGATAGAACCTGTAGACTTTTCTAACAAATTAATATTAAAATCACCGCAAACAACTATCTTTTTACCTACATTGCGGATTTTATATAATGCTTCATCCATTACTTTTTCAAAATAATCATACAATGCTGACGGAGGCCTGTATACACTTAATACAACAAGTCGCTCCAGCTCCACACAAGCTATTTCTATTGTTTGCTCAACCGAGAGGCTCATTATGTCTTTTCTTTCCTTTAATTTTAACTTCTTATCAACTATAATTAAGGAGCCACCATGAATTGAATTTACTCGACTGAACGAACTACCTACCAAATGATTATTAAAATTGAACATGAACTGATGATCTTTAAGCCAGTGTTCAGTAATACACAGAATATCAACTTTATTATCGTTCATGAACAATGCAATCTCTGGATCTTTGCCCATTATTCCTTGAATGTTCTGGTGAACCATACTGATTGACTGAACATTTTTAATAATTGTAGGTTGAGACGGGCTTTTCTTAGAATTAATTACACATTTATTTAAAATATTACCAAACATTTTGCAAGAGAATTCCTCTTTTGTCTTATGATTTAATTTAAAATCGTCATTAAAGAAAAGCTTTGTAAAAAAGCTTATTATAAAGTGTCTGATTACATTCAAGACAAAACAGCATGGGTTAAAATGCTTCAATCACCCCAACAGGTATTTCTAATATAAAATATTGTTAAGTAATTTTAAACTTGTATAACTTGATAACGGCATATAATTTTGTAAATGTCGTTACTTATATTAAAACTGTAGAGTTTCTTGCGCTCATTCTTCTCCACAACTAAAAAATAGACGTCCTGAATGGGTAGTAGGTAAAAAAAATGTTTGGACGATTCAAAAGTACTTTTCTAAAGTTTATTTGAATACAAAATATTTGACACTTTGACTTTGACTTTGATTACAGAAAGTCTGTTTATCTTAAGTGTAAACAATATTTTAGTTATTTTTACCATTAAAAAAACAATAAAATTTTTCATTAAATTTCAATAGTAAGTCCTATAAAGATTGTTACATTTTAAGACAAGTTAGAATGAACAGACCTTAAATACATAATTTAATGCAAAAATGTTTTTAACTTACCTTCTTTCTGTCTGTTCTTTGCAGTACAGGTACAAGCCAGGGAACGAATTCTGAAAAAAAAATGTAAACCTATGAATCTATGTAAATAAAGCGATATTTTTGTAATAAAATTAGACTTCTTTTTTTTACATTGTCGACACTCTTTGAAGAAGAGATATAACAGTAAGAGCACTTACACATGAGCAGCACTTTGGTATCAATAGAGGTAACTGTAGCGTCGGATGGTAGGCCTTTGACCTTTAACGTGTCGACAGCAACCGCTGACTGTTGCAGTTACTTCTGTCGATAGCAAAGTGCGACTGGAAGGGATAATATAATCTACATGATACAAAAAATAATCTACATAATACAAAAATGCTTAAAGATTTCATGGCACCTACGCCTTTATAAAATAAAACAATATTAAATATTTAAAGTAGCAATATATAATAAAAATATATGATATCATTACTTACCTTTGCGTATTATTTACCACTAGCAAAGAGTATTTTAGTGTTTCGAAGTACAGCTAGGTGATCCGACTCGCACTTAGCCGGTTTTTATCTGATTATTTTAGGTATACTGTGCGCGATCGCACTAAACACGAGTACACACGAGGGAGCGACCTGCCAATCTGTTGCGTTGGCCGCCACGCCGTACGCACGGACGAAAGCGGGGCGTGAAAGGGGCGCGGGTGGAATCTGTTTTTTTTCTAGGTTTATGCCAATGCGGATTGTCGGTTGTTAACGACTGCTAATGCAGCCGGGACTAACTGCTTTACGTGTCTTCCGAAGCACGGAGGAGTGATAGATAATAAAATTTTGGTCGCCCATCCGATGACCGGAATTTGTGAAAGTTGCTTAACCTCAGCATACGCAGACTTGGCACTGCTGAATTGAATTAAATAAAGATTTCTTTATCGGCTGTTGACGACGTAGTTAAAACACATGTTTTTATCTAATGAATAGTGAATAAGACAATGGATTGTTGAAGTAATAAATTGTGGGATTTATTTTAAATTGCGTCAAAAGTCAAATAAGCCGAGCTATCCATTGTCGGTTATCACGTGACACCTCACCGGGCCGTTAATTCAATCGGATTAGGGTAACTACCACACATAAAATTTAATATAGAATAGTAAAAGCTGCCAGTATCTTCGGAACCTTCCTTTTAATAATTTATTTTAAATGTTCAAATAATTTTTAACGCAAATTTAGTAGCGAACAAATTATAAAAACACAAATGTTGAAAAAATTTTCACGAGCAGGATTTGAACCTGCACCCTTCTGACATACCGGGTTAGGTGCTCTTCCAATTCCAATTTATTTTAGTTATTTTAATATATTTTTTAAGGTTTTTAGTTTTAGGTTCAGAATAATATTTTAAATCTGTATTGTGAATTTGTTTGTGGTTCAATAAATTTATTTATATTTATATGTTAAATAAAAAAAAACAAATTATTTTTTCTAACGACCATTTACAAAAAAGTTTTTATGTTACTGTGAAAGTCCGACGCACTGGTGTGCTAACAACTACCGAAATGTTTCGGTAGCCTTATTTATTTTATAACAATTCTGATCCAACACTAGTCAATATTAACATAGACTATAACGGCTTAATTAATCTCTTGATTGTCTTCGCGTAATAGCTAAAGGACATCATTCTTATTGGGCTAAATATGAAAGTGCCGGCCAGACAAAAATAATGTTATATTCCGTTAGGTTATATTTTTATAAGCATTTCTTACTATGTGACCAAATCTGTAGGGTCATTCTCTGCTGTGTTAAAATAATTGAAAATATGATTTCCAAACACCATTTCTATAAGATTATATTCCGTTAATATTACGTACCCTTGTAATCATTCGTTACTTTGAAATCATATGTCTAGGGAATGATCTAGGGAATGATAGAGAATGATCTCTACTTTATAAATAAGATCCAAAGATACTACTAATCGGCGTTTTGCAGACCTAACGAAATGTTATGTCGTATTCTTAACCTAATTATTAAATTAAGTGCCAATATGAGTATCTAATTGTACGTCAGAAAAAAAAACATTTTATAAAGTTTATATAACGCATTTGTTTTATAAACAATGTAATCATTTATAAAAGAAAAATAACATAATTATAACATAATATTTTTATCAGGTAATTAAACAAAAAAACTGCCTATCCAACAAGACATAAGCAGTACATCGGTATACGGTTGAAAATCGAGTAATTCGCATACAATTCTTATTTTTGTTCAATTAAAAACATTGCAGTAAAAATAAAACTATGACTTTTTTACTTAGTTAACTTTTAGTAAAGCCATAAATAGGCTATTTTTGACGATATTAAGAAAAATTTATTAGACTTACTATATCTAACACTAATTCATTCTTCTTCTTCTATCACAATCTGAGCAATATCGCCGAATTGTTGCTCTCAAAAAACCCAGGTGTACGAACGCTCGTACCAAGTGCTGTACGACATCTTATATACAATTCTCCATCCATAATTAAAAAAACAATACAGAAAGTATCAACAGCAGCGCGTGTGACAGGCGTTCGAAAGTGACAAAACAAACAACTGATTAACGCATTTAAATATTTTTATATACTACTAGCTGACCCGGCGGGCTTCGTACCGCATTTCTTTTTTTTTAATATAGCCTATGTTACTCAGCGCTAATGTAGCATTCTAATGGTGAAATAATTTTTTAAATCGTACCAGTATTTTTTGAGTTTATTCGTTGCAAACATACATACATACAAAAATACAAAGCTTTCCTCTTTATAATATTATAGTATAGATGTAAAAATATTATCCTTGAACCTCTTTAACAATACAAAAATGATCTAACAGGTTGGGTCCCGTAGTAACAAATGATGAGAATAATATAAGTTAATGAAATATCATAATGTTTTTGATTGGCCCGGCACTTTCAGAATAAGCCCAAATATGTATGGACGGTGAATGATGTCCTTTACGATTATTATATGATATCAAAATTTAGTTACTATAATTATCATCATCATCATTATCAGCTCATTTTATGTCCCCACTGCTGGGGCACGAGCCTTCCCTATGGCTGGAAAGGGAGAAAGGGCCATAAACCACTACGCGGGCCCAGCGCGGATTGGTGGTTGTTAACGACTGCTAGTGCAGCCGGGACCAATGTCTTTTCCTGCCTTCCGAAGCACGGAAGAGCTCGAGATGATAAATTAGTTACTGTACTACACACTATTTCGAAAAGTAGAAAAAGTAAAGCAAATATCCTATATACTGTCCCACTGCTGGGCAAAGGCCTCTATCATTGAAATCAAGTCATCGCTACAATTGATGGGTACTGGCTTAATTGCTTGCTAAATGCGGGTTGGTGATAACAAACCATGGAATACTCGAAACACACTTTGCCCAACCTGGGAATTGAACCTAGGATCTTCGGGTATTGAGCCGAGCGCTTTGTCAGTCGGCCACCGAGGCATTATTTAAAAAAATACATTAAAATAGTTTGAAAAAAGACAAAGTGTTGAAAAAACTCCACGAGCGGGATTCGAACCCGCACCCCATGACATGCCGAGTCAGGTGCACTGCCAACTATGTTATCGTGACTCAATCCAACTCGTTGAAATTTGTTTTTTTTTAAATTGTAATTTGTTCGCAACAACATTTGCGTAAAATTATATGTAAATTAGCTTTTGTTCGCGGCTTGGTCACGTGGGTAATAAAAGCCAAACTTATTAAAGGTAAATATCATAAGTGTATAAGTAAAAAGGGTTAGACAACTAAACATGTCACGTCATTTCAACATTAAGATTTTTATTTTTTATCATTAAAAAGCCCACCTTGCATAAAAAGTGTCTAACACAAAATAACCTAATAAAGATCACTCTGTATAAGTAATTTTGGTCCGTTTTGAAACCTCCTGTACAAATTGTCATCCCCTACCTAAGGGATCATCACTTTATAATTTCTAACCAGGCCAAATACCGAAATTTAAGGAATGACAAATTTGCATACAAACTTTCCACCCTTATTTCACCCCTCTAGAGAAGATTTTTTGAAAAATGCAAAAACACGTCATTCTTTTTTTTGTTGAAAAATCTATAGATCGAGTAAATTATTAATTTTTATAGATATTACTTTAAAAATAACAAATTCCCCAAAAAAAAACCTTCCCTTTTTTACTCCTTTAAAGGAAAATAAACAAAATTCCTGATACACGTCATTCTTTATTTCTTTTCAAAAAGCCAAATACCAATTTTCATGTATTTTACTTCAAAACTGACAGAAATTATTCAATTTTTATAAATAATACTTTAAAAATAACAATTTTTCCACAAAAACCTTCTACTCTTTTTTACTTCTTTAAAGAAAAATAAACAAAATTCCTGAGACACGTCATTCTTTATTTCTTTTCAAAAAGCCAAGTACCAATCTTCATGTATTTTACTTCAAAACTGACGGACTTTCATACAAACTTTCACCCCTATTGGACCCCCTTAGGGTATGATTTCCGTAAAATCCTTTCTCAGTGGCTGGTTACGTTACTCAATTATTCTACAGTCCAAATTTCATATAATTACCTCCAGCGGTTTTCGGCTAGGCGATGATGAATGAGTCAGGACAAGTCATTATTATGTATATTTAGATTGATTATCTAAATATAATAATATATATGTATAATAATATAAATAAATATTAATAATAAAACCTATTTTAATGTGATCATTAAAATAGGTTTTGATGATGAAAGTAGTAACAAAATTAAAATTGAAAGCCGTTTTTATTATGATGGAAAAAGCAATATCAAATATTTATTCTTACTAGTGGGTAATTAAGTTCTTCAGTATCGCAATCGAATCACTTTGCTCGATTCTCATTACATTTCAATTTGGAAAAGGCTTCAGAATTTTCATCGTGAATGGGTAGATGTTTGGAACAAACTCAAATTCATTATTTTTAATCGTGTATGGAGTCCTTAATATGTTTGATTCATCGGGGTCTTAACTGACCCCCTTTACTCGCACTATGGATGCTATTGTTTTAGCGTTTAGCTCTCCTGAAGGTCGGACGTGATGGCACCCCTTTGTTTTGACCTTGTACCTCGAAACTAGTATTTGATTCGATTGATTGCGAGTTGTAAAGCAATAAGATTTATTTTCTACAAGTAGATGTCTCATTATAAAATTTATTAATAATTGTGTATCCTTTGGTGTCAAAATTTTCGTCCTGGTCGAAGAAACCTGGCTTTTGAAATAATTAATCAGCATTGGGCCCGCGTGGTGACTTATGTCCCATTTCCGCTATCCCTCAACACGAAGGGCTCGTACTCCAGCAGTGGGGACATAAAAATGAGCTGGTGATGATGATGACATTGTGAAATTTGAATATATTGAGTGTTATAATAACTATCAAGATCTACACAATTCTGAAATTGCATATTGAAACATAATAGTGTTTTCAAAAAACATACAAAAAAAAGGAATCTTTATTTTCTAAAATTGACGCGATTTCAAATGTAACACTTTAAACACTTATTCTATCTTTAATTTCACATATTTTTTTATCTTGATGTTTCGAACTCTTCGCCCTATCCATAGCTTAAGATCAATCCAGGGACTTGAGATTACGAAATATCTAACGGCTAACTTGCAAGATTGTAAACCCGAAACCGCCCAAGTCACTACGCCATCAAGCTCCTCAAAAAGAATAGCTTCAGCTAGACATGGACTGGATTTTTTAATATTTAAATTGAACCTTTCTCGATCTCTGTAACAAGGATAAATCCGTCAGTCTACTACTTTTGTACCTAATAAAAGAATTGGATTTGTTGGTAACCTAATACAGAGAGTTCCACTAATGGAAATTCGAGGTGTGCTTTAAAGTAAATCTTTCACGAATTCAGCTAAAGGTGAAAGGATGAAGTAACAAAAAACCCGTACCTCAGTGGCTATAAAAGTGGTGAGGAATTTGAAATTCTCAATCTTAATGCTAGTCTTGAATCTCCCAGATATTTCAAGTAGGTATTCCCCTTTGGTTCTATCTACATTCATTATCTTAGCGTTTCGATTACAATGCAGCGCATGCAGTACTGCGCACATTCACTATCCATCTTATCTCTTCTAGAATAAGGGGTATATTTGCGAGGTACGTGCTACTTTCCACGTGTCGCTGCCTTTACAAATTGTGCTGAAAATGGAACTGTAGAAATAATAGTTATTTGTTATACAAGAGTGCAAAGTTGCTTTTTAACCGCGTGCTCAATTTTGATGACTGAGCAAGCGAAGGATTCTAAAATTGAATCACGAGCGCAGCGAGTGATTCAAAAATTAGAATCCTGAGCGTTAGCGAGGGAATCAAAAGAGCACAAGGTGAAAAATCTTTGCACTCGAGTGCAACACGTAACTTTTCATCCCACCTCAGCGAGGAAATTACTAAATGCAAAAAAAAAAAACATTTACAATCACAAGATACTTTTATTTCAGTTTAGGTATTAACTACTACATTACGATAGGTAAGTATTACAGAATAATCTTTAAATTATAACAAATAATACTTAGGTATAATTAAGAAAAATTGAAAGTAACGTTGCTACAGTTACTTAATTTGAGTGTAATATTTTTGTTAGGTACTGTAATGTTGATGTTAGTGACTTCTGTACTGATAAATTCGGCACCATGGAGGTAGAAGTAAATAGGTTTAATAATGTTTTGAATTCACAAACTTAGTGCACACGATGTTCTAAATTCAATTTACTTTATCCTCTAGCGGATAAAAACGGCTTTTGCACTCAGATATCGAAGAGCAAAAATACTCTTTCCGAGATGGGGGGATGAAATAGTTATTTGTTATACAAGAGTGCAAAGTTGTTTTTTAACCGCGTGCTCAATTTTGATGACCGAGCAAGCGAAGGATTCTAAAATTGAATCACGAGCGCAGCGAGTGATTCAAAAATTAGAATCATGAGCGTTAGCGAGGGAATCAAAAGAGCACCAGGTGAAAAATCTTTGCACTCGAGTGCAACACCTAACTTTTCATCCCACCTCAGCGAGGAAATGACTAAATGCAAAAAAACATTTACAATCACAAGATACTTTTATTTCAGTTTAGGTATTAACTACTACATTATGAAAGGTAAGTATTACAGAATAATCTTTAAATTATAACAAACAATACTTAGGTATAATTAAGAAAAATTGAAAGTAACGTTGCTACAGTTACTAAGTGTAATATTTTTGTTAGGTACTGTAATGTTGGTGTTAGTAACTTGTGTACTGTAACACCCCGCTGGGTGTAGGAACGGGGGGTTGTATCGAATAATAATGCTTTATAGCTTTAAATATTTATATTACTTTCAACATGAAATAATAACAATCAATTCGTCGTCGCGACCCGTCACCGAGTCCGCGATGTTCTTCTTTTTTCTCTTCTACTATATTTTAATGCAGGCCACGGTGGCTGCCAGTAAGTATGCCCGAGCAAGGAGTTTCGGTTGCTACAGTACTGATAAATTGGGCACCATGGAGGTAGAAGCAAATAGGTTTAATGATGTTTTGAATTCACAAACTTAGTGCACACGATGTTCTAAATTTAATTTACTTTATCCTCTAGGGGATAAAAACGGCTTTTGCACTCAGATATCGAAGAGCAAAAATACTCTTTCCGAGATGGTGGGATGAAAATGAAATTTTAAAGACTGCTACAGGTCAGTTTACTAAATCAATTTCAATACAGACGTAGTTTTATATCTCTCTAGATAAGTGACGGTTAAGTTGATTGAAAAGCTATTTTCACCCAATATTCATGATTATTGAAAAACTGGTCTCTGAAGATTCAGTTCTTACAAGCTATACAATTTCTGAGGAGCTCGATAGTGCAGTGGTGATCGCGCCCGGTCTGCGATTGCTAAGGTTAAGCAACTTACGCAAAGGCCGGTCATCTGATAGGTGACCAAAAATGTACTATCTCAAGCTCCTCCATGCTTCGAAAAGCACGTAAAGCCGTTGGTCCCGGCTACATTAGCAGTCGATAACAACCACCAATCTGCACTGGGCCCTGTGGTGGTGCATGGCCCGTCCTCCTTACCCTTCCATAAGGAAGGCTCGTACTGAGGGGGACATTAAAAATAATATTTTAAAGACAAATTCATTAATTAAATTAATAAAAGTAAAATTATATAAATAATAAATTCCTAAAATTAATTTATAACTTTCTAAACACATAAAATTTAAAGAATTATAGGATAAATAATGAAAATAATGTAATATAAAATACGTTTTAAAAACCCAAAATTAAAATAATTCTTTTTTTTTAAATAATAATATCAAACATTTTTATTTAGAATAGTGTTAGTACTTTTTTTGAAATGTTTCTTGATAAACTCTGTTGACTCTCCAAAAATATCCAGAGTATTGCACAAAGAGTTGTAACAAGAGCACATGCGATAAAACGAAGAGTGCTGGACGTGGTTGGTTCTACAGGTGGAGAGATTGAATGTTATCCTGTTATGGAGACGGCTAGACGATCGGGGCACAGCCAATTCAATTTTGTGTAGCAAAGAGGGACTGTCAATAGTGCTATTCAAGATTTTGTGCAGAAACACAATATTCGCCGCCCTTCTCCTAGTTTCCAGCGAAGTCAGTGTACATAGCATGAACTTCTTGTTTCTTCTCTAGTGCCTCAGCAATAGCAGACGTAGCTCAAAAGGTTCGACGCGGTGGACCTACCCGGCAGTAATCCGTGTTGACAAGGGATGAAGAGTGGTTTCAAGTGGTGTTGAAACCTTTGCTGAACCAATGATTCAAATAGCTTTCCGAAACATGAAAGTAGTGAAATGGGACGATAATTGGTGACGTCACTTTGATCGCCTTTTTTATGTATTGGAGAGATAAAAGCCAACTTTCACATTACTGGGAAAACTCCGGAGCACAGAGACTTATTAAAAATAAAGTTGAGTGAGTTGGAATGCAAAAGTCCTTAGAAACAACGGAGGAAATAGATCTGGCCCAGTGCTTTTGTTCACATTTAAACGCCTCAGGGCATCAAGAATGTCGGAGTCAGAAATATATATAGAGCCTAAAGATCCACAGCAGCTCTTAGTCTCCTTGCCGCTGACAAATGCCGCAGTGTCTGGTAAGTTGTTTGCATAGATGGAGTGAAAATATTCAGAAAACAGCTCGGCAATGTCCTGTCTGCCCCGCACATTTAAATCGTTCAAGTACATTTCGTCTGGAATATCGCTACTATTGGACCTGAATGACCTAATAAATTTCCAGAAGTATCTAGGCTCTTTTTTATGTGATTTTTTGCTTTGGTTTTCAAGATATTAAGACATACATGCATCATTCCATCACAGCGATCTCTTAGCAATTGGTATTTTCGACATTTTATTCATTCGACCAAAATGTATGGAACATCTGAATTTTATTTTCGAGTTAGGGAGTTGGTCCAATAGTAAGAGTTGTTCGTTTGTATCACGGGAGTCATCTCAGAAGGTTT
This sequence comes from Eudonia mercurella, assembly GCA_963082485.1. Lineage (NCBI taxonomy): Eukaryota > Metazoa > Arthropoda > Insecta > Lepidoptera > Crambidae > Eudonia > Eudonia mercurella. The sequence continues at coordinate 15,514,698 of OY720029.1, forward strand.
GGACGGTGATAAAAAAGTCGACCGGTATAAACATTGTATTTTGAAATTTAACAAAAATATTTACATAAATTTTTGTTACCATCGCAAAGGACAAAAATTCAAAACTCATTATAAAGCGCTCATAAGGTATTCGGAGGTTGGGTTCAAATAAGGGTGAGTTTTGAAATAGCCCGGGTCTGTGATCACCAACTTGCATATGGCTTTTGTTCCGATTAAGGCAATACCTGGCAGCACAAAACGGTCGTTGTGGAGATCCTTGGGGGATGCCTTTGTCCAGCAGTGGACGTCTTTTAGCTGAGATGATGATGATGATGAAGGCAATACCCATTAATTGTAGTGATGACATAATTTCAATGATGAAGTCTTTGCCCATCAGTGCGAAAATACAGGCTGTAACTATATCCTACTTACCTATGTACATTATAATAAAATTCTTTTATGCAACTTTTCTTCTAAGCGCTTAATTCAATTCAATTCAATTCAATCATTTATTGCTCTCCATAAGTATGCATGAGTTGTTACAACATTAGTTAGATAGAACGTTATGGGCCCGGATTGGGCACGACAATGTTTTGAGAGGAAATTAATATCTAATCTTATTCTACTGCTTATATATAATTCAAAATATGTATTATTATTATTACAATATTATTATATCAGCCATAGCTGTCCCACTCCTGGGAATAATTAATAACTAATATGTATTAATTTATTTATTTTCTATACAATAAATATACTGTTAATTAATTACATTATTCTGAGTGGTAGAGCCAAGCTGCGTTGCATCACGAATTGGGCCGGCTCGCCCGACGTAATACCACCCTCTCACAGAATATCGGCGTGAAACAATGGCACTCGTTGCTGTTGTGTTTCATCTGGTGAGTGAAAGTACCGGAGGCCCATTTTTCACCCCTCCCCCCTCAAAATTCCTACTTCCTCCTCAAGATCCAACTCCTTCCTCAAGGCCGGCAACGCATCTGCGATTACTTTGGTTTTGCGGCATTAGCGCCGAGTAACATTGGCTATATTAAAATACAATAATAATAAATAAAATATTAAAAACGACAATTTAATTTTTCAATACAAAATGATTTGTTTGTTTTGTTGTCATGGAAACCATTGATATATATTCAACTCAATGATGGAAACTGTCAAAGCGGTACGAAGTCCGCCGGCTCAGCTAGTTTATAATAAGCATGGTAAGAATCCCGTTAATAATTACTCTAATAAAGTTCTTGTTTACAGCACTCCTTTTGGGCACCCTGAAAATGATGCAGCGAGCCTCTTGCGATGAGGACATCGTCTCCCTGGCGTGTCCAACCGCCACCACGATCAGCATCCAAGTGGCGCAGTACGGGAAAGCGGGGACCAACGGCCACATTTGCGCCCCGCTCGGCTCCAATGCTGTGGAGATTGTGGAAGATGAGAACTGTTTGTGGCCTAATAGTTTACAGGTAAGATGTTCGATTTTGTATCAAATACCTATCCTATTGCCCTACGACAATATTGTAATGTTAATGTTCATAAAGGAATGGCGTGATGTTGCAGGGGACCGGAAGGTGTGGAAAAAGTGTGGGGAAGCCTTTGCCCAGGAGTGGGACAGCTATGGCTGATATAATATAATAATAATATAATAATGTAATGTATATCCTATATACTGTCCCAGTCACAGAACTACGGTCTCTGTGCTAAAGCCTGCATTATTTAAATTAAGTTATTGCAACTTATGATGGGTATTACAGGCCGATCGTTTAACTGAGACGGCTTGGTGCGGGGGAAGGGGGTTTGTGAAAGTTTCCGAAGGGCTTCGAGCGCCTTGCGACGCGGCCGGTAAGCGGTTGACTAGTTCATTGCGCGTTATACTATGGCAGTCATAGACAACGGTAATACAAAGAACGCAATGAATTAGAAAACGCTCGCCGCTTCGCAAGACGTCAGTGGTCGTGGTCGGGTGGTAAGGACTAAGGTCCTATGTGCTAATATAAACATATTTTTCTGAAGATTGTAGCTTTAATAGCAACGTATGCTAAAAACGGGTTGGTGTTTATAAACCCGAAATGCGTATCGTAAATATTTGCCAAGCACTTTGTCACATAGCAAAATTTTCTAGTGTCTAAAAATATAAAAAAATATATATTTTGGATGAAATTTTATAATAAATTTGAGTCGGTACCTATAATTCGTGAAGGTAAGTAATTGGCTTGAGAAAAGGAAATATTATACTATTGTTATTACTGTATATGTCAATAAGCTGCTCATGGGGGCTAAATTGGCATTATCCTAATTAACGGGTTACAGGATACGTATGAACGGTTTTAATTAGTAAGGAAATTAATTAATCACAGGAGTTCGTCTTTGACTTAAGGATAATATAATATGCATTACAATGAAGATCACTGAGCGATCATTATTGTTTAATAATGCTCGCTCGGTGATCTTCAGTGGCACTATTGTAAACTTTAGAAACCAATATGTTTACATTGGTTTCTAAAGTTTACAAAAAAATCATACGTATAATAGGTAGGTAGGTTTTGTGTGTTTGTTGTTTACCCCGTGTGGTGCCGGGGGTAAAGAATTGCACCACCCCATCTCTTCCCGTGGGTGTCGTAGAAGGCGACTATGGGACCAATCCAGAGGATGGGCAGCAGCGTCTCTCTGTGATTATTCTCACCTTACTGCAATCGCCAACCCACCTGCCAAGCGTGGCGATTATGGCAAATTCCCCTCAAAATTATTTATCTTTGAGGGAGGCCTTTGTCCAGCAGTGGACGTCTTTTTGGCTGAGATGAGAGGTTTTATGTACGGATTCACTATTACATAATATCAAATTCTTCCTTCAAGACTCAATTTTTGTAATTGAAATTTTACTGTGGAACAAGGAAAAGTAGTACCTAGTAGTTATTAGCCTAATATACCTATCATAGTAGTAAGAAAGTAAAATAGCCGATCGTCGCTGTAGAATGATATTCTCGTATGTCCAGATATCCAAACTTTACAGAAAACGAAAAAATGGCTCATTTCGTCAATGTTTAAAATATTGTTATGTGCTTTTTGTCTCATGTTTTGAATAATAATAATAATAAAATGTGTGTGTGTGTGTGTGTGTGTGTGTGTGTGTGTGTGTGTGTGTGTGTGTGTGTGTGTGTGTGTGTGTGTGTGTGTGTGTGTTTGTGTGTGAATGATAAAAAGGCTCTAATTATTATTAACCAATCACTTACTTAACTGGATTATACCAATTAAATGACTTATAGGTTTTCTGTATTTATATGTACATATTTACGAGGTTTTCAAAAGTAAAGAAACTGATGTAGACTAAAAATATGTAACACAAGTAGTCATTATATTGGGTACACACCTTGTTTCGCGGTATTATAAAATACGTGGTTTTCATTTCATTTTTACAAAAATAAAAAAATAATGCTTTTTCGACATTCAAGGTTATCATTCTACAGCGACGCTATGGCTGTCCCACTGCTGGGCAAAGGCCTTCCTCATTGATATCAAGTCATCACTACAATTGATGAGATTGAGTAATCGCTAAATCACCACGCTTGTCAAACGCGGGTTGGTGAACAAAAACCTGGGTATGCTTCATAAAATCTGGAACTCACTTTGCTCGACATGGGATTTGAACTCGAGACTTCCGGGTATCGGGCTGAGCGCTTTACCACTCGGTGACAAAGGCGTTAGGTAATAAGTACATAATAATATTATATACTATATGAGAGTGGAGTGATTAATGCAACTCGTAAACTCATATTGGGTCAGCATAGTGAGTTCTGACTGAATTCCTATGAAGACTTTAAACCTAACGGAAGGACAATGGGACTTGGGAAAGATAAAAAAAAAGTTTATTTTTACCCTTTACCATTATATAAGACGTTATTCCAAAACGTACAGTTTTTGTTTCATTTCGATACGATAAATATTTACAAAGTTATTGTACATAATTATTTGCTTAAAACACTCTTAGTTCGCCGGCAGTCGGCTTATATCGGATGACGTGACGTCACCGTATTCGACAGCCGATTTTTAAAATTTTTGAAAAAATATTGTCAAGTAATTAGCAGTACTACAGAAAAAAATGTCATATTTTAAGTTGTTACTAATAGAATTGAAAAAAAAAAACAAAAAGAATCCGTCCCCACCAGATCTGCTTGCACATTTTGCGATCTCCTCAATATGAGATCTGCACATTTTGCGATCTGCTCATTGTGAGATGAGGACATTTTGCGATCTGCTCAATGTGAGATCTGCATATTTTGCGATTTGCTCATTTTACGTAGCCTGCACATTTGGCTATGGATCGCCTCATTTGAATGTAGATAAAAGTGAATAAAAAAGCATTTATTTAAGTTTTATACGTTTTCACAGTATTCCCTCTTACAAACGGTGGTGGAGGCGTGTCAAAAGAAACCGCATTGCAAGTTCAGCACGAGGCCCAGACCAGGTCTTGAAGACCCCTGCCCGCACTCGAGAAAGTTCGTCGATGTGGCTTTCAAATGTAGACCTTGTAAGTATTAATTTAAGGTATAGTTTTGAAAATTTACATTTTCGCCAAGGCTTAAGATTCCAACAAGATACTCGACGTCCCATCATTAGAAGTCGTCAGCGGTCAACTTACAAAGTGTTCTCCTTGCACCATGTGAATATTGTACATTATGCATTATGTAATTATGTACTCGTAGTAATTAGTGACTTTAACCTTCCTCCAGACAAGTGGCATAACACTGACGGAATAGAAATTAAATAGAATTATTATTGTACGGGATACACCAAAGTCAAAGATCCGTATAAATGACCAAAGAGAATTTAACACTACGTTTATAAATGACGTTAATGTCAATTCCACTTGTCTATGGGTTGTTCCGTAATCATCCCACGAGTACTTACTCATCCCACGAATAAATTTTTCCTTATTCATCCCATTGCTATTCCTTACTCAACCAATAGCAATATTTTTATTTTTCATTCCTTGTTCATCCCATAAATATTTCTTACTCAACCTAAATAGATATTGTAAAGAAAAACCCCAGCTGTGGTTACGGTCTGACCAAAAAGTTAATAGTGTCTATTACTATTTTGTTTTTCTATGCTTAATATTATAAAGAGGAAACCTTTGTATTTTTGTATGTAAGTAGTTGTTTTGAACTGCAACCCGCCTCACTGAGGCCCGACACGATACGCTTTATGTATTACTGACTGACCCGGCGAACTTCATACCGCTTTGACAGTTTCCATCATTGAGTTAAATATATATCAATGGTTTCCATGACAACAAAACAAACAAAACATTGTATATTGAAAAATTAAATTGTCGTTTTTAGTATTTCATAATTATATATTTCTTTAATATAGCCTATGTTCTCAGCGCTAATGTAGCATTCTAATAGTGAAAGAATTTTATTAAATCGATCCAGTAGTTTTTGAGTTTATTCGTTGCAAACATACATACATACATACATACATACATACATGTATGAACCCTGAAAACATAACAATCCTTTTATTGGCAGTCGTGTAAAAAAAGAAAGTTCTTTGTCAGAGCTATCCATAACGTACAGTTGCACGCGACGTCTGGCAGTACACTGTATTCAAAATCCGCCAATGCGCTGCGACCTGGCCCGTCACTAATGTGCTATGTAAGCATTTTGCGCTGCGCTGCGGCCCGACATAATGTGCGCGAACCTTTAGGGTAAATGTTATGCCACTTGTCTGGGGGGGCTGGTAAGTTTTGCATAAAAAACAAAACAGTTAAAGCTTAACATAATAATATGTAGCTTATCATAATAATATGTATGTTGTATGACACACGCCTACACATCAAACTAACACAAACTCTCAAATTTCGTGGAATTTGTATAGGTTGCATTTTTTCCGTGAGATTGTGCTATATTCTGAGGTCATTATGATGAAGTACTATGACTATTTACGGGGCTTAGATGGAAAAGAGATGCGACATGTTCGGTGTCAAGATGTTTATTAAGAAAAATATAATAAGTAAAATTTAAGTAAAATAAAAGATACAATCAACTTAGTCAGCGACCTTATTCTTAATTGCTGAGAATGCTACGTGTGTGTTCCAATTTTATGTTAATGCGCGTTAATGTGAATATCTCATTTGTGCAATGTTGCAATCATACTTCAATGAAAATCTCTTGTAACGTAACGTCACAAGCAAGATAACGTTACGAGGGTCAGTTTTTTGCCTTTGCCTATATTATGTGCCGATAACCTTCCATAATCATACCACTTTCTGTTACATAGACAGAGATCTAATCTAAACTGTTTGACAACCCCATGTCACAAGCACATGTCATGTTATAGGAAGCGTTCAATGAAAATAATGTCGGAACACTCGTGAATAGCCCCAGACCGTCACCGAGGGCATAACTATGAGAACAGTAATGCAATAATATCTTCGATGTGATATAGGTATTTCAAAAGAATGAAATTGACATAGGTTGTATTTTTTCCGTGAGATTGTACTATACTCTATGGTCATTACGAAAATCTCTTGTAACGTAACGTCACAAGCAAGATAACGTCACAAGCTAAGGTCACAAGGGCCAGTTCCAATATTTTCCAATATTACGAGTATGTGTCGAAAACCTTTTTACAATCATGACGCTTTCTTTTACCTGAAATACGCGAGACATCTAATCTAAACTGTTTGGCAACCCCATCCCGCCACAAACACATGTCATATTATAGGAAGCGTTCAATGAAAATAATGTCGGAACACTCGTGAATAGCCCCGGACCGTCACCGAGGGCATTACTATGAGAAACTGCCCTGATATTTCCCCTTATGAGAGCGAAGCTTAGCGTTGCGGCTATTATCGATAAGTTATTGGTGCCCAGCTTTGTTTTACTTACACTAGTGATTTTAAGATGCGCTGCTCAAATAGCTTGCTTTGATTTAGGAGCTGTTCCTTCTAGTTTATTTAGGGCTTAACTGGCTATGAGATGTTCATGGTTATCTTCTAAGTTGAAATTTAAGGATCTTACAACTTAACAAAGAATAAGCTTCTAACAGTTATTCCGTGTTTTGTCTCTTTTACTCTAAAAAAAACACAAATGTTGAAAAAATTTCCACGAGCAGGTTTTGAACCTGCACCCTTCTGACATACCGGGTCAGGTGCTCTTCCAATTGAGCTATCGTGGTTCTAACCAGCCCGCCGAAATTATTCAACACTTTTTACTTTGAAAGCCAAAGGCGCCCATTCAATGTCAACAACTACCGTCACTATTTTGTTCGCAACAAAATTTGCGTTAAAAATTATTTTGAACATTCTTTTACTCTACTTTAAAATGACGTTTACATAACAGGAACAAAACACGGAATAACTATTCAGAGCTTATTCTTTGTTTATATGTAAGGCACTAAAATTTCCGAGGTTTTTATTACTTACCTAGGTAAATAGACTGTCCTACTGGCACAAATGGAGGAGCTCGATAGCGCAGTGGTTAAGAGCGTTAATGTAAGTAGTAAGAGCGTTAGTAATTAGAGATAGAAAATCAAATTATGCTTAACAAACTATTTCAATAAAGTAATTTAGTATTTTTACGTCACCTAATGAACATCTGACATGTTATGGTTTAGTTAAATACAGCTTTATAGTTAAAAGTGGCCGTTTTTAGCTGTAACGTATTATTTAACTAAACCATAAAATGTCAGATGCTCTTGTCCCAACAGTGGGGATATAAAATGAGCTGATGATGATGATGGTAAATGACAATAACATTGTTGGATCAAGTGTATATAAAGTAGATACATAAACGAACTCCACGCCTCGCCATTTAAATTAGATGCAAAGAACTATTTTGAAGCGTTACTTTATGATTTCGAAGCGAAATTGGAGCGTTCGAGGCCGCAATCAACCCTACAAAAGGAATACATCAAAGTCTGCAGGCTCGATCGCCGGCAAACGTTGTTAATCGCTGGCAGGGTTGTCGCTCCGCTGATTACTGAAAGGTTCGAGGTTCTACAAGGGAAAGAAAGAAAATATATATTTTTCTTTTTTAACAGTTTTCGAGCAATACAGAGTTTTGTATTGATATTTTTATTATTGCAGCATTGTAGGTGATCTCTTCACGAATCTTCGAAAAGATCTAACTAATATCAAATAATATCCCGAAAGACCTCAACAATATTGTAGGTAGGTAGGTACTTAAATTATCTTAAAAAAGAGTGATAATTTTATTCAATGATAATAATGTATTTAGTTAAATAGACACATAGGTACATGTTTTGAACGTTGATTGAAATATTATTTGAAGAGGCATTTTGCCCTTATTTTATTGTTAATTATTTAAAAAAATGTCTGGTATGTGTGTTTAAAAAAGTATATAGAAATATTTATTAGACATTTTAATACTTTAATTATTTTTTAAATAATTTTCTCTCACTCAACTCGATAAAAAGAGTTAAATAAATAGTAGATACGCACATAATAAAAAAATGTATACCTATTAAGCACATAAAATTAAATATGAAAACGCTACATGACAAAAGTATAAAAAGCTCCACATTTTTAAAGTCGATCAATAACATAATTTTACACATTAATAAAAGTATTTGGTTTTCTAGCAGCCCTAAGCTCTTGATTCCAATCGGAGGCTGCTGCACCCAAATCGATCCGCGAGATTTACTTCAATCGTTTGATCATTTGACGGGTAATTGATCGAGCAGATAAGTGATAATGTTATGGCTTTTCGATCCAATTGCTAAATTTTCGGTGAAGCAATTTTATCGCATTCCGATTTAACGCGTTAGGATGATAGAGTAGAGTTCTACTTATTTATATATTTTTACTGTTTGAAGGTGTAACTTTGCGATGTTAACCCTTAATGGTGTGTAAAGTTCAGCGCAACGGGTTGAAAGATAGTTTGCGGTTATAAGGTGTATCCTCATCCTCATCAGCTCATTTTTATGTCCCCACTGCTAGGGCACGAACCTTCCCTATGGATGGATAGGGAGAACGCGGGCCCAGTGCGGATTGGTGGTTGTTAACGACTGCTAATGCAGCCGGGACCAACGTGGACCACTTTACGTGCTTTCCGAAGCACGGAGGAGCTCGAGATGATAAACTTTTGGTCATTCATCCGATGACGGGCCTTTGCGAAAGTTGCTTAACTTCAGCACACGCGGACCGGGCGCGTTAACCACTGCGCCATCGAGCTCCTCGGTTGTATAACTGTACTTAAATGGCTCTAACTACATGAAGGACTATAGCTTATGTATAATGTTGGTGTAGTCACTTTTCCCGTATATACAATACTAACGACCTGCCCCGGCTTCGCACGGGTGCAATGCTGATATTATCAGTGTTTCTCTACTATATTATGCATGTATTATACATATAAACATTTCTCTTGAATCACTCTATCTATTAAAAAACGGCATCAAAATCCGTTGCGTAGTTTTAAAGATCTAAGCATACATCGGGACAGACAGACAGCGGGAAGCGACTTTGTTTTATACTATGTAGTGATGAATAATTTAATTTTTAATTTTTTTTTCTTTCTAACTACCATAATTATATTATTATTATTAATAATTTTATGCTAATTTTCTTGCTAACAATTTACAACATGGAAAAGTGTAAAGAAAATTCCACACGCGGGATTCAAACCCGCACCCTCTTCAAATCCGGGTCAGGTGTTCTTCCAATCACGCTATCGTAATATGTTCAATTAGTCAATGGCAGCAGTGAGAAAAACATAATGTGTTTTCAGTTGCTACTTACTTTAAGATAACTACTCTTAACACCCGTATTTATAAACAAGTCATTACTTAGCAATTACTTTGTTCTTAGAAATGTAACTAAGATCTAATTTCATTTTAATACAAGTAACGTTTAAATTAGAATAGAAGTTTTCTTGTTCAATTAAATAAAAGTATTATTGTTATTATCAAATTCATCAATTTATATTAGTTTAGATATAATACAAGCTGTCACACGGAATTTAACCTCAATTCTAGCTTGTCACAAGCTTGTCACTATGAATTTCTTTGAGAAACCTAACTAGATTGCTTGAGTAAAGATATTGGTGACTATTGCTTGGCTAAGAATTCTAGCTTTTGGCGTTTCTAACTTCATCGGTTTACTAAAGAATATGAAATTTTACTTGAGGCGAAGGGTAAGGCACATTAGCGCCGCTAATGGATTTAATTTGATAACTGCTAAACTGGATTTTTTTCAAACATTGCAGACCTTCCGACACTAGGCAAACATCTATTATTTAATAATTGTGCACTACTTTAAGTTTGCTTTTGTATTTATTCGCTAACACCAGAAGATGCCATTGTTTGTGAATAAATGCGATAGCCCGTTTTGTGAATAAACCACGCAACAAAAAGTAGTGCACAATTATTAAATAAATACTATGGATGCTTTCCTGTTATCGGACGGTACGCAATGTTTAAAAAAAGATCCGGTCCGTTAGTAATTGTTAAATTATCAATTGGTGGCGCTAGTGTGCCTTACCCTTCGCCTTAAGCAATTACTTTGTTTCAGTATGAGTTTTTACTCGTTTATAAATACGGGGGTAAACGTGAGCAGCAACATTTTGTCCTAAATAACGTCTAGCTAATTTCATAGTTAAGGCGGTAGATATGATGAGTTCAGGATACGTAACTTGCAACTTAAGTACTAATTACAAATTTTTTTCCAACGATCAGTTTTGGTGATATTTTGAACTCTCTCAGGTTGGATAATAACGACTGCTATTTTACGACAAAAACCTGTGCTACTGGCTTAAAGCAGTATCCGAAACATGGTGGAACTCGAGATATTATAATTTGATCACCCATCCATTGACCCGGCATTGCAAAAGTGGCTAGACATCCAAGAACGTAAGCCAAAATTGCAAACATATAACTGCAAAGCTGTTTTAATGTGTTACACAAAAAACTTATCAGCTGCATGTCGAAAATGGATTTGTATCATACTATTAATTAATTTTTCCCGAACAGTATCCATGTTTGCTTTCCATAACAAAAAGGTGCGTTTACCTTATTAACCTTTTATAACTCGCTATTAGAATTCACTTTCAATCACTTACTTATCAGCCGTCAATCTGGAATCATAAAGGAAATGATGAACTTATTCGTCGGCCCCCCGATGCGTTTCCAAGCATCGCGTGTCGTGGCCTGGGGATATTAGTGATTTATGCCCCTTAATCAATTCTGAACCTTAGAAACCCAACCTACGTCGTTTCGACGTACACTTATGTAAGTGCATTTTCCTGATTTCTTTTGTACTAGCTACTTTGTTTTATCGTAAAAATACGTGTAGGTTTTATTTTTGCTAGTTTATTGAAATAAATATTATATACACGGTATACACAGTATATGTGGAGCTCGATGGCGCAGTGGTTAACGCACCCGGTCTGCGAGTGCTAAGGTTAAGCAACTTTCGCAAAGGCCCGTCATAGGATGGGTGACCAAAAATGTATCATCTCGAGCTCCTCCGTGCTTCGGAAGGCACGTAAAGCCGTTGGTCCCGGCTGCATTAGCAGTCGTTAACAACCACCAATCCGCACTGGGCCCGCGTGGTGGTTTATGGCCCGTTCTCCCTATCCATCCGTAGGGAAGGCTTGTGCCCCAGCAGTGGGGACATAAAAATGAGCTGATGATGATGACACAGTATTCGTTAACATTTTAAATATAAACTAGTTCTTTCTTATTTTATTTTTTACTTTATGTTTAGTAAAGTCGCCACCGCAATGAGTAAGTTTAAATCGAATGCTTAGATTCTTACCTTAGAGGAGTTCGATGGCGTAGTGTTTAACGCGCCCAATTTGCGATTGCTAAAGTTAAGCAAATTTCACAAAGACTGCTCATCGGATGGGTGACTAGAAATGTATCATCTCGAGCTCCTCTGTGCTTCGGAAGGCACGTAAAGCCTTCGGTCCTGGCTGAATTAGCAGTCAATAACAACCACCAATACATTCTGGGCCCGCGTGGTGGTTTATGACCCATTCTCCCTATCCATCCATAGGGACGACTCATGCCCCAGCAGTGGGGACATGAAAATGAGCTGGTGTGACTGTGTTTAGAACCTTAGTTTATGCGGCGTCTCAAGCTTGCAGCTTTGACATTTACAAAATACTTTTGTTGAAGCAAACAACTTAAAACATTTTTTTAAATAGATTATTTTATTCATGCTTTTATTAAAACCACGTTTTTTTATGATTTATGTTAAAAACTGATCACCGCCTTCGCAGATCCTCCGAGGTTATCGTTTCCTTTTGGTAACACGATTCTGATACCAATTGACAAAACGTCTCGAGTGTCCAAAACTTTTAGCGACAAACATCATGATTGTATGAATATATTATGTTACCAATTTGTCATTCCGTACGCTACGCAGTTACCGTTCTCAAGAATGCATGCTATTCAGATTGCAATCTACTGATTGCCATTAATATGTACGCAGTTATTATCTGACAGAGCCTGACCGGTTCGTGCTTAACTCTCCATCGAATGTTTTTAGGGTTCCGTAGCTCAAAAGGAAAAAAACAGAACCCTTATAGGATCACTTTGTTGTCCGTCTGTCTGTCTATCCGTCTGTCCGTCTGTCCGCCTGTCCGTCTGTCTGTCTGTCAAGATCCTTTATCTTGAGAACGCGTGGAGGTATCGAGTTAAAATCAAACTTCTAAGTTAACGAAAACGATACGGCCGTTTATGTCGCAAAAACGTATATTTCGACACACTCAAAGGAATCAAAATTCATAGGGTACTTGCCGTTGACCTAGAACTATGAAGTTTAGCAAGTAATATCGTCTTATACTACAAGTACAGGAAAAAATCTGAAAACTATACATATTTAATTAAATCACAAAAAACAGGGTCTTTATGCAAGGAACAGGGGTCCAAATTTTGAATAGAATAGAATAGAATAGAATAGAATATTTTATTTGCTAAGAATATGGTTGGTATTACAAGAAGTTGGTCATATTTATATAGTTTCACATATTCTGCCATGTAGACATGCAAAGTTTATAATAAGTACAATTAATTCATTTAAAAATATCAAATTTGTATTTATAGAGTGTGTACATAGGTATGTTACTATTATTATAAAAATCATTATTATTCATTAATCCATAGCATTACTAACATAGTTATTATATTTATATACCTAGTTTCATTATTCAAAATTACATTCTAATATATCACATTATAAATTAATACATTAAATAAATTATATTTATGTTAGATTTATTTACTTATCCTTAATAAAATCGGACACTGAATAATAACACTTCTGGACAAAGTACTTATACAAATGTTTTCTAAAGGCGTTCAGATTAAGTTTTTTTAGATTATCTGGAAGATTATTATAAAGCCTTACTGCCATACAATAAGAGTTACTGCTGTGAACTTTAAGCTTGAAATAAGTTAACCGTGTCATGTGTCCCGGATTACCAACGGGAGATGCATGATAGTCCTCGGTTTGTTTTGTGGTAGGGCTTGCATTAATTCTGCTTGGCTAGTTACCACCTTCTTATTTAATTATATCGCCATAACATTAACGTTGTGTTAGAGATGAGATAGACCGGGTTCTCACTACGCTGGACCGGCAGATTTACCGGAAACCGGACACCGGACAGAGGTGTTCACACTACACCGGATCCCACAAGAAAATCGGACAGTCAAGTACTCACCTCAGTTAAATTTGGACCTGTGCGCACAATGGATTTACTATTAAATTACTTTGAGGCAGAGCTTTCTAGTATGTTGTACATAATTAGTATTTCGATTAGGATTTTCTATTGATGACGGCGGGCGATGTCGATAGGTTAAAAATTTTCAACTTACACATATATTTTTCTTTTCGTAAAGGCTTTACGTAGCATATCCCTTTGTGCTCTGTGACTCGCACTAAGAGACAAGCAAGCTCGCGCTGTCATAACGACAGGTACTGGCGCAAACCCGTTCACATTACTCCGGTCCGGTGGTTTTACCGGCAGAGAGCTAATAAACTGTAAGATCAGAGATGAAACTATTAAAACATACTAGAAAAGTGCGTATTTTATAAATTAAGCAAAAATAATAATAACGATAAATTTACCATAATAATATAAATAAATAAACCTACATAAACATAACAGTAGTCTCAGGTAGGAAAGTAGCGGATATGGCAGCTTTGTAGCAGGACAGGGTTAAATGGATAGGTAGAAGTTTTTCACGATTTTCTTAAATGTGTAAATAGATTTCGCACGCCTGATCGCAACTGGAAGTGAATTCCAGAGACGAACAGCTTGGACGGTAAAATATGTTTTACCAAAAATAAACTACCCCAACCACGCAATACTATAGTATGTTAACCGCGTAATGGATGTATGCTGTTAATCCATTAATTACTTTTAGAGCTTGTAATCCGGACATGTCATTGCCCGTAATGTATGTAGCTCCGGCTTTTCGAATATGTGCATTAATATTGTGTGAAATCACGCAATCATATAAAATTAATGAATAAGCTTAAATTACGTGTTTGCTTTGTTTCGTAAGCTGATATTTCACTAGTTTTAATATGTTGACACATACTTTTTGGGCAGTATTAAATTTTATGTATTAATTGTGTTTCGATGTGGATTATAGCAGTGAAAATATGTTTTAAAGCAGTGCCATTTGGTAAATACATTTATAATTAAATTTACTATTTCTGATCGAATACCAGAGGTGTACTTATTGTATGCACATTTAATGACTGATTTTCCTTTTTAAATTTTTAGTTATAAAAATATACACACATTAACTATTTATTTCTATATATTTATATTGTTTTCTATATATTTATGATAACACGTTTACTATTTGTTATATGTTCAATCACTGACTGACCATAATGACTGATATATTATTATTCATTATTTATGATGATATATTATGAATGAGAAGTGAGAAATGATATACCCCTCGAGTATCTCAGAAAAGATGTGGGGCTTTACTAAGTCCTCGGGCGGACTACTTGAGAGAATTTGAAAAGTGACGTTGCACTGTTTTGTTTCATTTGCTAACACTCATGCACACTCACGAACTATCACTCATTAATATTCGACATAACACAAATTTTAGAAAATAAAACAAATCCGCAGACATGACTCTTCACTTTCCCGCCAAGAAGTCACAAATATATTTAAAAAGCGAACTGTAAGTTCTAGTACATCTTTGAGAGTCACGTTCAGTCCTGTCAAAACGAATCGAGCAAACTTTCAAACGATGCGTCACCGTGACGTCACCTCTTGAGGGTTGTCCGTGAGTCCTGCAAGTACGCCCGCCATTTGCACGTTACGTTAATAAAGCAAGCGAGTTACTGACCTGGGTGCGGCGAGGAGTGCTCAGGGGCGCGGCTAACTCATTAGCCGACCGACGGGCAAGTCCAAAGAGGGAGGGCCGCGCTTAAAAAATAATAATAGTCTGATAAGTTTTAGAGGGTTGAATGGAGCAACTGTAGGTATATGTTATATTGTATATCTATAAGTTAAATTTACTATACTTTACGATTCATTCCCTACAACCTACGTTTTCAACTACTGCAATAAGACAACTTACATTTTTTTTAAGGCGAGGGGTGAATAAGCTTTTATAGGAAAGTATTCTCCATCCTAAGTCGTATAATTTTTTTTCATTTTTTTTCATACGTAGCTCGGCAAATGACTCCATTTTACCTGATGTTAAGTGAATATGGAATCCAGTATCATTACCATCAGATGAGATTGCGGTCAAATACTTGCTTACGAGTATATGCGCCTATAATTCATCATTATCATCGTCATCTCAGCCAAAAGACGTTCATTGCTGAACAAAGGCTTCCCCAAGGATCTACACAATGACCGGTTATGTGCTGCTCGCATCCAGCCTATATAAATAAAAATTTTGCTAATCAATACAACTACCTGTTTAAAACATTTAATAATAACAGTAACAAAGAGCCATAGCAACCTGTAATTAAGATGACACTTAGCTTTAAGTTTACGTTTGTTTCTATAATTTCTGCTTGTACCAGTGTTTATCTTGATGATTGTCCTAATAAATTAATAAATAAATAAAAGAGATCCACGACTCACATTTAAGTGCCTAAAAAGTATAGACCAACCCGATTCATTATTATTATGATGATGATGTCCTAGGCATTGCAAGGAGTGCCGGCTGTGAGGCACGGCTAACTCATTAGCGGCCAGATAGGGCTAATTCGCGAGGGTAAACGAATTACTAGTTCATTGCGATTAAGGGATTTCGCATGCGCAAATATGAAATAGGCAGATGATAGTTTTGTTTGCTCATAAATATACACCTGCAATACCTTTAGTACACCCGTGATCATGGCGCATGCAACTATGCCGAAATTGCTGATACCTACTCACATTCAATAAAAACATAGCCATAAATAACAATGAATTTAGACGGGGATTAACGCAAACTAATTTGTAAAAGGTTTCATACCTTCTTTATACCCGACGTTTCGACCGAGTTACAACGGCCGTTGTCACGGGCTGGCTACAGAGTGCCTAGTGTGAGTTTTGTTTACTATCCGTATTCATTCGATTACGTCTACGAAAACGAAAATTAGTATGCCATTGAAGCAGCGCCTTCTGGCGACACACTAGAAGAGTTAAAATTTTGCCATAAAAATTCATGTTCGCGCCAGAAACGCGACGGTGCACTCATTCAAATAAAAGATAAGCAGCACAAGCCGACGACGGAGCTAGTGTGCTGACGGACCGCGCGACCTTCACTCAGCTGCATAGACGTGCAGCGTGCATTCAGTCATTAAGTTCTCACCAATCGGCCCGCCCGTGACGTTGCATTATACCATCAGCTCTCCGCTCCAGAACCTTCTAGAACTACTCGTGAATTACCTACCGGCTGGTGTGCCCGTTCATAAAGTGCGTGTGCGCGTGTGTGTGTGTGTGCGCGAAATAAGCGACTTCTACCAGCATCAGCTCCATCTCCACGAGAGTCGTGTCGTGGCCACGCCGTCAACGTCAGCTCGCCAAGTAAGTCAGCTCCCTATTCCTCCCCAATCTGCTGTGTCGGCATTGCCTCCCTGGCAGCCGGTACACAGCGCCTTCTGGCAACACACGAGAAAAGTTAAAATTTTGCCTTAAAAATTCTAGTTTTCATTAACATGATCGAATGGCAAATGAAATTCGCACTAAGCACTCAGATAGGGCTAATTCGCGAGTATAAACGAATTAGAGCTTGTTAGTAGTATAACATTTTTTAAACTAATGGTCACTTACATGAAAAATTTGCATAAAAACGAATAAGGAAGAGATAAATATCCACCCGCAATACTCTTAGTACACCCGTGATCATGGCGCAAGCAACCATGCCGATATATCGGATACTCACATTCAATAAAAACAGCCATAATCTGGTTAGTCTTAATTTTCATCAGTCTTGCATATCGTGGTTAACTCTTTATCATTATCATCAGCGTGGGATATAGACTACCACGCTGGCCCAATGCGGATCGGTGGATTTCAACGATTCCTATTTAACTTGTTTTTCCAAATTACTATAGCATTAACTTTTTCAAATGCTGGAATAGAACTTCCGTCGATCAAATGCACATAGTTCTTTTTATAACAGTTCAAAGTTTCGTTTTTTAGACGACAGAAAAGTGAAAAATATTTTTTATTTTAAGGATAAGGCAGCTTAACTAACTTTTGATCAAACATCATCATCATAATCAGATCATTTTTATGTCCCCACTGCTGGGGCACAGCCTTCCCTATCGATGGATAGGGAGAACGGGCCATAAACCACCACGCGGGCCCAGTGCGGATTGGTGGTTTTTAACGACTGCTAATGCAACCAGGACCAACGGCTTTACGTGCCTTCCGCTTCTTCCGAAGTAATGTCGTTAACCACTGCGCCATCGAGCTCTTCGATCCTCGATGAAACATTATCAATAACAAATTTTATAATGTTAGTTAGTTAGTGCAAAATCTGAGATCTCTGAATCTCTAGATATAAACAACACCAAGTTATTGAGGTTTTGTCATTTTGGTTTTAATTTTCTCAGACATGAAATAATATTAGGTCGTGATAATTAAACAATAATGTTCGCCATGGCTATTTGTATTAACAGTATTTTTTTCGAAACCTAATTCCGTTTAATCCGAGAGATTATAGGCAAATTTATTATTTAACTACTTTTCCTTGAAGTCCACTAAGCAAAATTTGAAATCTCATTTTTTAATTTTATTCGCAAACAGTCAGTATTTATTTAATCAAATTAACCCTTATAACCGTCTGCTTGTCTACAAACGTTAGGTATTACACGTACACTGGAAAACAGCGGGGCGACAAACGGAGCGGCGACTTGTTCTCATGAGTTCTCCGTGCCGCTGGCTATTGAGAACTCATCACTCTTTCAATATTTAAAATAAAAGCTGTATGGGCATCAGGTCATATTACTACAAGATGTTGTTTCGTCTGACTGAATTGAGCCTGAATGAATATGATTACAAACATTATTGTGACTAGAAAATAATAATAAAAATAACAATAGATGATCGACTTAAACATTTATAGTAAAATCACACAGTTCGAGTGATATCTCTCTTAATTAAAAACCTTTAGTTATCGTTAGACATACATAAATTTACTGCCATTGTTTATAATTATAATACAAAAGAACATGAGTTTTATTGGAACAACTTTTACGAAAGAACTTGCGTTTACTTTAATCTTTGATTTATTTAAATTTTATTAGTTTCTATAATATTTATTTCTCATAAAGTCTAATTTGAACGTCACACATTGTACGTATTAATCCACTTTTAATCAAATTTTTGAAGTACCTACAACTTTAAAACTTTAAAAAAATAGTTTGATGATAAATAGTTTTAGTTTTACCACACATAATGCAATTTAAAAAAAATGCTAATTGACCAGAATGCAGAATACCCAGGTTGGATTCCTGGCTGGGTCGGGTAGGCATTTAATTTTTTCACTGTATTTTAAAAAAATGTCATAAAACATTAGTTGAATATTGAAATTATTATGAATGTTCAACATTATCACAAAGGTAATCGAACATTACTAGGTAGAGGAGCTCGATGGCGCAGTGGTTAACGCGCCCGGTCTGCGAGTGCTGAGGTTAAGCAACTTTCGCAAAGGCCGGTCATCGGATAGGTGACCAAAAATTGTTCATCTCGAGCTCCTCTGTGCTTCGGAAGGCACGTTAAGCCGGTCCCGGCTGCATTAGCATTCGTTAACAACCACCAATCCGCACTGGGCCCGCGTGATGGTTTATGTCCCGTTGTTCCTATCCATCCATAGGGAAGGCTCGTGCCCCAGCAGTGGGGACGTAAACGAGCTGATGATGATGATGATGAGGTAGATTTGCTGAAACTAACTAAACTAACTAATACATTAACGTTATGAACTATCTTATTGCCCTTATCATCACTTAACATCAGGTGAGAATAAGGCACTGTGCTTACCCGTAAAATATAAAAAAAAAAAATTAAGTTTATTTGACAATTTTTTGAATTTCTATTTACTAACTTGTTTTGGAGAAAGTATGACAAGTTTATTAATGTAGAACTATTTGAGTGTACTATACACAATTATTACCTAAAGAATGGTTGTCCAAACGCACAAGTGTGAAATATATTTTTATATTAAAAGAAAAAAATTAAAGTAGCGATTCGTAAACTTTTGTTTAAGAAACGCTACTTTTGTTTAGGTATTTTATTAGGGTTACGAAACGGAAAGATGTCCAGACGGGAAGTACCCGAATATAACGACACCGCCCTCCGCTGTCGCCCTGTCCACAGCCTTAACCGTTCACCTCGGAGCCTAATTGAATGCGTTTGCTTTTATCGTATTGATGGTTTCGGATTACTAATGGCGCGGAAGGGTTAGGACTCACGTTTGCGGATAATTTTGTTAAAAGCGGGGGCGTTGGCTATGCTTGCACTTACTGCTCTTTGGTTATTGTGCAAATTAAATGGTTTCTTATAGGTACCATTTCAGTTTAAACTCTTATTCTCTAATTTCTGAGTACGAAATGGGCCGGCTCGCCCGGCGTAATACCACCCTCTCACAGAATATCGGCGTGAAACAATGGCACTCGTTACTGTTGTGTTTCTTTCGGTGAGTGAAAGTACCGGAGGCCCATCTCTCACCCCTCAAAATTCCTACTTCCTACTCCCTCCTCAAGGTCCAACTCCTTCCTCAAAGCCGGCAACGCATCTGCGATTACTTTGGTTTTGCGGGTGTCTAAAAAAAAGGCATAGGCATTGGTATAACTAAATTGTAATTGGTGATTATTATTCATAAAGCTATGATTCATAAAGTGTTGGCTGTCTCATGCATTAATTTGTAACTTGCTGCCGTCAACTGTCTTTAATCGAGTGCGGTCCGGTTTACGCAATATCTTTTAGTCTTGCAGTGTGAGGTTGGGCTGGGATTTAATAGCATGGTATTATCGGTTCACAAACATGGGTTAAAGCGTATTATAATTAACGCACTGTTGTTATGGTCGAAGTCGTTATCTTTAGTATGGCGTACTTATCCTACGTCAAAACGGGTTGGTTGGTGGAATTGCTAGTTTTAACCCACTTAGTCTGATAGAGTGTTATAACACCTCTAAAAACAGTATATCATCATCATCATCAGCTCATTTTTTGTCCCCACTGCAGGGGCACGAGCCTTCCCTATCGATGGATTGGGAGAACGGGCCATAAACCACTACGCGGGCCCAGTGCGGATTGGTGTTTGTTAACGACTGCTAATGCAGCCCGGACCAACGGCTTTACGTGCCTTCCGAAGCACGGAGGAGCTCGAGATGATAAATTTTTGGTAACCCATCCGATGACCGGCCTTTGCGAAAGTTGCTTAACCTCAGCACTCGCAGACCTAGCGCGTTAACCACTGCGCCATCGAGCTCCTTAAAACAGTATATAGATGTACCCTAATTGCTATACTTTTAAAGTTTCATTTACAACAACACACAAACACCTCAATACATAAAACCGAAGGTGGAAGCGCCCAGAATCCTCGACTACAAAGGCTCTTTCCCTCCATGCCTTTAAATATTATTGTCACGTTGAAACGCCGCTCTTTCTTTCCCAGACGAGTTCCGCAGCCGCACCTGCTGCCAGGACGAGGTGATCAAGCTGAGTTGCAACCCTCACTCGAGAGTGGCCATCTTCGACGCGCAGTACGGCAGGAACGCGTACGAGCCCGTCACATGCCACCAGGTCGGCATGACTGATGAACGTAAGTGCATATACTCAGTGGGAATGAAAACTGGATGCAAAACAATAAAAAAAAATATTTGTAAAAAAAATAAAAAAATAATTAAAAAAAATAATTATGTTGTGTTCTGGCTTGGCTTATCAACAACCACTATATTTTGATGCGTCCTTTAAGAATATTAGCAATATTGTAGAAAGTTTTTTTTTTTTATTTACATAAGTATTTGATACACTTCGAACTTTAAAGTTTGTATAGGATACCGAAATTAAAAATCGCTCTTAAAAGGTAGTGTATTTGATTAATCCTTTGTTAATAATTTTTAAATTTTGATTTATTTCAATTAGACGTTGTAGCTAAACATGATAAGAAACATATTAGGGATTTGACCTGTAGGTAATTGGCTGACAACATAGTTATTATTTGAATGAACAAAGAAGCGTTATTACATCGATGAAGACGCAAACTATCATTTTACGCTCAGCAAAACTGCAGCACATTAAAGGAACGCCAAGAAATGAACACTGTAGTTGTTTATTTCTGTCCATTTTTCGCGGCAGGTGTTCCAAGCAGCTATTATTTCCGGGGTTGATTAATAGATGTCGCCCTCCCGACAAAATGGAGGGCAGTTACACCGTTAACTCTCGCGTATGAGTTTTTGCCACCAACTTTCTTATAAAGTCGTTAGGTGTGAAACGGAACTTGATACAAACGTTGCGAGATAAGTACCTAATGGTGTAAAAAATGACGACACAACATTTTTTTGACTGTCATTTGTTTCTTACGGCTTCTTTTGTATTGTTTTATATTTTTTACAGATTTCTTAATTGTTAATGATGATATCGTACCTTAAAACACTTGGAGAGGCCTATGTCCAGCAATGGACTAATATAGGCTGATGATGAAAGTAATGTACCTTAAAATAATATACTTTAAGGTATTTATATACTAGTGGCATGGGAGTGCTGTGTGTGCGATCAATCTAACTAAGCGCATATGAGCAAGTGCTCAATTTCACTTAATAGGCTTATGTTAATGGAAGTTACAAAATCGACAAAATCTGTATTTGTAACTTTCGATAGATGACTGCTTTTCTGGTTTGAATGAGTAAAAAGTTTTTTCACTCATTCGAACCAGAAACATCCGTTTGTTATCTTTATTTATCTTTTTATCATAAAATAAGGTTTAAATGTTGATAGTAAGTAGCCATAAGAGCCATACCCCTGCGAGGTCATTGAGATTGTTAATTTATTTAGGTAAACTAATATTGGAGTTAAATGGCATAACTAGTTCTGATACAAATGAATAATTTATAATTTTTTCTTAAAGAAAATTAAAGCAATGTATCTTACATAATTTTTAATAAGGAGCAGTTACGACCTTGATAAAAAATATATATCTTGTACAATATCTTTATTATTTATATTTTAGGTATCTATAAACACGCTAGTTTGGCTGTAGGTTGAAGTATCTAAATACTTCTAACCCACTGGTCTTTTGTTCTAGTGTGTATGGCGCCCCATTCCTTAGACATCGTGATGCAGATATGCCATGGCAAGCGCAGATGCCAGATCGTGGCTAGCCACAGAAACTTTGGTACTCCATGCAGTGCCAAAACTAGGACTTATCTCAAAGTTATTTACGCTTGCGGTAAGTATGAAATATGGTTATTTGTTTTTAAAGTCTAAGCTAACACTACATACCTATTGAAATGAAACACTTTTAACGAATTTTACTCGCGTTTAATTTACGTATTATTTTATCCAGACGTTTCGAACCCTATACGGGGTCCTTGGTCACAGGGATATAGCGAGTTGTTTAAAAACTGTTTTATTTCTAGTTTAGACGAGATATTCAACATTCTCCTGCTACGTTACACTGTTTCCAACTGTTCAACAAATATGAGACTGTAATTTTCTTAATTTTTATATTCATTGGAATATAAAAATTGCTTTAATCGATTCAGTAGCTGATTTGTAACAAAATACTTTCTGAGTATGCGTTTATTCTGTTGCACGTTGTATTTAAGTATGTTTAATATATATGTTATAGATAAAACGCAAAAATAAACAAACATAACTTTTAAATTATACATGAAGCTTGCTGTAAATTGAATCCGCTGCAAAGGTAAATAAAATGTGAATTTTGAGAATTCTCTCGTCAGCTATTATAGTGAATTTCACGTCGTCTGGCAATTCATAAAAGTTTTATGGCGGGTAAATGAAAATGGATATGAAATTTGAGTGGCAAGCGGTCTTTCAGTAACAGATGTGATGCTGTAATGCCCAGACATATTAATACTTAAATGTTGTTTCATTGCATTTAATAATATTTTTATTGATATCTATTAAAAATGTATTCCAAAGGACGTGGTACAGTTAACAGCAAAAGTCGATGATCAAAACTTAGCATTGTATAATTAAGTGAAAAAAAGAGAAACAAATAAAATAATTATCTACAAGAATATAAATACCTACTTAGATTTGATGTCTTATATTGACCGCACAAAAAATGGTTGATTCTTATATTTCTGGGAGTGATTGGCACAAATACTTAAGATATTGGGTCCATACCTATGAAATTGGCGTTTTTTTCTCACTTATTAATAGGTGTATTACTTGTAAAAGTCAATACCGGTTGTTAATATTATTATACACCTTTAATTAGGACTATGTAACTTAGGCTTCAGTAATAACAATGATTACTTATTCATTTTGTGTCTTTAACGCCCAATTTTTTTTTTTAAATTGACTTATTTTTTGTTCGCGGAATTGACCTTTTGTTTCATTGTAGCTTTGAAGGGACTTGATTTTTTTCTTTTTAATGTGTGCTATATTTAGCTAGTGAAACAAACACACTACTCTACAATTTTTAAAGTGTTAACATAAATAGATGCTAGCAAAATTAAATAAACGTTAGTATGAAAAATATAATTTTATAAAAAATCTTTATACAAAACGTCAATTTCATAGGTAAGGACCTAACGAGTACAGAAGGGTCAAAAAAATCAGTTAGAAGAAAGACAAGGAAGGAGACACAATACATGTCTTTTCACGTGGGTAATAACAAAACTAGAGAACGATAAGCTCGATGGCACAGTGGTTAACGCGTCGGTCTGCGGTTGCTGAGGTTAAGCAACTTTGACAAAGGCCGGTCATCGGATGGGTGACCAAAAACTTATCATCTCGAGCTCCTCCGTGCTTCGGAAGGCACGTAAAGCCGTTGATCCCAGCTGCATTAGCAGTCGTTAACAACTACCAATCCGCACTGGACCCGCGTGGTGGTTTATGGCCCGTTCTCCCCATCCATCCATAAGGAAGGCTTGTGCCCCAGCAGTGGGGACATAAAATGAGCTAGTGAAGTTAAGTGTGAATAACAAGACACAAACTAACATTTTCATTCAAACTATTTTGTCAAAATATCTTTTACTTCATTAGTGTGAGTATTCTGATTTTGATTGTCAACTTTTGTTGTCGACTGTACATTATCATCATTAGGATGTTATTAAATTAAGGTTCAGCATATTGGGCCGCCATCATTAACTTTATATTCTGTATATTACTATATTAAGAACATATTTTTTCCACCACGAGGGAAAGCTTGGTTATTATCTCACCTGGTGGTGGCGAATAGTGGCGATAAGGCTGGATTTCAGGCGTTGATTAACCGGAATCATAAAATAAAATGCTTTTTTAGGAAATTCCGGACATTTTCTATTCCAGCGTTGTAACAAAATATAATTTGTGTTTAAAAATTATGTTACGAGTATTGGAAAGAATTTCCGATTTATAATGAAATAATCAATTAACTTCTAAAAGAATATGATTTAAGAAAACTTATAGGTTATTAAATTTCAGTGCCTTTAGGAGTACTAATGGAAAAGTATGAGAGCAAACTTGAAGATGACGAGAGGCCGAACATTGATACGGAATTAAGTAAAGATGACAAGGACTTTTTCGATGAATCAGGTAAATAAAATATTTATAACTAGCAGTTGCTTGACTTCGTGACTTTTTCGCGATTTCGTATTTTTTCGTAAATAAATAAAAACTACGTATCCTAAATCAAAAATAAAATAATTATAGAAATTGTTTCTTTTGCATGCATTATGTGAGACTCCCCAAGATGGTACAAAGGGGGTTACCCAAAACACAGAATGGGTCGCATCCAATAAAGCTTTAACTCTTTAGTATATTGAGTTAAAAATCACATTTAAATTTGTGTCATCTGTAAAAGTAGGGGTTTTTTAAGCTAATAAGATCGCAAGTTGATCGATTGTCGAGCTTACAGCAGCAGACATAACGCCGCGCCCATATGACACCAAAATGGTTATCAGCGTACTCTTAAATGTAGACAAAATAGCTTCCACGATTTTTGTTGAATTCGTTACAGTAAGGGAGGCCATATACCTACGGTTACAAGGATATAGCTTGAAGCAGTCAGATGCGACTGCTTCAAGCTGCGACTGTATAGTGAATTAGCTGACCTTCAGAAAATATATTGTTCTGAGAGCTGAATCGGCGGATTTCGTACCGCTTTGACAGTTTCCATCATTGAGTTAAATATAGAATAAGAAGTTATTAAAAAAAATAATAATTATTATTATTTTATTATATATTAATGGTTTCCATGACAACAAAACAAACAAATAATTTTGTATTGGAAAATTAAATTGTCGCCTTTAGTATAATACATATATTATATTTAATATATATTTTTTAATATAGCCTATGTTACTCAGCGTTAATGTAGCATTTTATTTAATGGTGAATGAATTTTTTAAATCGGTGCAGTAGTTTTTGAGTTTATTCGTTGAAAACATACCTACATACATACATCATACAAAAATACAAAGTTTTCCTCTTTATAATATGAGTATAGACTACGCAACTGCTTAAGCGGATCCATGTAAGTTTGTAAATAGAAAACTGTAATTAGCTATGCAGTCTCAGATTGAACCAGTCGCATCCTGACTGCTTCAAGATGCCTATGTATGGCCACCCTATAGATATGTATATATATATGTCGGAGTTATTTCATAGACTAGTAACGGCATCTATCGATATTAGGCTGAATAGCTTGGCAGAATAGCTTGGCATTATGAAATTATCCCTGAGTCAGTAGTTCGAGCGAGTAGTGGGAGCATAGTGAGTCTATGACATCTGTCACTGTCACTTGTCAGTGAGGTAACGTTAGTTTGTGAAACTCACTCTCGCACTCACTTTACTTCTGGAGCTCGACTGTGCCGGACGTGTGCGCACTGACTCTATTCTACGCACAAAATGGCGGACGGAGACGACGCTTTCCAACGAAAGCCGTTTCCATCTCCGACATCAGAAGTGGGATGTAACCTTTGCTCTACGGATGTAATCGACGCGAACAACTAGAAGAAAACGATGCCAAGTTTTATCGAAAATGACAACGGATGTTGGAACAGCAAAATCAGAATTGGATGGCGTTACTTGATGTTCAGAAAGCACATGAGGAGATTCATTACCGGAGTTTATACGCGTGCGTAGCTACAGTCGACGTATGGATTGCTACATTCTCCATATTTAGAGGCACGGATCCTTTTGCAAACATGTGTCCACGCGCTCATACCATCACTGCGGGGCACGGGGAAGGGCGCTACTAGCAACTGCGGTGCAACCGGCAGCAGCGACACCGACACCGGCAGCATGGCGAGCAACGTGAACCAGCGTCATCGGGTAAACAGACCTGTGCTGCATCGGCAACTCTGCTGGACGCTGAATGTTTCTGGTGATGTTTTCATGATTCAGTATGATTATTTTATAATGCTTAGAAATTTCTATGATAAAAAAGTCAAATAGCCAGAGGAAAACGTTTACTTACCGAAGTGACAATGAGTTACTGGACAATCTAATGTTATTAGTACTGTACTGTTGGTTATTACAGTTAGACAAGTTTATTACAGGTGATTTTGTCTTGGTTAAAAATAGTAAACAAAACAAAACCAAGTTAGATAATAAATTTAGAGACTCGTTTTTATAACTGCGGCATTAGAAGTAGACTCACTAGAACTTACGTTTAGTACCCCATAGACATGAAGGTTTGTTAGAGAGAGTCAGTAGTTTATTAAATGATGAGCTGTGTGCGGGTACCTGATGGAGGTAGCTCATGATTATGATACGTTGAAAGCATTAAATTCTAAGCGAACTTACAAATACACACACTATAGATTAACAGGGATGCCAGAAGGTCATGTACCAGTCGAAGTTGAGGTGGAGGTACATTGTGACCCGATTGATAATGAGTAAAGTTGTTGTGTGAACTCGAGTTAGTGCTCTAATGGCCGTAACAAGTGTCGACCATACCAGTAGCTATTACATAGTCGTAGCCCGGTAGAAACCGGTGTCTATTGAGGAAACTCAAGTAGTCCATGGGTGCGCGGTGCGTGTTTAGCTCTTGGCGGAGGTCATGGTCTATCAGGACAGTAGTGTGTAGTCAGAGGGTGATGCAGACGTGCGCAGGGTTCCACTGAGATGGACACGCGTAAGCGACTGGGATCGCTGTTCGGCTGTGAGAGCCGTGGCATTGGAGGGGTAACTCGAGGTGATTTTAAAGCTTACATAGCTTGTAAATAGTGACTTTTGATTTGTGCAACGAATGGTTAATGGCCCTGGTTACCTGGTTATCTAGTTTGGATTTGGATTGTCTAGTTACCTTTTCTTTTGTTATGTTACATTTGATTTGTTTTCTTTCTAAATCGAAAAGGTTTAGTTTTCAGTTTTAAATAAGTTAAAGACTTATGTAGAGACTTATGTAGAGACTTATGTAGAGACTTATGTAGAGACTTATGTAGAGACTTATGTAGAGACTTATGTAGAGTCTTATGTAGAGTCTTATGTAGAGTCTTATGTAGAGTCTTATGTAGAGTCTTATATAGAGTCTTATGTAGAGTCTTATGTAGAGTCTTATGTAGAGTCTTATGTAGTCTCATGTAGAGTCTTATGTAGAGTCTTATGTAAAGTCTTATGTAGAGACTTATGTAGAGACTTATGTAGAGTCTTATGTAGAGACTTATGTAGAGACTTATGTAGAGACTTATGTAGAGACTTATGTAGAGACTTATGTAGAGGCTTATGTAGAGGCTTATGTAGAGGCTTATGTAGAGGCTTATGTAGAGGCTTATGTAGAGGCTTATGTAGAGACTTATGTAGAGACTTATGTAGAGACTTATGTAGAGCTTTATGTAGGGCCTACTGTGAGGCTTACTGCAGAGTCTACTGTAGAGCCTATTATAGTGCCTACTGTGGAGCTAAATGTAAGAGTCAATTAATGTTTGGTCAGGATAGACCGAACGGGAAATACTGTGCTTGGCTATCTTTTGTTAAAGAGAAAAACACGAGGACGTGTTTCAATCAGGATGGCCGTGATCATACAATACTTTTATCGCCTGTAATATCTGCTGTCTTTCGCATTGGAAGCTCCGCGCTTCATGCAGTTGCGCTTTCGTATTGGAAGCTCCGCGCTTCATGCTTCAACGCTTTCGCATTGGAAGCTCCGCGCTTCATGCAGTTGCGCTTTCGTATTGGAAGCTCCGCGCTTCATGCTTCAACGCTTTCGCATTGGAAGCTCTGCGCTTCATGCAGTCGCGCTTTCATATTGGAAGCTCCGCGCTTCATGCTTCAACGCTTTCGCATTGGAAGCTCCGCGCTTCATGCAGTCGCGCTTTCGTATTGGAAGCTCCGCGCTTCATGCTTCAACGCTTTCGCATTGGAAGCTCCGCGCTTCATGCAGTCGCGCTTTCGTATTGGAAGCTCCGCGCTTCATGCTTCAACGCTTTCGCATTGGAAGCTCCGCGCTTCATGCAGTCGCGCTTTCGTATTGGAAGCTCCGCGCTTCATGCTTCAACGCTTTCGCATTGGAAGCTCCGCGCTTCATGCAGTCGCGCTTTCGTATTGGAAGCTCCGCGCTTCATGTTTCAACGCTTTCGCATTGGAAGCTCCGCGCTTCATGCAGTCGCGCTTTCGTATTGGAAGCTCCGCGCTTCATGCTTCAACGCTTTCGCATTGGAAGCTCCGCGCTTCATGCAGTCACGCTTTCGCATTGGAAGCTCCGCGCTTTGTGCTTCAACGTTTACGCATTGAAAGCTCCACGCTTTGTGCTTCAACGCTTACGCATTGGAAGCTCCGCGCTTCGTGCCTCAACGCTTACGCATTGGAAGCTCCGCACTTCGTGCTTTAATGTTTTCGCATTTGAATCTAGTTGCTCTTAAAAGAAGAGCTCCGGAACTGCTGCGCTCGAGAACGCGCGCAGTGTCAGAATGGCCGTGTCGGAGTTATTTCATAGACTAGTAACGGCATCTATCGATATTAGGCTGAATAGCTTGGCAGAATAGCTTGGCATTATGAAATTATCCCTGAGTCAGTAGTTCGAGCGAGTAGTGGGAGCATAGTGAGTCTATGACATCTGTCACTGTCACTTGTCAGTGAGGTAACGTTAGTTTGTGAAACTCACTCTCGCACTCACTTTACTTCTGGAGCTCGACTGTGCCGGACGTGTGCGCACTGACTCTATTCTACGCACAAAATGGCGGACGGAGACGACGCTTTCCAACGAAAGCCGTTTCCATCTCCGACATATATATATATTTTGTATAGTTTTCTCTTTCTCTCTTTTGATGGTAAGTGCCGACAAGGAAACTCAATACTATCGGAATAAAACTGTCTTTAATAAGACGGTGGCAGCTAACCAGACGGACTCAACACAAACCTTATTCACCAAGAAAACAACTACAATATATACCCAAAGCCGGTTCCGTCTACTACTCCTCAAGTCCCCATCCGATCTGAATCCCTTGGAGAATTAGTAAGGACCGAGGGGACACCCACTAGCGCGTGATGCCGTTCCCTCTAGAAAACCTCTGACGGTGTTTTTCACACGGCTTGAGAAACTCTTCAAGTTTCTTGCCGCCCCCATAAAGTCCGGAGACGCTGAAAACGCCGTTTGAAGAAATCATCAAAATCACTAAAAAAAAATCACTCCAAGAGCTGAGCATAATTATTATAATATTTTTTTAGTAATTATAAATTCATATTCTTCTATTTAAGAAGGTGCCGGTGAAAAGTGGGGAGAGCCAAATGCCAATCCAGCGCTGCAACTACCAGAGGAAGTTCCTGAAACGACACCCTCGAAGCCAGAACACGACACCACACAACAACCTAAAATCAAATCTGTGCAAGAATCAGGTAAGTTAGCCTCCTGAGTTTCTTGCTAGCTCTTCTCTCTCTTTGGAAAATGCTGTTCCAAATTCCGAACTGATACTTAATTCAGTAGATAGTTTAGTTTAAACAAAATGAACTCAATAACTGTGCTATTTGTTCTTGTGGTAAGGCGTGTTCCCAGCAGTGATGGTGATGACGATGATGATAACAACCTACTTTAAAAAAAACTTTTCTTAAAGTCAAATTTTAAAGTAAAAGTAAAATTAATTAGTGAAAGTACAAGTAAAATTTTAAATTTAAGACCACCGGCTTTGACCCAAAAGTCCCGGATTTCCCAGCGGGACTTGTTTGTGTACTCGATTTAGTCGGTGGTAGGGATTGTTTGGCCGCCTGGCTAGCTACCACCATCTTATCTAAAAATGTCGCCATAAAATCAGTATTTGTAGCATTGTTGTGTTCCGGCAGCTAGAGGTAAGATAGCCAGCGCCTCACTTAGTTGAGGATCCCGGGTGAAGTGCGCTTCCATCATTGGCCTTATCATCACTTAACATCAGGTGAGATCAAGGCACTGTGCTTACCCGTAAAATATATTTAAAAAAACACCTATAAAAGATAACGTGCCCACGCATCGTCATGAATGCTCCCAAAACTAGATCCGCTTGTAACAAATCTGCTTATAATGGAAATAATTTTGTTTTCAAACTCATTTCAAAACTAAATTCGCCACGCGCACGTCGAACATTAATCATATTATAAATTAATTGCATATGGTGTTCAGGGCATTATTCAAAATAGTGAAATAGTTAATTGGATAGCCAATTAATAGTCTTGCTGCTGGGATCAGGGAGATAAAAGGGAAATGGCGTGAACCCACCACGCTGGCCCAATGCGGGTTGGTGGGTTTTAACGGCTACCATCTTACGAAACAATCGGGACCAACGGCTTAACGTGCCTATCATAGCGCGGATTCAATTAGTAATAAGTAATTACTCGTAGGGTAATTACACCAGTGTTCGACAGGACCCAGTGATCGATTCGATTTTTTTTCTTTAATAATTTTTTTAAATCTTTTTTTTAATATTTTACGGGTAAGCACAGTGCCTTGATCTCACCTGATGTTAAGTTATGATAAGACTAATGATGTAAGAGCACTTGACCCGAAATCCTCAACTAGTGAGCTACGGAACACAACAATGATAAAAACATTGATGTTATGGCGACATATTTATATAGGATGGTGGTAGCTAACCAGGCGGACAAACAAGCCCTACCACCAACCAAACCGAGTACACGAACATGTACCCCCCGCTGGGAATCGAACCCGGGACCTCTGGGTCTAAGCCGGTGGTGGTCTTAGCCAATAGACCACAGAGGTGGTTAGTTATTTAAAATAGGGGTCAGCCACACTGACTTAAATCTTGAGCAACAATTGATTATAGAACTCCAGCTTCGTAACTGTCATCACGTAAAACTTCATTGAAATTCTATGTTATATTCTGGTGACGAACACTGGTAACACAACCCCACTACCATTTAGGTTATCACTTAAAGTAAGTTACAAACGTATGAAAATTGCATGCAACGTATCTAACGAAGGCGATGCGAGTTTTAAACCGGTTACAATGAAATTTAGTTTTTATTTTTAAGTGCTAATTGCTGCACTGATATTTATAAATACAAGTTTACACACTTACAATATTTTAAATTAAATTAAATTTCTTAAATTTCTAACCTATCACGTGACCTACAGGAGTAGGGTAACTAGTATTTCTGTTGTCTAATAAATAAAATAAATTTAGACGTATAGCAATTATGTTCTTTACATTTATGCTGAATAAAATTATGATTAAGATAATTATAGTAAGTTACAATTATGCCGATGAAACTATTATGGGTTTATAATACTCTGCTTATCATAATTTATACGAGAGAACTTTATGCTGAAACTGCTATGCCAAACTACATTATGACGATTATGCGACCGAAAGGGCTCCCAAATTGACTATAGCGTTGTGTTATTTTATCTGTAAAGATGAATCTGCATAGCCATCGGTTGCAATAACCGT
Source organism: Eudonia mercurella (assembly GCA_963082485.1). Classification (NCBI taxonomy): domain Eukaryota; kingdom Metazoa; phylum Arthropoda; class Insecta; order Lepidoptera; family Crambidae; genus Eudonia; species Eudonia mercurella. Next base: position 15,547,183 of record OY720029.1, read on the forward strand.
TGGATAGATAGCACTGTGCTGCTAAAAACACTCAAAAAAAAAAAAAGCAGTGTAAAAATTCAGTGCTTACGTCAGCCTTCCCGGTAGCATAATGGTAAATGCAGCCGCCCGGATTGCGGAAGACCCAGGTTCGATTCCTGGCTGGGTCGGGTAGGCATTTAATTATTTCACTGTATTTTATAAATATTCAATTCGGTTACAATGAGTTTACCCTTATCAATTATGAGTACAATAAAGAATATTCTATACAATTTTACAAAGGTAATACAAGCTTTTAATCGTTACAGGTTCATCGCAAACGCATACGAAAGAGAAGATATTCATATACACAGGCGTAGGTATATTAATACTGATCCTGATAATAGTGGCACTTCTAGTAGTAAGATACTACCGCATCCAACGTTCTTTGAACAACTCTAAGAACGGCGACATGTTCTCCACCGAGCCACCGAACGTGTTCAACGACGTATCCGACATCGACAACGACATAGACGTCAGTCATATATCTGGCAACTTCTACGACCCAGAGCATCCCGACATGATACTTTACAGGGACGTACCAGGGAATAAGGGCTCCATAAGAGCTATGAGGCCGTTGTCAACAATTTATCCGTCTGGCGGTGTGAGCATGTACGGTAACGATTACGTACCCCCGCCGCCCAGAGAGATAAGGCTGCGTAGAGAAAACGAGCCAGAGGAGGCGGTCAGCCCAAAAAGTCTGGGCACATACACGAACTCACAGTTTTACTACGGGTGACGTCACGAAGCGAGAGGCAGTAACGACGCCTCCAAAACCTACTGTTTTTAATGAGAACATATTAAAAGAAGAACTTTAAAACAATTTAAATGCTAGCGGTGTCCGAATTGGACAGTTGCTCGAAGTTGGTGCGTAAAAATTGAAATTAAATTTCAAGAACGGTAACAGTTTATGTGTTCGGGAAAATCTGAATTGTCTGTATACTAGGAATAGCGAATTGATATCGAAAACCTTAATGTTCACATTTTGCTCTAATCATTACACATATTATATTGCACATAATTAAACTATTGCCGAATGAATAGAATAGTTAATATGCACATGCATTGTATCTTTAACAACCAACTGTGATTGCAACCTAAGCTATGTATAGATCGAAATTAAATTAAATTGTACTCAATCAATAAAGTTATAATAAATTATCAAAGTTCCATGAAATGAATATGTAAATAAAATATATATACTTAACTATTCTCTTTCCTGTATATTTGTGAATACTATGTATGATTTATGTACACATCGATAATAGTAAAACTATTGTACCTACATCGTGATTCCTAAATGTTCACCCTACTTACTATAATTATCGTCAAATTTTTTATATTTTTAATAAAACATATAATAATTTGTGTTTTATTTATAGACTAGAAAGCCCCATAGCCTAACTATTTAAAGAAAATACTCTCCACCTTTCTTTGCATCAATGGAAACGTACACTAAGATTCAAATTGAGTACACTGTTATATGCTGTTTATTCTACAACGCCTCGGTAGCTAAGGTACAGCGCTCGGCCCGATACCAGAAGGTCCAGGGTTCAATTCCCAGGTCCCAAATAGCTTGTGTAGGGCATGTGGAGAGGAAACGGAGTCAATGCAGCACCTACTGTGTGACTGTGACTTTCTGGCTAGGAAAAGAATGGGACTCCTGGGGTTGGCCTATCCGAAACCGGAGGACTTCAGGCTCTACGCCCTTAAGGACGTGGCCAAACTTATGGCATCTATCTTTACAGAGGAAGAAGAGTGAAAGGACGGGGTTGCACAAAAGATCCCGATGGGTCGAAGTGTTACTGCAAGAGGGAAACCTCAGCAGGCCCCACTAAGATAAGATAAGATAAGATTCCCAGGTCGGACAAAGTATGTTTCGGAATTTTTAAGTGCGGGCTTGTTATCACTAACGTAGAGATGATTTGATTTCAATTATGGAAGCCTTTACCCAGCTGTGGGATACTTTTGTTCCTTCACGTATTGTGGTATAATAGGCTTTTGGTGTTGAATATGCCTACATCTTTCTACCTATGACCTACATATTATGACCATGAGGTGACGAATGATAAAAGAATGCTGGCAGAGGTTTCTCATAATTGGTACGCTAAGGATCCACTGGAGAGGCATGCTTAGGAATGTCTCACTAACCCGTCTGGTTGGTAAGTGCATATGATTGATTACTTCAATAGAAAGTAAGTTTCTAAATCCATAGTTTAAGTTAAAGGCAAACGTCCCTTTTTTAATTGTAATGATTTTGTACATGAGATAGCATAATATTGGGAGAGAGATCTTTGCCAACCACAATGGCTCAATGCATGTAAGTGAGTGTAAAACGACTGCTATCTCACGATAACAATCATGACCAACAGCTTAACGAGCAAAAATAAAACTCTTTTTTAAATTAATTTACATATTTTAATATGCTGACGTTTCTTACTTGAGACTCTCAACTTCAAGGATCTCCACAACGACTGGTTTTGTGCTGCTGGCATCCAGCTGCTACCCGCGACCTTCAACAGATCGTCAGCCGGTACGAAAATGCAACATTTTATTTTAGTTTAAAGGTTAAGTGAGGGTTCAACATTTTTCAGCAAAAAAAAAATTCCAAATAACTAATTTGACCAAAATATTAAATTGTATTATATTAAATACATTTTTTAATCTTTAAAAGTTAGAAAAAAAAGACAAAGTGTTGAAAAAATTCCACAAGCAAGATTCGAACCCGTACCCCATGTCAACACTTTGTCTTTTTTCAAATTTTAATTTGTTCGCAATAATATTTGCGTAAAATTATATAAATAATCAATCACTTCAAAAGTTAGTTTCTGGCGCTTCGACGGCCGCTGTCGCGGCACGCTCTCTTCGCTGGCTCAGCTTGCTCGGCTCACGCTTTGTTTTGGTCACTGATCTAACCTAACCTAACCACACCAAACCTAACCAAACTTCACCTTTCTGTTCTTTAGAGACGGTGGCCTATGCCCCTCCTTGTCAAGGTTAGCGTTAGAAAAAATCGGACTTCGTCCGCTTCAAAGAACACCCGTATCCCGTGGTGGTTTAACCAGCTCGAAAATATATTTTTTATAAAAATATTAGTCCTTACAATTACGAACACAAAAAAAGCCGTTCTCAAGTAATTAAATAATAATATATACATATAGCAATTACAATAGATTTATTATTGATATATATGAGTCACATAAACAAAACACTGAATAACTAACTATTCCCAGTTTGAAAAATAATTTGTAAGAAAACTAGTGAGTACCGTGCTTCGGGAAGGACGTAAGCGAACATTAAAGTTTGATGGTTTGGCAATTTGATTGTTCAAAGTTGAACTGTCTTAATCTGATACTAGATCTTGTAACCGACGTTACAATCTCACCAAATCATAATAAGGCCTCATAATTTTCTATTGTAAACATGAACATGGAGGGACAACAAAAAAAAATCGAGCACCGAATCAAATGGTGCCTATAACAATAAATAAGTTGCCTTAACGACGCAGAAATCCAAGCGCGCTTGCTTTTGAATCGACTGATTATGTAACGAATGCTCATTCTTTTTCACATTTCCTCGTGCGATTCCTATTTTTAAGGCTATTGTGGCGTTTTCGTCGGAGCTTCTAATGTCCGGATGAATATTTGCCCTGTTTGCTCGACGATTAAGGAGAGTCAGCAACAATTGTTCTACGGTTTTTACTGAGCCTTGTTGCGATTATTGTAGACAATGTTTTATCTTTCTGTTTATTCCTTACGGGGAAAGGTCTGGTCTTCATCTTAATTGATGATAAGGCTAAAGATGAAAGCACACTACAACCGGAGTTCTCAAACACGGTGGAAGTGGCTGTCTTATCTCTGTTCACTAGAATACAACAATGCCAGCATTGATGCTATGGCGACATATTTTGATAAGATGGTAGTTAGACAGCCAGGCGGGCTTAAAATAAGCCCTTCCACCAACCAGCATTATCCCAGGCTTTGTGTAAAATCAATTGAATCAAACAATTGACGTAGAAGGATTTATAGTGAATGCAAGTCACTCTTGACTTAATTGTCAAAGGTGTAACATTTGAAATCAGACAGAGCGACCAGTTTTAACTGCGCACTTAACATTGTAGTCGACTGTACATAATTTTAATTAGGTCAAACGTCAATTATTGTTCAGCTCGGTCGGCTCCCCGTAAGGGATATGGGGGACGGTAACATAATTAGTATCGCCAAGGACATTATATATGCGAATATAACCCGTTCCAGAATTAATTTTAATTAGTTGATAGCTTTTGATGGCACATCTATATCTATATATTATGAAGAGGCATTTGGTAATAGGCAGAATAATCAATTAACAAATGAACCGAACGCCTAAAAGCTCTTTATAGCACTGGAAACAAATAACGGTAATGTAGCCTGTTTTTCTCACTGGTTGATAGCTTCGGATCAAATCTGCTTATGTATATCTTCTGCCTTTTTTAAAATTCAAATCTGAAAACTCAATATCATTTATTCAGTTAAGTCTTCAAATAGCTCTTATAAATGTCACTATGCCATCACTTACCATTAAGATAAGATAACTGACAAAATTAGAAAGGAGAAGAAGAAGAGAATTGAGTTTCGAAATTGGTAAGAAGCTACGAATTAAGATATCAATCCTATCTTATCTGAGAACTTTTTATTGAACAACAAGTTTTAGAAGTCAAGTTCAAAGGACATATCTTCCAAGCAACTTTGGAACGGAGAAGAGGATAAGGGCGTGGAAAAAGTATGTAAGTAGTCTCACCCTCATCGTCCCATCTTCACTCTTCGTCTATAGGAGTACGCGTGCTGCTCTCCGGAGTCACCGCTGTACTGCCTCGAACTTCCATCGCGCACAAAGAAATTTGGTGACTCGTTTCTTTGTCGCACTTCTAAAAGCTGGAATATTCTACCAGCACAAGTTTACCCTTCTTCCTGTGTCAGAGGCACCTTCTGGGGTGGCATGGTGAGGGTGACTGATGCTGCACCAGTTGCTTTCGCGTCTGGACTCCATTTCCACTTAACATTAGGTGGAGTGGAGACATTTGCCATACAATCTATATAAAAAAGAAGCCGATTTTAGCACCTCTATAAATAACTTTCATAGACTTTAAATAACATTTTAAATTTAATACTCGTTTTAATGAATCTTTTCTAATCAAAGGTTTTATTTAGTTTGGGCTAGGTGATGTTGTAAAAGTAAATGGTTTTAGCATTTAAAATAAAAAGTATCGTATGTTAATGCATTAATATGGGAAAGTTTTTAGTAGAAATGTGAGATGCGAGTTAAAGTGGAAAATTTGTAATGGTTTTATATTTTGCATTTCAAATGTAAGCGTTAGCTTTCACTGCTTTTAGTTCAGTAAATTAATTTATAACATTGATATTATTCTTAATATTTCTATATGGATTTGACAAAATTTCGTATGTCCAATTAACCGATGACTTTTAAGTAACTAAATTTGATGTAACCTTTATGCTATTTTAAGATATGATACCTAGTCGGTGTAAAACTGTTACCTAGTTTTATACTGATGATCACCCGCTGATCAAACAAGTCATCACCTTTGCAAGTGTAGTCGATCGAGCAATTAGAGTCAAATCTGTAAAGCAAATCTGTGACTACTCCTTTAATCACTTTGTCATCGTCAATGTATTATATTATTGTTATAACTACTTAAAAGTAAGAAATAACGTATACAAAATAGAGCTAAATGTAAGCGGTTTCCATTAGGCATTCGTTGTCATAGACATTTCTCAGATTTACCCGTCGACGGTTCACACTTAGCATAATGTATTCTGGGATCCAATATTGAACGAAAGAGTTCCAATAGCAGAAAGTTGTATTGGGTAAAGCTGAAATTCAGTCATAACAAAAGTACAAATTGTGTTTGTTTTCATAAAAACAGACGCCAAGTTTCGATCAGAAACAGGAATCTGGGAGAGATTAGACCTGCTCAGCACGGTTTCTGTGTTAACCCGCGTAATTACAGTAGGCAGAACTTGTACTAATTATTATTATTATTTAATTACTCCGTAAAAGGATGATGTGCCGAAATCCGGTTCGATACTTTAAAATGGATTTGTATTACTTGCAGTTTTTCAAAATATTATAATTATAAATAAATAAACCTAAATTCGAGGAGCTCGATGGCGCAGTGGTTAACGCGCCCGGTCTGCGAGTACTGAGGTTAAGCAACTTTCGCAAAGGCCAGTCATCGGATGGGTGACCAAAAATGTATCATCTCGAGCTCCTCAGTGCTTCAGAAGGCACGTAAAGCCGTTGGTCCCGGCTGCATTAGCAGTCGTTAACAACCACCAATCCGCACTGGGCCCGCGTGGTGGTTTATGGCCCGTTCTCCCTATCCATCTATAGGGAAGGTTCGTGCCCCAGTAGTGAGGACATAAAATGAGCTGATGATGATGAAACCTAAATTCGTAAACGCGTGTCGTTTACCCAATGCCACAAAGATAACTACATTAGGATTAGAAGTGAATTATATTTACATTCAAAAATAATAGATGTTAAATTGTCATGAAAGTAAATTATAATGTCTGCCCATAACAATAACAAATTCATTGAAATCACTTCATAAGTGATGCAAAATCTTTTGGCTGAAGATTGTTCTTGGCAGTAGCTCTCAAAGTTCGTCAGAACCGACAAGACGAAAGTTGTTACGGCATTGATAATTACGATCCGAAGTTCCACCACCGCCGTTGGCAAGGTGTCCGCCGAGCACAGATATAATTAGAGAATACTTTAACCCCTATTGTGTAGGTATATGCATTTTTAATAAAGCTATTCAGAGTTATGGAGCTGGTCGTTGGGAAAACGTAGATGGGATCAGATCAAAACAGAAGGGATTGGCATAACACGGAGGAGGCCCAGGCCCAGTAGTAGGTGGGTTGAAAACTATGAAAATAGATAATGAATTCTAAATTCGAGCTATTTAAAATCTAATTGGATACGGCTGGTTGTATTGTTGTGCGTAAATACGTCTATTTGCTCACAGTAATTTGACAGCCTATGATCATCCCCCCGATATTTTAAGCAGGCCATAAGCCACCATTAAGGCTTGACCTCTTATCTGCGGCGAGCACTGATCAGTGCCCTTAACAATTCAAATTCTATTGTGTATTCACAACAGACGACAAGTTAATGCGATTTGTGCACAATCTTAACCCACCTAACTTCGAAGAGTTCGACGGGCCGCAGGAGAGCATACTCACCGAAACACTTGGTGATCCCATGTAATTTCAATCATAAAATAAATGCGAGGACTATTGGCAGAAATAAATACGTTTAAATTCAAATTCACAATTGTTATACCATGATAGTCGTCTATTCATAACACCGGTTATTAAAACGTCTGATACGTTTTAGTACAACAATGGAATTCACACTAAAGTTATTCACATTTTATGTTTCCAAAGTCTCAGTGACATCCATTGTTTTAGTTGAACTTAATTCGGAGAGTTGTGTGTGATGTGAATTAACATTTATCTAGAATACGCGTAGTTCAGCTTATGTTGACATCAAAGCCGGCTGCAGTTTGTGAGGTCACGTTCCTGGTAGACATCGGGCAAATTATACCTGGATGTAGCAAATACCGGTGAAGCTTAAACACAGACACGGTCGGAATTAGAATGGACACACGGACTATTTAAGACCGAGTTAATCGTTATAATGAAGATATTGTAACTACCGTTTGTGACGTCATATCTATACTACAGAGGGTCTAATGCGTGTTATTTTTGACATTCGAACACGTTAACATAAACAATAGTTTGTATGGCAAGACATGGGTAAGCAACTGCCTTCAAAATGTTTATGAACTTCTCACTAGCTTGAATTATTCAAATATTTATTAAATAATAATAACGTGTTTATTATTTTCCTAGAACTTTCGTGAACAACTCAATAATTTAAAAGATGTTAACTTGTTTTTATGGTTTTGTTTGACAAGGAAACCATAAATATGATTAAGACGTTCCGTTTTACAAAAAAAATATGGAAAATATATTTTTATCATTGTTGATTTAGTTTTTTCAAGCAAAATATATTTTTGTACCTAGTTTTTAAAGTCTGTAAACGTTCGCCTAGCTAAAGTTTATAGCAACATGTTTAATTGAAGCTTGTTAACCTATATTTCCGAAGTAGGAGTTTCTGTGACTTTATTTTCAGAATTGCAAAGATTTGAAAAGTTCCTTAATCGTTTTACATATGAAATAACAATATTTAGCTATCCAGCATTACGTACTACTATATACGATGTTTATACATTTCAGGGCATTCGTCCATACTGTATTATTATTATTATTATTGCCATGTCCTTTTAACTGTTCTCTTTTTACGCCAGGAGGCGCTGCTAAAATGCCATATTAATTTTCGTTTTCGTGAACGTTATCAAATGAATACAAATAATAAACAAAACTCACACTAGGCACAGGAGTGTAGTGTGAGTTTTATTCACTATCCGTATTCATTCGGTTACGTTTACAAAAGCGAAAGTTCACACTAGTCCCCCAGATACGTTCGGTATCGAATGGAATGAAATCTAAGACGCGTAGAGGAAGGACCAAATCGGCATAATAAGTATTAGGTTTTATTAAGGTACAGACTACAGTTTGTTGTGACGTCTCATGTCGAATGCTTTAGCGTACTGTTCCTACTTATACCACTTAAGAGATTACATAGACTGTGCTTGTACTAACAGTCGCACCCGAAGACGTCAATTAACATTGTAAAATAGAATTTTCATTGTAAAATAGAATTTTCATTGTAAAATAGAATTTTCATTGTAAAATAGAATTGGGCCACCCAGAGTTCTATTTAATTCACAATCCAAGAGCGTTCACCCTCTATCTAAACGGATGGTACAAGACAGTAAGGCTTTAAATGTAAGTTCACTTCTTCCTGATATAACCTGATATTATTCTAGTCTCGTCCTAAATTTAATATTATAAATGGGAAAGTGAGTTTGTTTGTTTATTGTTTGTTACGCTTTCACGCGTAAACTATTCAACCGATCATCATGAAATTTTGTACACATATTTTCAAGAGTGTAATCAAAGATATAGGATACTTATTATTTTAAAAAAAGGAGTTTGTTTGTTTGATTGATAAGCTTTCACGCGTAAACTATCTAACGATTTGTGTAGAAACTGTCAAAGCGGTACGAAGTCCACCGACCGGGTCAGCTAATATTATACTACTCAGCCATTTTAAAGTTTTGTTTGTCATTTCCTTTTCATACTTATCTACTTTATCAGAATGATACACTTTTGAAAGGAATTCAAAAATCAGCCTCAAAAAAGTCGCAATAAAAAAAGGAGCCTTTGATACGGAAACTGTGTAATATTTTCAACAAAAAAAAAAAGACTTTAAGCATCGTCAAATAATGACGCAGGTACGGATGCCTGCACATCAACCTATACTAATCTGCCAAATTTCTTCAATTCATAATCAACCGTATGTCATATTCATAAAGTTTTAAATCTAATGAGGAAATTTGACAGTTTGTGGTAGTCTGATATGCATGTGTCTGACGTCCACTGCTGGACAAAGGCCTCCCCCAAGGATCTCCAACGACCGGTTTTGTGCTGCTCGCATCCACCGGTTTCCCGTGACATTCACCAGATCGTCGGTCCACCTTGTTGGAGGCCTGCCTACACTGCGCTTTTCGGTACGCGGTCGCCACTCGAAGACAGTTCCGCCGCAGCGGCCATCAGTCCTGTGAGCAATGTGCCCTGCCCACTGCCATTCGAGCTTAGCAACTCTTCGGGCTATGTCGGTTACCTTTATTCTTCTGCGGATCTCCTCATTTCTGATTCGATCTCGCAGAGAAACCCCGAACATAGCCCTCTTCGTTGCTCTTTGAGTGACCTTGAGCCTTCTGATAAAGCCCATAGTGAGCGACCATGTCTCAGTCCCGTATGTCATCACTGGCAACACACACTGGTCAAAGACTTTCTCAGTGTCTGGAGATACTGCGGTATATCGGACGAAAAGATATTTTGTAGCTTACCGAACGCTGCCCAGCCTAATTGGATTTGAAGATGACCTCTTTACTGAAGTTGGACCTATCTAGCTGGACCGTTTATCCCAGGTAAATATAATCGTCCATAACTTCAAGGGCAGAGTCCCCAACCTTCAGAAGAGTGGGTACGACACGTGAGTTCGCTTTCAATATCAATAGCGGTGCAATGCGCGAAAGATATTAACGGTTTCACTTTGAAATGCTTTCGAGATTTTAAGCTTAAATGAAATCGTTTTTATTTTAATGGACGCACGACTTTGTAGGCTGAGTGTAAAAGTATAATGACCGGTTAAAATAATTGTCTTTCCATATTTCTGAGTATTCCGAGCTTCGATCAATGTTGATCGAAGATCCCGAGTCATTGGTGACTATTTTATATCAAATGAGAGCATTTGACCGGTTATTCAAAGATCGTTAGTCCAATTCCCACGGAGCTTCCTGAGACTGCTTGATTTGTTCTAGTAAAATTTTTATTACGACTCTTCACTTTACCGCTAAGAAGTACATTCATCTTTCATCACTCTTTCTTTATGTGCAGTAAGTACCGTTTAAGAACTTCCAATGTGAAAATAGTCACCAATGACTCGGAATACTCAGAAATATGGAAAGACAATTATTTTAACCGGTCATTATACCAGTCTTGGTTAGCTGGGGTCTCGGTAGCTCTGCGGTCAGAGGACCGCAGAGCTACCGAGACCCTAGCTAACCAAGACTGGTTAAATTTTTCTAGTACTCTCTGATTTACGCTGTAAGCCAGCTGTGAATATTGTCAGTGTTATGTTGAATCATCATCATTATCATTATCAGCCTAAACTAGTCCACTGCTGGACATAGACCTCTCCAAAAGCACGCCATCAAGCACGATCCGCGGCTGATGAGAAAGTTCTTGCCAGACACCTTGCAAAGATCGTTACTCCACCTAGTCTGAGGGCGTGCTACATTGTTGAATAAAAATGTAAAATTGCAAAAGAAAAGAAAGCCAGTGCAACGACACTTTCAAATTGGGCGTGAGCAGTGAAGCCCCACATCTTTACTAAAACTCAAGGAGTTTCAAGGGGGAATATAATTAAATATGCAACAGTTCTATCATCACTCATAATCATAAATATATTAAACTCTATCTATCCCTCACTTTGACATTGCTAAATATGCAAGCAGAACCAAACCAAGTCTTATCACAAAAGTAATAAGGCGCACAAAAACTTGAATTGGCATTTGAGATAAAACTGTTTGGTACTGACTATATGTTGACTGCTGAAATGTTGGTTGGTCAGCTATGTCGCGCCGGCCAGCAATTTCAGGCAATTATCATAAATATGTCAATTGTATCCAGACTAATAAACGATAGACTTTATAGAAAAGGGTCTCTAAATAACTCGTAAAATGTTTATTTTAAGAGACGGGGGTTGTCTAATAAATGCGAAGGCTATTTGTTTATAGTCAATGTTTATTTTATCGATATAGTGACCTTTTATAGTAAACAATATTTGACTTTGTCTTCGTTTCTAACGTTTTCTGTAACGTCATCATCTTATAAATGTCTTCCTGAGCTCAAATTTAATACTTACTTATAGGTAGTTCATGGGGAGGAGATCATTTTAACTCACATGTCCATGTGCGGATAATTTAAATAGAGACTTGTCATTGTCCAAAACTTAGCTGACCCGGCGGACTTCGTACCGCTTTGACAGTTTCCATCAATGAGTTAAATATATATATGAATGGTTTCCATGACAACAAAACAAACAAATCATTTAGTATTGGAAAATTAAATTGTCGTTATTAGTATTTTTTTTAAATATAGCCTATGTTACTCAGCGCTAATGTAGCATTGTATTGATGAAAGATTTTTTTAAATCGGTCCAGTAGTTTTTGAGTTTATTCGTTGCAAACATATGTACATACATACATACATACATACATACATACGTACAAAAATACAAAGGTTTCCTCTTTATAATATTAGTATATATAAAGAAATTTTGTTCTACGATACTACGTTTTCATCATCAAATTTAAAAAAGTCTTTTAACCGAGAAACAAGATTTTGTAATGCAACAGTTGAAAGTGTTGGTTATAAAGCTTCATTTTGTTAAGGGAACCAAGTGTTGGGTGAAAGAAAATTTAGTTTTCCTTTTTGTGTCCATGGGCGGCGGCGCTTACTTCCCATCAGGTGACCCGCCTGCTCGTTTGCTTCCTTTTAATATAAAAAATGTATGGTATGGTATGTATGTATGGTATAAATTTTCTATTACTTCGTCACACGCTCGGGGGGCACAGACGCTGCGGGCGTGCCCCTGTCAAATATTTTTTACCTCTTAGGAATTGCGCAGACGACGACTTTTCCCTGTGGACTTTCTTATCCAACAAAATAGATCGTTTACAACTCCATCGCCAATCGCACTCGAAGGACTGAATGTGACAGAGCAAGCGGGAAAAAGTCCATCGTCTGCGCACTTCCTTATTATATGAACAACGCACCTACAATCTTGCCGCTTTCATAACAAATAATCCATCAATTACTTTACATGATGCAACTTTGTACCCCGTGCACGACTAGGTAAATGTATAGTGCGTATAGTAAGTAAGTAATTAACCTATAACTGTCCCACTGCTGGGCAAAGGCCTCCATCATTGAAATCAAGTCATCACCACAATTGATCAGTATTGGCTTAATCACCATGCTTCCCATGGAAATCATAATCGAAAAAATCGGAAACACACTTTGCTTGACCAGGGAATTAAACCCGGGACCTGCGCTATCAAGCCGAGCGCTTTGTCACTCGCCCGCCGAGGCGCTAACGGAGTGTTCATATTTAAACGACATACCAACGAGATTCAGTTTCAAAAGACATTGTAGAACTTCACTGATGACCCAATCCCTTTTAAAAAAACTTTAGAGATTCCGTTGTCGAACCAATGCCACGGTAATAATATCTACAGTAGTGTAACTTCATACAAACGGACGAAGCGCGAGCTATACCTACGCGCTCGGATCTCGGCATGCGCTCGGCATGCAACAGTCGCGAATGTGCCGCAGTGAACGGACGGTGTATTATTTTTTAAACAGAAAGCGTGCGATGTTTACACGACACCCGAAAAAAAGAGTGTTATGTTTTTTTGATTAAAATAAGTTGAAGTACTTACTTAGTATGGCAAAGAGCAATTATAGAATATATTGTGCTGTTTTTGTTTGCATCAATTCTTCACTAACGCACTCAGAAATAACATTTTTTAGATTACCTGGAAACTCCGAAAGGTAAGCCTATAAAATGTCATTCACTCAATCAAAGTAGGCAGATGTAATTAAAATAGGTACTGTGTAGGTGGGTAGCCCTATTGCGTGTTTACGTACCGCGCGGCTGTAGGCATTTATTTCAAAGATAGGGCCGAGTTACACTACTGTTAGATACTATTACCGTGCCAATGCCGATATCACAAGGTGGATTAAACGGCGGAATACAGTCACCTAACTAATCAGAATCGAGCCCGAAATCGAACAAAAGTAATATAACTTTCCTTATTGAGTAGGTAGGTACATTGAGTAAAATGCGAATCGGTCAAACGTGTAATTAGGAATTCGGGAACTGGCCCTCTGTCTGTGATCGTTTGTGAGTTTTATCGTTACGCACATACTGTGCAAATCAATGGGAATGGTGTGTGTATCAGGATGGCGAGTGTATAAATAAATAAATAAATAAAATGGTTCCCACACTCACACCAATTATCTAGCCCCAAGAAAAGCTTCCTTAAGAAACTCGATAAATGGTTAACTAGACAACGGATAAACATACTTAATAATACTTAAATACATAATTATTATACATAGGAAACACCCAGACCCTAAACAATATAGAAAAACAGGTATATCTAAATTGATCCGACCGGGGATCGAACCGGATCGAACTCAGAGATGGCGACACCATGAAAACCTGTGTGCAAGCCACTCGACCAAGGAGGTCGTCAGGAGGAGTGTATGTTTACAATATGTTAATTTTAGTTGCATGAGAGCAATGCACGAGCAATGTACTTTTTGCTTAGCGGGTCTTGGCCTCGGACGCCAAAAGACGCCACTCCTATCTTTTTGCGCCGTTAAGCGCAGGGCTTGAAACCGGTTCAAAATTAACCGGTTTCATTAGGGTAAAATCTGTACTATCGTAAAGTACCGTTCCGGAGCGGAACCAAATAGGAGCGATATTTCGAACCTAAATAAACCGGTTTATTTCAAGCGATCGCTGGTTGCGACTTGTTGTAGTTTGTTAGACGAAATACCATAATGGCGCGCACCAGTGTTGCGTCGCGAGCGCTATCTCATTTTGATAGTTGCGCGCATCCTATTAATATGGGTCGAAAACGTAAATCAAGTATTTATCATTTTAACATTTTACCGGTTTATTAAAAAAACCCATTTTTTGTAAACCGGTTCAAAAACCGGTTTAATGGAACGTATCTTTTTTAATAAAGTTCCATGCATAATTTCGTGTAACCGGTTCAAAAAATTAACCGTTTTCCAAGCCCTGGTTAGGAGCATATCAAGAACAATGTACACACGCATGCACAAACCTATTCAAAACTGTCAAATGTCTTTAATAAATGTTCAACCTTATGCCGTATACATAAAGGTCAAAGTTTATTGAGGAAATTTAAGATTGTGAAAGTCTGGTTTTTTTAAAGTTGTTAGGTAATCGTGTACATTTGTGAGTGGCAATAAATGTTTTTCTTTCTTCTATCTTTTATCTCTCTCTGATGTGCAGGCGAATGGAGTAAAAATTTACGTATATTAAGCAATGTACTTTTTGAAAACCTCAGTTATTATAATAAGGTACTAGCTTTTGTTCGCGGCTTTGCTCACGTGGGCTACACGACTTGTGTTTATTCGTAATAAAAACCTAACTTATTAAACTTATTAGAAGGAATAAGGGTAAGACAACTAAACATGTCACGTCATTTCAACATTAGATTAGATTTTAATTTTTTATCATTAAAAAGCCCATCCATGCGAGCTAGAATTAGTAAAAGTGTCCAAACTTCATCTAATTAATTTCAGCGGTTTCGGCTCGGCGATGATGAATCAGTCAGTCAGGACAAATCATTATGTATAAGTATAGATGTGTGCCGTCAGCCTGATGTCAGGATAGCGGGTGTATTCTAAATCTGAACAAATACTAACTATCTCGCAGACAGTTACCCATTCCGGAGCGAATCATAAAAGTTGTTACGCCACAAAGAGCGCTAAGAACTGAGAAATAAAATGTAAATGCAATTATATTTGATATCGGCTCGCGAGTGGCGTTCGGCCGCTCTCAGCGAACCGAAGGCGCCGGCGTAGTGGCGCTGGCGGGCGGTGGGAACAGGTTCGGACCCCTGGCCAGCCACAGACCACCTTAGCATCGCGACAGCTTAGGCACCGGCCGATTTTACTTTTGTACGGACACACAAATTGTTTATTACGTAGTAATATTTATCTTAAAACAGCGCCCGCTTTATATTCTAAGATTCCCTTGAGATTAACATAAAACTTAACGATGTAAGTCTGTTAAACGATGAGACTTTGTCCATCGATTTGACTAACACCGTCTAATAAGTAATTTATAGAACAATTAAACTCCTCCGCCGTAATTGTTGGACTTTATTACAAAATTTGTGTAAAATTTAAAGGTTTCTTAGCATATGCTCGTTTACGACCCGTTAATGGCTGAAGCACCTTCGGTTAGCGTCGTAAACCGAGTTCTAACTGTGTAAGTACAATTTTATGGTTATGCCATAACACCCTTCATTTGACAAGAGGTTTATGACACGACATTTGTCTCTTAACCCTAAATTTAGATCTTGTGCAAATTACAGTAGCGTTTATAATGCAGCTAAAGCATATTAATTGCGGATGAACATATTACGTTACGGCTTATGCGGTAGTCTCTTCTTAAATGAGCTATATCAGTAGTCACTTGTCCTCAAAATGATGCACGGAAAGCTTAACATAGGAGACATAATCATTGTCGAAATCCCAAACGAAATGGTTAACTTCTATACAAAATGACTCAAAGTGAGGATTCCTGTTAAAGTGCGCTAAACCTTCAGCTTTACCACCACTTCAAATCACGTGAGATGGAAAGCAAGCGCTTTCCAGGGTGCCAATGCGAGTTTTTTTCGCCTATCGATCACGTTAACAAACAGCCTCGCGAAAACTCGGTATTCTGAACAGGGTGCGGCGATTCTTTCTGCCCCCCAACCGCCTAACACTCTCGCTTTCGATCGCTTTGAAAGCGAGGTCCTCGCCTCGCTTTCTATTATAATATCGAAATATAATATAGAATAATATCGAAAGCTATAGCCTATAGCTTTCGATATTGCTTTCATATTGCTTTCGAAATGACAAGATGACGCCTCCTCCTCGCCTCGCCTTCAAAGCGATCGAGCTAGGCGGTCGACCCCCAGTTGTGCCTTTTGTACAAGACACAGGTACGGTCTTGCGTGGAGTATTGCTCGCACATCTGGGACGGTTCCGCAAAGTACCTTCTCGATGCTTTGGACAGATTGCAGCGTCGCGCTATACGCATTATCGGCAACGCAGAAGTCACAAATACTCTTGAAACTCTGCAATTGCCTAGAGATATTGCGTCACTCAGCGTGTTTTACCGCTTATACCATGGCGAGTGCTCTGAAGAACTCTTTGACCTCATCCCATATCTTCCTTCACACAGTACACGTGCTGCTCTCCGGAGTCACTGCTTCACTGTCTCAAATATTCCATCGCGCACTAAGAAATTTGGTGACTCGTTTTTTTGTCGCACCTCCAAAACATGGAATAGTTTGCCAGCACACGTTTTCCCTCCTTCCTATGATATGGGGTCCTTCAAACGAGGCGTGAAGAGGCACCTTGTGGTCCGGCAAAGTGAGGATAACTGATGCTGCGTTGTTCTCACGCTGCACCAGTTATCGTCGCATCTGGATTCCATATTTACTTAACATCAGATGAATTGGAGTCAATTGCCGTGCTACGTAGAAAAAAAAAAAACGTTAACGAAAACGAGAATTTGTATGGCAAAATTGTAACTCCTCTCGTATACCGCCAGGAGGCGCTGCTTCAATGCCATACTAATTTTCGTTTTCGTAAACGTAATCGAATGAATACGGATAGTAAACAAAACTCACACTAGGCACCCGTTTGTATGTAAATAAAATGCTTATAGTTCTTGTCTAATTCGTTGGTTCGCATCGGCATATAGCGTCAGTAGTAACAGATACATACTCGGGTTGAAAGTGAGACATCTTATCTTATCTTAGTGGGGCCTGCTGAGGTTTCCCTCTTGCAGTAACACTTCGACCCATCGGGATCTTTTGTGCAACCCCGTCTTTTCACTCTTCTTCCTCTGTAAAGATAGATGCCATAAGTTTGGCCACGTCCTTAAGGGCGAAGAGCCTGAAGTCCTCCGGTTTCGGATAGGCCGACCCCAGGAGTCCCATTCATAACCAGAGAGTCACAGTCACACAGTAGGTGCTGCATTGACTCCGTTTCCTCTCCACATGCCCATAGTGAGACATAGTGGTTCGGTCCCATAGCTCCGTAAGAGTAAGTTGTACCCATAACCTAACGCAAGCATTAAGCTTTCTATTTGGATATAAAAGGAACGGTCCCATTAACCCAATTAGAAAGCTTATAAGTATATGAGATATCGATAATAGTATTGATAATAGCGCCTTAATAGTAACTAGTGGTAGCCTATCGTAATTTTATTAAGGCTGCACGATTTGTATCCTAAGCAATGAAAAATTAAAAAAGATAGAATGTGAGTTTAGATTGGCATTGGCAGAATTCGGCCGCTCCTCTTTCATTTTTGAAATTTTTGAAAAGAGTATAATTATACGCGTGTGTGTTAAATACATGGTAGTGTGTGTAATGTTTGTTTTATTGATTTAAGAGCGTGCATTCTATTTCGCGTAAGTCAAAACCTCCGCGATCTCGAAATTGTGTTGTAGTGTGCGTACGTACACATATACATCAGCTAGATAGTGGCACAAAATAAGGTGACCCAGAAGATAATCTCAATACTTAACGCGCTCAAGCAACGCATACATAGACAACCTTCTCACAAACACGGATCTCGGAACGGCTCGGAACATTTTGAGCGCAGCTGTTGCGAGATTCGGTGTCTGTGATAGGTTGTCTGTGCATCGCAGTTGTTCGAGCGCCATTGTATGAAGCTTAACTTCTGCAGTCTCCTTATTTTGTGCAATAACGACGTTGACGTGCACTGTCGTAGGAAGAATTTTGATACTTTCATTATTTATGTTTACAAGTTTGTTCTATTTAGTGAACTTGGCATATTCGTAAGTTCATGTATGTATCTTCGATTGTTTAAATAAGTTGTTATATATTTTATGACCTACTAATTATTAAGTTAAATTATTAGACAGCATTTTGGGAAATATGAGTGGGATCGACGATTAGATTTAATTCGATATATTATATAGGTGAAACGTGCCAAAGAACCAAAGGACTTTCGTACGCGATGTTCTTTGATGTCGACGGCTACTATCCCAAGAGCCGCGACATTATAGATTATTTCCGTTATTTTTTATGCATACTACAAACTCTACTTAGGTTGGGACTTGGCTCGGGCCTCAAGCTCATCTCACCAAAGATTTATCACAATCGGATGAAACCTGCACAAAGGAGAAAGAAACAAACAAAATATATACTATCAAAAAGACGTGTCTCTTATCGACATTGAGCGATTTTTTCGTGGGTCAATCTGCTCTGGTAGAAAACATTTTTCATAGAAACTAATGAGTCTTGTTTCCATTTTTTTAGACCAAAACTTATCATCCCTTGTTATTTTGATTGTTTTTAATGGAAATTCTTCTCCGGTCCATACTGCAAACAGACAAGTTTGTTTTGCGCTAAAACAAATAATATATTTTTAAAAAAAAGGAAACAAAAAAGTTAATATAATAAAGAAAGTGAAAATCAACACCAAATATTGTTACCTTATATGAAGCTGGCCTTGTATTTGATAATACCAATTATGGTTTGTATTAATGGTGCCATCAGGCTTCCAAAACGTAATTTTTCTTTTTGATATGGCCTCTTCAGCATTCATGTTGCGAGCAGAGTATGGACATTTTATTTCAATAATGCCTTCTTCATAGAGGCCATCTGGAGACGCTCCCAAAAAATAATACTTATGGTCTATGAATAGTCCACACTTTTGCACAACAACACCTTCTTGTTGCTCCAACTGCTCTAATGCAGTTTTCTCGTTATTTTTTCCATATTCAATGGCAGGCACACTGGCCAAAGAATATGAATATACAAGAGATTTCACTAGTGGCGCAGAACTAATGTTAGGCCTTCTTTTGCAAATCTAAAATGGGAAAAGAATAATTATGATTTCATTAATAATTATGATGGCCGAAACCGGTCGGAATCCATTATTGTGAATACTTTCATGAATACGTGATTTGTATCATCGCTTCATGTCTTATAGAATGAAACGTACCTTACTAAACAATGATGCTGTTAGCAAACTTCTTCGTAACTCCAACCATAATGCGCTTTCAGCTTGTAGGATGGTGTCACGTTCCACTTCATGGCGTTTTTCAAGTTGTGCTTTTAAATTGGTTTCATACAAACTCTTGGCCATTCCATACTGTTCAGGTGTCATATCTGCTTTTTGACACTTCTCGCCATAATCTATATTTTCATTTCGATAAATAAGTTTTCTCTTCAGAGTAGGTCGCCGATTAAGATTTCGTTGAAAGCGTCTCGACTCCAATAATTGTATAGATTTATGTGGACTTCTATTAAAATTACTTTTGTACAAGTTGCACTGGGCTTTGCCAGTATTGAAAGCAACAACTGCAGCATGACACCGGGCTGTATACGAGTTTTTTAATGAAAAATTTATACGCTTACCACCTACGTGCTTAGCAACAATACTATTAAATTGCTCAGCTCGATTATTGTTTACATCCCAGAGCAGGCTTTTAGAATGCAGTGCTATCTGCGTTGTGTGGGTCATTATTTTTTTTAGCAAAGTTTTCACCAAAGGCACTAGGTTTTGCTCAGTTTTCCTATCATCTTTACAATAATAATTTTGACAAAAACTATGGTCACCAAAAATATGCATCGGACTGTTGATGATGTCATCCTTAATATTTATAACCTTCTGGGAAATATTAGTGTTTTGAGCTTTGCGAAAGCGGGCTGCGGCTCTTACAGCTGTACGGAGACGAGTGATACGCTCTGCTGTCAACAGTTTCCTCTCAAGAAGTGGAATTGATGTATCCTTTTGCAGTTGCATGAGTTTACTACAGTAGTTACGAAGTAGGTGGTTTGTACATTCAATTTTTTGTACTTGAACATTAGAATACGGTCTGCTTTCTAAAATTTTTTTATATGTACTAGCATCTCCATCAGCTATAAGGGTTGCATATATCAAATTACGTTTCTCAACTGAAGATTTAAATCCTTCCACTATGCTCGCTTGTTCCATACTAGTAGAAGATCCAACATGATTTTTTGTACACTGATGTTTTGGTGGTGGCTGTTTTTTCAGTAACGATCGGGTGCACACAAAACAATACTTATTTTTGACCTGCATGTGCAAAACTTTACCGCTTTTGAGTCCAATAACTGCAGCTGCTCCCGATGCTGCAGAATAATTTGTTATATATGATCTTTTGGACCAACACGCATCAGCTACTACTGTTATTGCAGGAACTCCATCAATAACATCCCCACTTTCGGATGCTAGCTCAGCTTCTTCTTTAGCCGCCTCTGTCATAGTCTTTTCTGCAGCAGTTGCCCACCACTCAGATACATCGTTGTGACATTGGCTGTAGATTTTTTGACTTATATTAGGGAGGTTCATCGCAGTAAGCAGCTCGTTTAAATTAGTCCGTCCACAGCCAATCAACATAGTACCTACAAGATTTTTTTAGATTGAATCCTGAGACTGGTTTATTTTTTTAGTAAAATTTTATCTTCTAACTACATACATCATTGTGAAAGCAAAAATAAAAATAATAAAAATAGTACCTGTTACGGCCGCATGATTTAAAGTCATATCTTTCGGAATTTTTTTACTAGATTGTAGATCAAATTTACTGTTACACATATTACATTTTAAAAAAGTTATTGACTCCAAACCAAAAAGCTTTTCACTTAAAATCTGCATGTTGCCTATTGTGCAACCTAATCCCGGATTATGATTAGACAAACTTTTAATTTGGTCGAAAAAGTAAGGAAAATCAATAATTCTTCGACTCTCCACTTCGAATGGTGAACTATTTGGTACATTGCATTCCATACTCTGAAATGTTAACATAAGCGAAGCAAAGTAAGAAAAAAAAATCAGAACACTAATAAAAGTGAGTATTAATATTTTATGATACGTAGTTGATATTAATTTACCGTTTCAAATAATTCTGTACTATTAGTTTTTTCTTCATTACTTTTATTTTTCAATAGATTTTCTACAAACGAGTCAAATATGTCCTAAAAATATATAAATATAAGTTATTTACTAGTGAGATACCTATCCCTACAACTACAAGGTAGAAGTAAAGAATGCCCATTACGTGAATGTAAGTAAATTATTATTAATGTTAGTTAGTAATAGTAATGTTAATGTTACACAACTTGTGACACTTTTTAAAATTAATATGAATTACGTACATTTGACCTGCTACTGTCCATATTAGAATTTTCTTTTGATTCGAAATGATCGTTATTATAGTCAGATGTATTAGAAGCTGTCTGTATTGAAAGACAGTTAGGGGTGGCATTCTAGAATTTAAAAAAAAAGGAGAGTAGTCAATTACCCGTAAATAATTAATAATTCAGTTACATAATTAACTGACTGACAGAACTTACATTAAATTGGTAATCTGGTTTATTGCAGTCTTCTAAAGATTCATTGTGTGTTATTTTTTGCCTGAAAAAGTACATTGATGGTATTTTAAATTCAAACATATCTTATCACCTATCAAGACTTATCGTTAAAATCAGAATTAGATAACAAAAATATACTATTGAAAGAAAACACTTGGGCGGGTTATAGATCGCGTATACTACAAATAAAAGATTTTGGTGTTGTCAGCATTGAAATTCAACATTTAAGAAGTAAAATTAAAAACCTACTTTGCAAAAAGTTCTTAAAAACAATTTAGGCAACTATACCTCTGCACCCGCTACGCCAATTGCCTCGGTGGTCAAGTGGTTAAGCGCTCGGCCCGATACCCGAAAGTCCCGGGTTCAATTCCCAGGTTGGGCAAAGTGTTTCTGATTATTCGATGCATAGCCCGGGTTTTGTGATCACTAACAAGCGATCAGCAACAAGCGACAAGCGTGGTGATTAAGCCATTACCCATCAATTATAGTGATGACTTGATTTCAGATGGAGGCCTTTGCCCAGCAGTGGGGCAGTTACAGGTTTTTTACTTTTACACCTCTGCAAGGATAAATTCACAACTAATTAGTCAATCACACTAATATAATAAATGTGAATGTTTGTGTGTGTGTATATTTGTTGCTTCTTCACGCTGCAACGCTGGATTTAAATGAAATTCGGCAAACATATAGTTTATAACCAGGACTAACACATAGGATAGTTTTTATCCCGATATTCCCACGGGAATGAAACTCATATTTTTTTCTCTATATTTGGTTCCACAATTTACTACTTAGGTCTTGGATTTGATGTTGAGAATATAACCTTTTTGGTAGCTTTTTATCCTTTTAATTTGAAACTTTTGACAGACTTTTGAAACTGTCAAAGCGGTACGAAGTCCGCCGGGTCCACTAGTAATATATAAATATAGTAATGTGAATCTGTATTAGCTTGTAAGTGCTATGTCATTTAAATGTTTGCGAATCGCCAAACAAAATAATTTTCATAAATATGTATAGGTACAGATCATAACTAACCTTTTTACAAGCCGGGCGTTTACTAGCTTACGTTTATTTTTATTACTTTGATTACTGCCAAATTGCTTTTTTTTGTTACCCATGTCTAAAAACATTAATGGTACAATAAATTTATATAGTTATTGTAAAAACAAAAATAATATGTTCAATTAATATAGCAATATAATAAATAAATATCACGCCAATAAGCATAACTAAACGGATGCCTCTGACGCCTCATGACGAATGTCACTGATTTTTCATGAAAGAAACACGAAGAGAGCTTCGACATCGCTCATCGTAATATGTTGTTTTATTTTATCACCAAATAAACTATTCTTTGAATATTACTCACCAAAGAATCAAAATTGATCGGATGCGCTGTAATTTGAGTGTAAGAAAGAATAAATTTGTGTTTGTGTGTGTGTGGCTGGAGACGAGCGATACGTCCTCTCGTTGGGAAAACCCGACGCGTATTAATCGGAAAAATTTTACGGGCGCTATTATATAGGTCACTTTAGAAAATTATTACTAATAACTGAATATGTAAATTGTTAAGAAAAAAATACGAAACGTTAGAGTAATACCTCTTTATTCATAAAAAAATATAAATGTTTAAATAAAATCGGCTAATCATTGTAAAAAAAAAGTTTAAATGTACAGATTTGGGCAGTTTTGAATTATTATTTTCTGTGAAAAGTAAAGCGTTTTTGTAATTTGGCCTCTATATGGAACTCGTTGATAATATATTCTTTAAGAAAAAAAATATCATAAAGTAAATTTTCATTCAATAACAGCTATACTCTGCGTCAAAAATGCCTCTGACCTGCATTTTGAAAAATCCGCTTAAACAAATTGTCTTTATTTGAAAAAACCGTTGATAAATAAATTTATTTTACTCTATAATTCCCTTGTTTAAGACTTCTTCTTTCTAAAACTGACGTTTTCATCAATGATACTCCTTGTATTCCAAAGGAATCTCCTTTGAAAAAACGCATATTCAGTGATATTTCGTTTAAAATGGAATGCACGCTCTTAATATATTTTTATGCGTAATTTTAAAAAATATAAACATTCTGCAATCCTTCTCTTTATAAACTATAAGTGTGCGAAATTTCATACTCCACCGTCCGCGCAATTTTCGTAAAAAAGGGTACAAAGTTTTTGATTTACGTATTAATATATAGATAATAATTTTTTTAACACTTGTTTGCAAAAGAAATAACTTTTACGGATCTACTTGCGTTTATTTTATACATTACTTTTTAATGTTTATCCTGACGTTTCGAACCCTTTGCACCCTGGGTCCGTGGTCACAGGGAGACTGAGGTGTTGGTCGTCTCATAATTAGTTAGTAAGTACCTAATATACAAGCTACTAATTATAATAAACATTAGAATGTAATGTGTAAAATAAACGCGAGTAGATCCGTAAAAGTTGTTTCATTTGAATGTATAGTGTTCGCGTAAACTTAAGAAACAATAGTACTACAATACACCATACCTACGATTACAGAGTAAGGTCGATACAGAGATTGCGGGATTATCCAAAAAAATCTGTTACTGGCACACGTACTGGTCATTACCTTCTATATGCCTTGTAGATTACAGCCGCAGGCTAATGTGCCCACCACTGACCTTGGCCATTCATCTGACGGACGGGAAACGTATAGGGTGTACCACGGATGTACAAAAAGTTACTGGAAGTGACATGATGAAAAGTTTAAGTAAAACGTTTGGTGGATAAACTCGAACCGTAATTAATGTCAACAAATTTGTATTTATAAAATGAACTGACATGATTGGCATAACTTTGACAACCTCCGGAGTGATCTTCAAGTTCGGCGTCGCAATATCCGTGAGTTAAAAGGAAGGGTTTGTGTTCAATATCCGGTACGGATTAATTTAAAAGTTTATATTTTGTTAGTTGTCTCTGGTCTTTTAATACAGCGTTTGTGTCCTACTTCAATCAGGTATTCAAAATTCAAAATTCAAAAAGACACTTTCCATTACAAATAAACACAAAACATTATAGAAGACAACCACAACAGGTAAAAAAAAATCAAAAAATATAAAATCTTGGCTAACAAATTTACATCAGGTAAAAGTTTCAATTTCCACAATGTCATACGTCATACAGTACCATTACAGTACTCTAGTAAAAGTCAAAAACTGTTTAAGAAAAACAAAGTCAAACTATAGTGAATAATACTAAAAATAAGATAAGTATGCAAGAGCAGGCCAGCCTCCACAGGCGGCATCCGTTCACGAGTATGACATATGAATCAGCCATCGCTTCGCTCAACCATATTTTAGGGAACGTAACAGCCGACGCGCGACGCACACGCACAGGTATGATTTTATCCAATACTTTAAAGCGGCATTTTGTTTAAGATATCATACTTTTCTGACGTGATGTGAAGAAGCAACTCGCGGGTTGTCAAAGTGAGGACGGCTACGCAGCACAATCCTCTTTCCCTAATTGACTTCGCTTCTGTATAACATCAGGTAGAACAGAGTCATTTGACTACTTATACAAAAACAAACTTCAATATTCAAAAAATTCTAAATTCAAAGTCATTAATTCAGTTTAGGCTACAAGTAGCTCTTGTTAAAGTCACTATGCCATCGGTTCGTAAGTCTACTCTGGGCGGGAGATCTTGTACTGGGAAGAACCGGCAAGGAACTCAGCAAGTGTCCAGCTCTTTTCTCCCTTACAGCGTCAAAAATAAAAAGTAAGTAAAAGTTTAAATTTCCACAATGTCATAGGTACAGTACCACTACAGTACTCTCGTAAAAGTCAAAAATTGTTTAAGAAAACAAAGTTAAACTTTAGTGAATAATACTAAAAATAAGATAAGTATTCAAGAGCAGACCAGCTTCCAGACGAGCCTTCGACGAAAAGGTACAATAACCATGCAAGTGTAACGTACTATCATTATCATTATCATCACCAGCACATTATGATGTCCCCTCGGCAGCAGCGAAACCTTTCCTACCACAGGGACTTGGTCATAAACCACTACGGGGGCACAGTGCGGATTGGCGGTTGTTATAGACTGCTAATGCAGTCAGCACCAACCGCTTACTAGCCAAGTCATAAAAAATATTGTTGCCTCATCCAGCAGAAGTTTATTCTATAAAATAGGTGTCATGCTCAGTAGGCTTGTCACGTTTTTATATGAATTTAGCAAAGGACGAGTCTGCGCCCTCCATTCCTTGTCTGAGGATCTCGACATGTGGAATTAATGTTTTTTGTACGTCATTTGCTTGCCTGCAGACTGAGCCCGTGTACGAGTAGGTACCTATTATATTTCCGTATTAATGTTGCAGATTTATAAGATATATATACTTTTTTATAAGAGGTATTAATGAATTGTTAGGAGGTCAAATAGGGGGTGTGTGTTGGGTGACCTCCTCGTGGTACATCCTGGGCAACGGGCAGCTTCAACATCTTCCTCTTCAAGAGGAGGTTGCTTTGAGACTGGCCGGCTAACAACCCGACACTGGCGGGAGCCCCTTCTGGGTCCTGCACCTCCATGTGCGTGTCCACTCTGGGCCGCACACTCGCCGCTCCTTCTGAGCGGCTTTGAGAGGAGTTTTGACGGCGTCCCTTCTGGACGTCGTTACATGGGGGGAATAGGGTAGTTCGGCGCCCCTTCTGGGTGCCTTTTAAGCGTTTTATACGCACATGACGTTGTACGAGGGCTTCATGCCAGCCTTCGTCGTTTTTGCAGTGCCGCGGGTTCTGTCCCGGCTGCTACAACGACCCCAGCCCTGGCATAGCTGGGTACGTGGCGGTCTGGGCTCAGTCCCGCAGCCCGTCTGGGCGCCGACAAGGAAAAGTCGTTAAAACCCCGCGGATACCTCCCGACCTCCGTGGGTATATAGGGCACCCTTGGCGAGTGGGCGTCGCATGGGTGATTGTCACTGCCTACCAGGGAACGGCAGCCCTTAAATTGCCAGGGGATGACAACCCTTAAATTGTCTGGGTGACACCCCATAAGTGTTAAACATGAGCGCGTCTTCTGCAAAACAACTACCCCAGGAGGGTACCCGCCGGGAGGCGGGAGAATCCCTCCCTGGGACCAGTTCGCTGGACCCAGGCTGCCCCACCGTATCTGGGGGGGGCACAAGGACGCCTTGTGTTGTGGAGAGGAGGAAGGAAGTAGGAGAGGTGGCGATGGAGGAGGGAGAGGAGAAGATGGAGACTAGCTCTGAAGATGGTTCGGAGAGCAGTCAATCGGAGTGGGAGGAAGATGTTCCTCGGCCTGACCCGGAAGTGTGGATGACCTGGGAGCCGGTCACGGTGAGGTCACTGAGGGAGGCGAAGGGGGAACAATTTGAGGTCGATAGTGAGTTCGACATGCGGCTCCATTACATCAGCAGAGCTCTGGGCATGCCTTACCGGTGGGTTTGCGATAAGTTTCTTGAAAACGAGGGGAAAGACCCGCAAACGAAACGCGCCCTGAGAGTAACAGAGGAGCAGATGTTCGGACTCTTTGATCCGGACATGGAGGAGGAGAAGCGGGACCGGATTACGAAGATTGCGGAGAGGTTGGTCTCTTCGGTGAGGCATCAAGTCTCCAGACTGCCGGACGAACATGCGGTCATCAGAGAGACGGTGTCTGCTTCGATGGACTACCTCTCCAAAATGCTGACGTGCCTGGACTTCAGGGGCACAACTGCGTGGCAGACCTTACTCTCGAAGAACAAGGCCAAGAAGGAGGAGTTGAGGATTCTCGGTGAGGCAAACGAGATCCTCAATAATAGGGTGCTCGACTTGAAGGAGCGACTGAGGCTCCTCAAAAAGGAAGCCCAAGAGGCCGAAGAGGCTATCGTGAGGGGGAAGCGCCTTGCAGAGGCAAGCGTCGCCCCTCCTCCCCCGGTCACTGATGATGGTGGTGTCCTGCATGCGCTGGCGGCCATGCAGCAGGCCCTCGATGCCTCAATTGGAGGCGTAAACCAAAGACTGGATGGGCTGGAGGCCAAGATTTCGATGCCGGAAAGCGCGAGACGTGGGTTGGTGGTTGCGGGTGGCGGTGCGGAGGAGTTTCCCGCCCTCCCCGCAAGCGTTTGGCCCCTGAGAGGCACGGCGCGGTCGAGAGCCCAGCCTGCTCGATCTGCATTGGCCCCTGCTGAGGAGCGGCCCGCCGGCGTTCGTGGTCGCGGGAAGGGGAGGAGGGCTAGAGGCCCGGTCCAGATGAGCACTGGGGTACTGACGGTGCCCAGGGGGAGGCCGACACCATCGAGTGTGCCAAAGGGAAAGGTGACCCTGAGGCAGCCTAATTCGACGGCCATAGTGCTCGCACTCAGACCGGAGGCGGTCGCCCGAGGGGTGACGTACGTCGATACGATAGCCAGAGCCAGGGAGGCCATTTCTTTGGGAGAGATTGGTATCCCTGGCGTGAAGATAAAGACGGCTCAATCTGGGGCCAAACTCATAGAGGTGCCAGGTGCCGGCAGCGGAGAGGCCGCGGATAAGCTGGCAAAGAGAATTGAGGAAATTGTCTCAGACGTGGCGATAGTCGTTCGCCCGGAGATGCGGGCGGCAATCCGCCTCTCCGACTTCGACGACTACGTCACGTCGGAGAATGTGGCCGCCGCAGTGTCGGCACATGGGGATTGTCCGCTGGAGAGGATAAGGGTAGGCACCATCCGCTCGGCCCCCAGCGGCTTCTCTACGGTGCTAGTACAGTGCCCTCTGAGGACGGCGACTAAGCTCGCCAAGATGGAAAAGCTCCAGGTTCTGTGGAACCTCGCCAAGGTGGAGGCCGTTGGACCCAGACCCATGCGCTGCTTTAGGTGCATGGGGATGGGCCACACGCGACCGATGTGCCCCTCTGTCACAGACAGGACGGGGTGCTGTTTTCGTTGTGGCGAGGTCGGCCACAAGATGGTGACATGCACCGGGCCGCTGCACTGCCTGGTGTGTGCGGAAGCCGCATTGCCCCACGGGCACATTATGGGCAGCTGGGGATGTCGGCCCCCCGCCATTAAAATGAGGGTCCCCGAGGAGAGGGAACAAAGGCCTACCACTGTGCCGTTGGAAAGGATGGAGATGGCTGATGAGTCTCCATCCGGAGCGGAGGCCTTACTCCCGGAGCCTCCCTCTTTATCTCCCCCTAGAGATGACACCCCCCCGAATACCATTTCCCTTGGAAAGGGTGCTGGGAGGGTCCCGGGCGTTGGGGTGGTGGTGGAGGTACTGAGAGACCGGGAAAGCCTGAGGGAGGGCGAGGGGGAGTCCGAAAATGATGAGGCAGTCGCACAATCCCCTACTCTGCCCAGAGGGATCAGACGGTCTGCCAGGCTGGCCAGGCAACCGCCTGATATGAATAGGGAGCGCCGATAGTGCCGGGTTCTGTCCCGGTACGCGCCGCAGTCTCCCAGTGGAGCCGTGCCTCGTCCGCCGCACACCGAGCTCTCGGTAGTGGCAGATGGGGCTCTTCTGTCTTGGGTGGTACACTCTGTGCCACTCTATGTCTTAAGTTTAACTTCTTCAATGCTGTGTTATCAGTACGTGCCCGTGTACTGGCGCGCGGCCGTCAAAGCACATGTTTCCCTTTCGAGGGAAGAAGTGTGCGGAGATGGCCGTAGGTTGGTACACGGGCGCAGGGTGGCAGCCGCGGTTTTAATCCCGTCGGGACGCGTAACGTGGTTGTCGCCTTACTTAGTACTCGGATTGCCGTCCCCCAGGGGTTTAGTGGGTATCCCCCTCCGTCTCGCCCTCTCAGCCGGGACTTCTTCCTGGCAGCTGACTTGAGGCTCTCGCCTCGTCAGTGGGTGCGGAAAGGCGGACGGGTGAGTCCCACATAACCGGGTGCCTCTTAAAGGCTCCGGTAGTCGTAATGACTTCCCCTGGGACAAAAAAAAAAAAAAAAAAAAAAAAAAAAAAAAAAAAAAAAAAAAAAAAGGAGGTCAAATAGTGCAGTTGCTTGCCAGGTGATTAACTCAAGAAGAGTCATGTCACCGGATGGGTGACCAAATTCAAAATGTCTCGAGCTCCTTCGTGCTTCACAAGTGACGTTCATTGTATCAGTTGGTTATTAGATGGCAGACGTTAAAGCTCACCGACCTTCATTAGGCAGACGGCGGCGGCGGGCGGGGCGGGCGTCATCGGCGTGTTGAGGAGTTGTCTGATTACCTTATGTATTGGCATGTGGAAGGCCTGAGCCCAGCAGAGGCACGTTAATAAGAAAATTTATATCACGAAGATGATAATTATTACTAATTATGTAGGTACACTTAGCAACTCAAAGTAAGACTACTCATAGAAAAAATAAAGTTAAATCCTAAAACATGTCTAAAAATATCACGTAGATAGGCAGTGTACCTCTTTAATATTCCTCTCAAGTCCGCCAATTAAAAACTTGGTGACACTTTGCTAAAGGCTTAAACCGGGATATTTTTCTTAGAGCATTCTCACCTGCGTTCTTTATAAATAGTAGGTAGGTAAATTTTTCATAATTAATCAGTGTTAGTTAGCAACAATGACATAATTATGTTAATTTATTTATATGTTTATTTGAACTTTTGCAAGATTTTAAAAACAAGCTTTTATTTAAATAAAAACGTAACCCAAAAATTATTTAAATAAAAATGAAACATGAAAAAGAAAAAATAACGCGAACTAAAAAAAAAATTTTAGTGACATTTTTTTTGTGTTACCACTCAGTGTGCATGTGAGTCGACTAGATAGCTTTATAGATATACCTATATACGATACATAGGAAGCGATATGATCGGCAAATTATAACTATTTTTATTTTCTTATTTTCTTATAATATAAATGTAAATTTGTCTGATGTTGCATATACAATAAAAGTATCGTCTATCTATCTATACTCATCGCTTATTAATACACTAAGCTTAAATAAGATCTTCAACTAAAATTAATTAATTGTATTAATAACATTGTCTAATGGAACTATTTCGCAAATGTCCAAGTTTAATCACGTATAAATTCAACAGAACCGGTCCAAATTCGATGGGAACATTACCCGGTACATACGTGGCCGTCACCCGGCTAAAACCCGGATCCATGCAAAGTGAGGTTTAATTCTAGTTCATTAAACATCGAGCCGGGTCGTGAGCCTACTTGATTTAGCCGTGTAACCATTAAAATGGTTCATTACACACCCCGAAGTGCGGAAAACAATTGCATTGATGTAGATTATAATTGAATTGAAAATCGTACGCTTTTACAAATAGAGGTGAAACTCTCCAACTTGAAAATGAATAGTTTATTTAGAAATATTATTATTATAAATGAATCTGTCTCGATATTTAAGTACTATACATAATATGATTTTATGAAAGAATTAAAATAAAGGTGTATAAGTAACACTGATTTTAGTCAACTTTTTTTAAATATTTAAATATTTTTAAATAACTTAGTAAATAGCTAATAACATTAGACACTTTATAGTAAGTTCTTTATATATTAAGCTTTTCTTTTATTATACTCGTAGAGAGCAGAGTTTAATACTTAAATTTAAATACTTAAATAAAACTTGTGTACGATATAATAAATTTACATTGAAATATCTCTTAAACTATTCTAATCTATACTAATATTATAAGAGGAAAGCTTTGTATTTTTGTATGTATGTGTGTTTGCAACGAGTAAACTCAAAAACTGCTAGACCGATTTAAAAAATTCTTTTACCATTAGAATTCTACATTAGCACTGAGTAACTTAAGCTACCTATATTAAAAAAAGAAAGAAAAAGAAATATGGTACGAAGTCCGCCGGGTCAGCTAGTTTAATTTTTTCATTTATATTTTTATTTTAATAAAATACCTTGTTTTGTAAATTGTGAAGTGTTTTTATTATGTTGCAGCCTCCCCACGGGAGGAGTAGAGAAGTTCCACATTACATTACTTAATTTACTTCCAACACCCACACAGAATCAGCTCGTGTAATGGATGAAAGTCTTTCCACTACGAACAACTCCCACCTACATTATTTAAACATTGATTTTACTTGGTATTTATTTACAGATTATTTTCATGTACCGCGATTGGTGCTGGACGCTTCTATTCTTTGCGTAATAAGGTTGATATTCCACACTCGGGTGTTTGTTGTAGCACTTTTCACGTGTCACTTTTCCTCTTGAACGACTGTTGTTTGTGGGAGTTAAAGGACGTCTGACCAATGTTGATATACTCGAAATGCTCAAACTCACTCGCTCGTGCCAATATGACGTCACGAATTAGTAGTCTTCCAATTGATTGAACATGAATAGAACATGAATGTATTTTTTTTTTACTTTTTTTAAAAGTTTTAAATTGCTACAATATTTAATATAAAATACAGTGAGAAAATTTTTATATAAAATACAGTGAAAAAAATATTTAATTTTTTCACTGTATTTTTTATAAATATTTAGAACATAAATGGTTAACTATATCTACTATGATTCTTGTAATTGTTTGTTGCATTTGTTTTTTAAGTAATATTATACAGAAGTTTCGAACTCTTTGCATGGGCTGTGGTTATTTTCTTGTTCAATATAAAAAAAATGTTTTTACTCGTAGTAAAACTTCTTTGATTAGGATTCCTCAAAATATATGGTCTTGCATATTACTTTTAAATAAGTACTTTTTAAAGGTGTATAGGAATACATCTGCTTATGTGTTGCACGTCAGTTACGTATTTTGTTGTTTAATTTGCTATAACGTACGGATGTAAACCATTTGCAGTAAAATATTAATTAAATGAAGTACATAAAATATACGGATTTGATAAAATATATGACAACACTTTCTATTTTTTGGGTAACTTTTATTTATCACGAGGCAACAGGCGGCATATCAATTAAATGTTGAAGTATACAATATAAAATATACGGATTTGATAAAATATATGACAACACATTCTATTCTTTGGGTAACTTTTATTTATCAAGTGGCAACAGGCTTGAGTAACGACATTTATCTGACATCAATAAATGCTTGTCGTTTCCCACAATTGAAAGAGTCCAAATACCTACTTACCTAAGTGTATTGTAGCAGAATCGTTAGAGGCAGTTATATTTTAAGAAAATGCAATAAAATTCAAAACAACTTAAAGTGATTAGGCATGAGTTCGATATATCAAAACGTAACTAAAAACGGATATAAGCCCCATATCATATCATATCGATATGGAAAACATCATAACCGATATAAGAAAAACTACCGAATATCGAATCGAAAACTAAAACTGCATATGAGAACGTGATATGATAAAACGCAAAACTTTATACCGTTACGTAACCAATATAATAACCATATCCAAAGATAACTAAAACCACTGTATAACTCCAAAATATTTTGATATTCACATCTTTCCTTTCTGACTAAGCATAATCTGTATGGTGTAAATGAGACGAAGCGAATATGAATATAATAGATTTGACTTTGCATTTTATTGTTAAAGAATAAAACGTAATTTGGTGAAAAGCGATTATCAACCAAGATAGTTTCGTGTGCGTTTTGTTGAGAAAATGAAATAGGAGTCTAACCGCCCTAAACATAAAGAATAGATTTGCGTAAGTATTTGTTGTTGTGTTGTTGATCGTTTTCAGTTTTCTTATTGGTAGCAAACCATCTCACTGATATCGATATCTGAAAACGGTTTTCGATATCGATATGAAAACTGAATATCGGTTACGTAACCGTTATCATAGAAAACCGAAAACGCTCATGTCTAAAAGTGATATGTTTCTACAATGTTGTGAAAATTGTCAATTCTACTTTGATATTTCTACAAAATACTTATATGCACATACGTATGTATATTATTTCGCCTGCTTCGCAGATATCACAGATCCCTCATGCCCCACGAATTCTGGCTAAAGTCCCGACATCTTCCACTCGCATCAGTGTCTTCGTTCGCGATCTTTTTAACCGCCTATATAGTCTTGAGGTTAACACCACCGGCCTCAACCCAAAGATCCCGGGTTCAATTCCCAGTGGGGGATATGTATGTTTGTGTACCTACTCGAATTGCATGGTGGTAGGGCTTGTATGTCCGCCTAGCTAGCTACCACCATCTTATCTAAATATGCCGCCATAACATAAATTTTGGTAGCATTGTTGGGTTCCGGCAGCTAGAGATAAGATAGCCAGTGCCTCAGTAATTGAGGATCCCGGTTAAAGTGCGCTTTTACCTTAGGTGAGATGAAGGCACGAAAAAAAACGTCTATGCTTTGTACAGAAGTCGCTGACCAACTTTAGTACCTACCATATCATAATACTTTACTAGAAGTTAAACTGTAGTAATAATTGTAAAACTGATGGTATGTTATAAGTACATCGAATTGTAACTGAAACGAGAATCCACTCCGGCGGCCGATCACATACGTTTCCAGTTGGTTACATCGAAAAACGTACCATCCGTACGGTGTCGTTCCTTCCCGTATCATTATTTATTGTTATCGTTCCCAATCTATGACCGGCGTCGGACAATATCGGTACACCGCACACTGCGGTCTAGACATCGAATTTCGGATTTCAAATTGTTTTTTTTAAAATTTCATATACGGATAAGCACTGGATAGAGAGAGGGAGAGAGAGTTTATAGCCGACGACAAAATAATAAACACTTGGTCTTCACCTAACCTGATGATACTAAGTGATGATAAAAGTGAAAGCGCACTTCACCAGGAACCTTCAACTACTGAAGGACTGGTTGATCTTATTTCTAAATGTGGGAAAACAAAAATGTTATTTACACTGATGTGATTGGCTACAGATTTAGATAAAATGGTGGCAGCTACCATAGGACTTGAAACAAACACTACCACCAATCAAACTGAGTGTACCTCCACTAGGCGTTGAATGTAAGACCATGACCGCAGAGACTCAAGGAAGATCGCGCTTTAAGCTCATATGCTTGCTGGTCCAGTTTATAAGCTAATTACTCTCTTTTTCTTACTTATCCCCAAAAAAGGATGTTTAAAATGCTATTTTACGATTAGCCACATGTTACACAGATTCTACACAATATTGCACAAGATCAAGAATCTTTAAGGCAGTTTTCTACTTCGAATCATGTTACGAAGCTTACCACATATTCTGTGTAACAGTACAACGTCATTCACCGCGAGTGTTTGTACCATCGGTCATGCTCAGACTGGTTCGATGTGCTCAATAACGTTGTCTACTTAGATGATGCATAGCTCGAGCGTTGTCTACAAATTAAGAAAACTTCAGGAAATGGAAATTCTTATCACTATTATTCTATACTGTACTTTTTAATTTAATTAAAGTTTTGTAATCGTTTTGGACTATGCATATAAATCTGAAACACATTTGTCGGACCCGGAAATTGAACTCGGGACCTCTGAATATCGGGTCTAGCGCTATACCGCTTGGCCACCGAGGTGGACTGCACTAATAAATTATATATCTCTCTATTTTTGGTAGGTAATGAAGAACTGGCAAGACGTTGCAGGGGACTAGAAGCTATGGAAAATGTGTGAGGAGGCCTTTGCCCAAGAGTGGGACACATATGGCTAATCTATTTTATATAATTTGTATGACGCAAGCATCACTCTAAAACGGCTCGACCGATTTGGCAGATTTATTTATTGTTGAGTTCGTAATTGTCAGGACAAGGTTTGTAAAAAAGGGTTTCGAGTTCGAGAGTTCTGGTAAAACCATCACGGGATACGGGTTATCACGCGGGAGAACTCGCGCGGGCGGGCCACTAAAATATATATAATTCACCAAACTCTTCCTAAACAGCAAGACCTTTGATTAAACTTTTGTGTGTTTGTGGATCCTTGAATAGTTTTGATTTACAATTGGACCTGATAGATAGCGAAATCGGGTTCTAGGTTATTTTTAAACCATCATGGGATACGGGTGTTCACTCAAGCGGACGAGGTCTCACACGAGGAACAGCAACAGATAAAAAATATATTTCTACTTGAAATAGTGTTCTGTGCGCGTTCGCCCTTAGCATATCCGACTACCATGCCCGTTGTTTATTTTACTTAGAACATAATATTTGACATTTATTTGGGTGTATTGCTCAGGACCTCGGATATCTCGGCCTATCTAATGTATATTTCGAATGATATTGAACACGGAATGACAAACAACCATTTATTTTACATAACAATACACTTGGCCATAGGGCAAATGGTTACAAGTTAGACTTTGAGAGTCTGATTTATCAAAACTGACCGAAAACAAACTCACTATAATTATGGTTAAGTATATATTTTTTTGAAGTGAAAACTTCTTTAGCGGCGTTGTGCACTTTTTTTGGAATGGGTAAAAAATGTTAAACTCGCGTCAGGACACGTGACCGTCAGGACACGTGACCTGATCGAAAATTCGTAAGACGGATGGAGAGTAGAGGAATGGGTAAAAAATGTTAAACTCGCGTCAGGACACGTGAATCGAAAATTCGTAAGACGGATGGAGAGTAGACAGCTGGCGCGGCGTAATATAAATTTTTAATGTAATATAAATTGTCATGTTTGTGTACGATAGCCCAATAAATAAATATTGTATTCTACCACATAAATGAGAGTACTTTTATATTGATAATTAAAGCAATTCGTGCAAAATTACGAGATTCCCTAACCATTCCAAAATATCAAAAATGCACAACGTTAATATTCAAGTTTTCACTTCTGCCGGCACTCCCAGAGTACAACTCGTCGTTTTTTTTTATACATTTTATTAGTTAATGCATTTACAGGTTGTCCCTATTTACTACGGAGAAGAGCTTAGCTTTCATTTGACTATCAAAATGCATGCACATTCATCAGTAGACAATATTACTTTTTTAAGATAAGGCTTACATAAGATGGTCGTAGCTATCTAGACTTACAACAAGTCCTGTCACCTACCAAAATAAATACAATATACCTTCTTACCTCCGCTGATAATCGAACCCCGGATCTATGGATTGGAAACAGTGGTCTTAGGATTAGATCACAGAAGCGGTTAATATATCCGTAATAGGAGTCGACCCTTGCCCTAGGATCTCTTAGATGGTGGTGCTATACTGATTAACTAGGCTACTTTGATCATAATTATACAACGACAAGGTGAAAGATAAAATCAAGCATAATATTTATGCCAATTTAAAATTACTAGCGCTCGCCCAGTGGTCGAAATTCGACCGTAATTTTAATAAGGCAAGGATTATCGGAAAGATAGAATGTGAGTTTGGATTGGACAGATGTCAGCTGCATTAAAGACAAACAATACGTGTGTGTCAAATTCATGGTAGTGTGTGTAATGTTGTTTTTGTTGATTTAATGTATTTTTTATGCATAATTAAAAAAAAAAATTAACATTCGGATAACCTTCTCTATATAAACTATAAGTGTGCGAAATTTCATCCTCCTCCATCCTCCGTCCCGCGCAAGTTTCGTAAAACCGGATACAAAGTTTTTGCTTCACGTATTAATATATAGATATACAAAATGTTACACAATTAACACATAAACCGAAAGTTATGTATTAAGAATCGTATATTGAATCGATTTCTACCATTTCAATACAGAAAAAATACATTTGTTCTTAATAAAATAAAGAAACGGTAAATTACAGACACTTCTTCGTTGGATAGTCAAAAAAAAGAAATAGGTATTACTAATTCAAGGCAATAGAGCTTTTTGAAAAAGAACCTAGACAACTTCCGTTTTAATTTTGTTTTTTCATGAACGAATTTTTATTGTTTTAGGAAAAAATATACTTATACAAAAAAACTGCTGTAGTCGATTCTATGCCCGATTTTTGATAAACTGTGTTTCTGTAACTATTATGGTGTGTGTTTATTAGTTTAGTGTTTATTATAACATAATGCTGGAAGAGAAGAAAATTATTTCTTCATCTTTATATTCGCGAATTTTGTAAGTAGCGTTATGAAGTTTGCCAAACTAGTTACCAAGTAAAACAAGGTATCGAACGGTTTATAATAAGGTACGCCAAGAAGCTGGCCGTAATCAATCACTGTGCGATGATCCGGCATCACTCCGCCGATACCGGCCATCATCAATCACCAGATGCCGCCGTTGACACCCAACAACTGGAAGAGGCATTGGGAATAAAGGTGACCAATTAGTTAATCTTAAATCTAGTCCTATGAAATTAGCTCTGTGGTGTTTGCATCCATTTAAAAGACCAGGAAATAAGCTGGTGTTGCTTCTGATGAAAGCTTTAAAATTGGAGCCGCCTATAACTTTAGTAAAACTAACGATTAGGGGTGTACAATGACGCGTTGAAAATTAGAAAGCTTTAAAGTCAATCCAGTGGATGAGACATTTTAAACGTGACCAATTAGTCAATCTTAAAGCATTAAAATTGGAGGAGGATAAGAGATTCGGACGTCCAGCAGAGGATGATGTGCTAAAAAAGAAAAAAGCTTTAAAGTTAGTCCATTCCATGACACATTAAGAATAAACGTGACCAATTCGTAAATCTTAAATATTTTAAGTTGGATGACCAGAGGAGTATGTTCAGCAGTTGACGATGATGTGTTGAAGAATAAGAAGAAAGCATTAAAGTCAATCCACATCTGGCTTTTTTATTATATAAATTAATAAATTAGTCTTTGATATTCAAAAGTTTTTAAGTTTCATAGACTTAATTACACACAGTCGACAATCGACAAAAACATTTCTGTGTTCGCTCCATCCTTGATCTTATATCAAAGAGATATAAAGGTACACAAATATTCCTTTTCCTAGATTCAGCTTCGTTTTCACCACCCACAGTAGTTGTTAATATTAGAATTTTAACTTATTTATTTATAAAGTCTTCTACAAAGTTTCTACTTTGAAGAAGACTCGACATTCTTGTCGAGTCGTTTTTCAATCCAATAACTTTTTCATGAGAGCTCTTTTTTATTTTTTTTATTCATTCTTATATTTAAAAATAATCTTAAATATTATATACATTGTGAAAAGCGAGCCGGTGCATATTTCTAATATGTTTATGGAACACTTTAAAGTGCACTCCCCACTGGGCCCTTCGACTGAGTCTGTTGATGCTGTCCCCGGATGTCAGGAGGGTGAACGCCTTGTTTGCTTTACTGCTAGTCAAATAAGAGCTGTACTAAGGAAAATGTGCGGTGGTAAATCCCCCGGACATGATGGGCTCAGTATTGAGCATTTCAGACACGCTGGGGTTCACCTACCAAGGGTGCTGGCCATGTTTTTCACAATGTGCATAAGTCCCTCGTATCTACCACACGACTTAATGAAAACTATCGTGGTGACTATTGTGAAGAACAGATCTGGTGATGTCTCAGACAAGGGGAACTACCGTCCCATCTCGCTAGCAACCACCATGGCTAAGATTTTGGACAGTATGCTTGATTCCTGCCTAGAAAAGTTCTTAAACATACACGACGCTCAGTTCGGTTTTCGGCCCGCTCTGTCTACGGAAAGCGCAATCGTAAGTCTTAAGCATACTGTCCAATATTATACTGACCGAAGGACGATGGTATACGCCTGTTTCCTTGACCTCTCCAAGGCTTTTGACCTTGTGTCGTACGATGTCCTTTGGGGTAAGTTGAGGGGCAGGGGTGTGCCGGTGGAAGTTCTTAATATTTTTAAATATTGGTATGCTAATCAAACAAATTTTGTTAGATGGGCCAATTCGCTTTCGGTGGCATATATGTAGGTTGGAGAGCGGGGTGAGACAGGGTGGGCTGACGTCTCCCAAGCTGTTGAATATGTACATCAATGACCTCATCGTCGAGCTCAGCAGCATGCGCGTCGGTTGTAGCATAGACAGCGTTAGTATTAATAATATAAGCTACGCCGACGACATGGTGCTGCTGAGCCCGACGGTGGGTGGTCTCGCT
The DNA here is from genome assembly GCA_963082485.1 of Eudonia mercurella. Classification (NCBI taxonomy): domain Eukaryota; kingdom Metazoa; phylum Arthropoda; class Insecta; order Lepidoptera; family Crambidae; genus Eudonia; species Eudonia mercurella. Next base: position 15,586,989 of record OY720029.1, read on the forward strand.
AAGCTGCTGAGAGTTTGTGAAATCTATGCGGAGGCGCATGGGCTTAAATATAATGTTGGAAAATGTGAATACATGGTCTTTAAGGCTGCTGGTAAATTCCCTGAGAACTCGCAAAACATTACCCTTAACGGCATGAGCATAAACCGCGTTTCTAAATTTAAATATCTGGGACACTACCTTGCCGATGACCTTAAAGATGATGTTGACATTGAGAGGGAACGGAGGGCGCTAGCGGTCAGAGGTAATATGTTGACTCGCAGATTCTTCCGGTATACTGAGCAGGTTAAAATAACGCTTTTTAAAGCTTATTGTCAAAGTTGCTACACGGGAAGTTTATGGGTCAATCACACCAGAAGGTCGCTGGACGCCCTCCGCGTCCAATACAATAATATCTTTAGGATGATGTTGGGGCTGCCTCGCTTCTGTAGCGCATCGGGGATGTTTGCACACTATCGCATTGATGGCCTTAATGCCATTTTACGCAAAAAGACGGCATCCCTGATCCGTAGAGTGCGGGACAGTCCTAATAGCATCCTGATGACTATAGCTGAGAGGTTCTCCTCACATTTATGGGAGAGTCTTATAAATAAAGTTTTAAATTAATTAGTTTACTAACAACTTTCTATGTATTGTACTACTAACAGATATGGATCAAGTTAAAATTCAAAATTCAAAATCATTTATTCAGTTTAGGCTACAAGTAGCTCTTATGAATGTCACTATGCCATCGGTTCGTAAGTCTACTCTGGGCGGGAGATCTTGTACTGAGAAGAACCGGCAAGAAACTCGGCAAGTGTCCAGCTCTTTTCTCCCTTACAGCGTCAAAAATATTGGAAAATGCCCTATCATAGCAGGATACTTTCCATTACAATTAACACAAAAAAATATAGAAGACAACCACAACATGTAAAAAAAAAAACACAAAATAAAAAATATACGTTAACAAATTTGCATCAGGTAAAAGTTGCAATTTCCACAATGTCATACAGTACCACTACAGTACTATCGTAAAAGTAAAAAATTGTTTAAGAAAAACAAAGTCAAATTATAGTGAAAAATACTAAAAATAAGATAAGTATGCGTGAGCAGACCAGCCTCCACAGGCGGCACCCGTTCACGAGTATGACATATGAATCAGCCATATCCGAAATAAATGGTTTTATTTTTTTATTTATTTATTACAACGCACCGATATGCCCAGAAGCGAACTAGCCCGATTTTGCGTAGACGGTAGTTGGTTGGTTCTTCTTATTAATAAATGTCGTTCACCTTAGGTTTTTGTTACAAAGACATTAGATATGACATTGATACCTGCTGGGACGTCCTACTCGCGACTATGTATTATCACAAATAGGGAAACACAGATTTACCGTCACTATTGAAATGATTGACGTTTTGATCGAGCTATAGACCGGCTTTAACCACGGGCTAACTCAAAAGGATACCTAGGATACATACTTAAGAATTGGCATTGTAACATTTTAATTATAAGGTGTTGAGCATACTAAATGTTCAATGCCGTCCTTCTGGGTAAAAAATGACATAAGTATCTCTGTGACAGATGCCTTCAACAAACAAGAAGTTTGAACACACTAATATTGGTAAACTCCTTTAAATTACCTACTAATATGAGTCTTTGTTAGTCACTTCCACTTCCATAGATCCGTGAATCCTTACAATCTGATGACCGAGCCATGTTCAACCTATGCTCGCATCCGTGTTAAATTATGACCTGGCGACGGAGACATGCGTTTATGATTCCACTCCGCTGTGTCACGTCTTCGGAGTTATATAGACATGAAAGTTGTAAACTACGCCTACGGCGGATACGCCTACAGTGGATACAGCTACCGTTGAAGCATTTCAAACTAAGGTTAGTCCATAGTACAGCTAGATTTCGTCTCTAGGATATATTTAAACGAAAGTACTCGTATATACAGGTGTTTCTTTGAAGGTGATCCAATGTTAGGTGATAGGATATTACCATATTGAACCCCAATGATTGTATGTTCCACGATTTTTAATAGTTTCCTAGATATTGTTTTTTTTTTAATTTGTCAAGCACTTTAAGACCTACCTAAAAACTATTTAAGCATTATTTAGTTAATAATTGTTTTGTCTCTTTTTCTCAAATTCTAAAAGACGATTGTGTGACGTTGACAAAACAATATTTAACTAAATAATGCTTAAATAGTTTTTATGAATAAGTAAGTGATTTTAAATGAAAATAATAATTTTTCAAACAAGCTTACAAATGACGTGTGATATAAGTACAACACGTTAGTTTTGAGCTAAGCATGATAATAAGATTTTTACGCAATCGTGCTGATGTAGTTTATCTTACCTACATCTATTTCGCTATCTTATGGTCAACAATACAAATGGGTCAGTAGGAAAGTCTGAAACTATTGGAAGTGGGTTTGTTCTAAAGAACCATTTTATCGATTTAAAAGTTAAGTGAAAATGATTTTGCAGCTGTTAAGTTGAAACGTAGACATTTATGAAAACATCGCATTCCGTTCGTTCAGGAATGAAGTCCAATAATATTGAAAACACATTTCAAATGAATAAAATTGTATATGACGATTTCATTATCATTTTGGTATGCATTTGGCTATAAGGACGGGAGACTTAAATAAACTGCTGTTTATTTAGTAGACACTGAATTAATATAGATCGATTACACAGAAGTATATAGATATACATATAGGTGTTCTTACAGTACATACACGGCTTGTAAAAATATTTTTATAATCAAGACCAACTTTGTCTATATAAACAAAACAATACGCAGACGCGTTTGCGTTGATAGACGAGGAAAGCGTTTTTCTTCTCAGGGTTTTAAAAGGTTATATACAAACCACTCGAGACGATGCGAGATCTCAAACAAGAAATTGAACGCTAACTTCGTTATATCCAGCGGCTCTTACTCCAATTCGCGTTCCGAAATTAGTAGTTATTTATTAATTTTATGAAAAACCTTTAGTAAAAGTAATACAATACTTTATTTGTTAAGTTTGTTAACAAACAGAAACAATTTAAATGAAATAACAATCAATAAAAGATGTTCTCAAATTGTGGGCTCTCGGGAACGGCCGAGGGACAGTCCCAAGAATGCTGGCAAGATTACCTTGTTGGATTGCCAGGTTAATACGCCGGCAGAGCTGCCAGCTTTCTTGTCAGCGGAGGCCTCAATAAGACGAGCACTTAAGTATTTTACATAGTAGATTGTAAATATTAAAAGAAAACGCACGGTAGCCAGCCAGAGAAGTATTTTTAACCTATTACAATACAAAAACTAGGAAGTGAACATTTAAAATGATTGAGATTTTATTCAATATTGCATTTAATTATTTAATTTTTGGGTGTTACTTTGATAAACTGCTATTCGTTTTATTGCAGTTTAATATTTATTCAGAGTAGTAAAACCATTATTTAAATATCACACCAAGAGCACTATTTAAAATGTTACACACATTTACATATTAATAGTATAAACCAATACCTAATAGATTTATAATTCAAATCATTGTTAGTACTAATTAAATTTCAATTATGTATTTATAAAAATATATTTTTTTGACCATATTGATTTTGCGGCTTGCTGTGTTCTGATAGCTAAACCCGCACTTAACTAGGTTTGATTTGCTTTCGTCTCTGACTTATTAATATTTATATAAGACTGTTATAACACATTAAAGGCCGGCAACGCATCTGCGATTCCTTTGGTGTTACGGGTGTCCATGGACGGCGGTGATTGCTTCCCACCAGGTGACCCGCCTGCTCTTTTGCCTCCCTTCTAATATAAAAAAGTACTTTTAACCCACCTAGGGACTAATGTGCTAGTACCAATGAGGTATGGGGATTGAACCACGATTTCTTGAGTTCAACCAGAGTATGCATTCGTACGCCTAACGACGTAATTTGGTTTGTTTAACAAGATGTCGTAAAAAAGATATTTGCTTATTTTTTTTAAAGAAACTCTTTTGTTACTCGTATCTTCCTAGATGAAATGAAATTGTATACTCATAAACATTAATGTTCCTTTATAAGTAACATTTTAAGAGGTCTTAACGCAATCGTCTTAGTACGGAGTCAGTCCTTGACTACAGCCGGTGAAACTCGGTCGAAAAATCTAATACTTACTCTATACCTAGATTACCCACACAAAACAGATATAAATTGGAAGTATAACAGTTTTCAGAAAAAGATTGATAAGAGGTTAAAGAAAACAAAATCGACTTATCCATAAAAGAAATATCTCACAAAAACCGTAAAACTAATCGGTACCTACCTAGATGTCGAAAGATAAAAATTGAGGATAATAAGTCAGCTTCCTCGAGATGATAATACAGGGCAGAAACTGCGGGTCAGACCCATTCGGGGAAGATAAGAGGTCGACTTTACGGCAACCGTAAGTGCTTTCTGACCCCTATTTTCTTTTTCAATCCTGCGAAACGGCTCCCTGAGGTCGTCTGAGCACCTGCTACCTACGCGTAGGACGGGAATGTTCCCGTTTAATTCCTGGACTGTCTCTTTAGGTCGTGATTGCATGTTAATGGAGTGTGCGATACAATTTTATGTAAGCTGTTTTGAACGTGTCTAGCCTTGATGACAGGTCGTGTTGGACATCTCGAATATTTACAATCAGTTTGTTCGAACTGAAACTGTTTTAATGTTGCTGTAACTGTTTTTACAAATAATAAGTATCCAACGTGAACACTGCAAGGCACTACTATACAATGACTAAATTAATATAAGTTTACACCATATTTTAAAAATAAATTAAACGATTTCGGCGGGCTGGTTAGAACCACGATAGCTCAAATTGGAAGAGCACCTGACCCGGTATGTCAGAAGGGTGCAGGTTCAAATCCTGCTCGTGGAAATTTTTTTTCAACATTTGTGTTTTTGTAATTGTTCGCAACAAAATTTGCGTTAAAATTGATTTGAACATTTTATAAATTAAACGTTATTTAAATTTATACTATCTCACTGCTGAAAAACCTCCATCATTGAAATCAAGCCATCACAACAATTGATGGGTGTTGGCTCGATCACCACACTTGCCATGCGTGTTGGTGATCACAAACTCTGCTCTGGCTATGCGTTAAAAAATCCGAAACATCTTGCCCAAACGTCCAAAGCTTCTAGTCAAAAGTGACTAACGAATCGTACTCGTATCTAATTAAAAGTATTCTATATAAATTAACTCATTATAATTATGCCTGTTTTGGATGGTCTTGCTCAACACAATTGAAATTTTGTTTTTAAATTTCTTGTTTGTAACTGAAATGTAACCTTTAAAATTTAATTAATTAGTCATTGTATCTTTGCCTTCACAATGCAATATCTATATTTAATTAAAAAACAGCACTTGTAACCATACGACTTGCGAAAGGACCAGCTGAGGCAAATTGTCCTTCATCATCATCATCATCATCATTATCATTATCATCATTATAATCAACATCATCATCATCATCAGCCTATAATAGTCCACTGCTGGACATAGACCGAGCATGATCCGCTGCTACTCTCATCCAGCTCTTGCCAGCCATCTTAGGGAGATCGTTGCTCCACCTAGTCTGAACGCGTCCTACCTAATTGTCCTTATAAAATGTTATTTACGATTAGTTTATGGTATTAGGGAAACAGGCTATATACTGTTTCTTTGCTGGGCAAAGGCCTCCATCATTGAAATGTCATCGCTACAATATGGGATTTTCGGTAAATGGTATTTTTTACAATTCACATTAACATTAAATACGTAAAGCAAAAAGTATCATCATCGTCATCATCATCAGTTTATACTAGTCTGACAAAAAGTCTAATAGTCATTATTAAGGGTGCGCCGACCAAAAATGCCAAAAATGCAGTCACGGTTAAGTTAGTTGATTATACCTAATTGAAAATACTATCGTATTAAATAAACAAAATATATATTTAGTATCAAAGGAAACGCGTTTACGATTAGTCTGATGCATAAATTCATAACACACTATGGTTTTTTCTGGAATATCATTTAAAGTTGTACAAAAATCATCAAAAGGAGTGGCGGCGTTTAGTTGATATCCTAAAGTTTATATAAATTATTGTACCTCTGATTTTGTCTAAACAATCACCAATGGCTAAACTACAAATCGTTCGTCTCACATATTTACGATTATCGAGCTATTTTTTAAATTATTATTTTTCAAATTAACACGTTAAATTCCCCATACAAAATTAGTATGACCTCGCGGCATCAAATAAATATCATCATCATCATCATCAGCTCATTTAATGTCCCCACTGCTGGGGCACGAGCCTTCCCTATGTTTGGATAGGGAGAACGAGCCATAAACCACCACGCGGGCCCAGTGCAGATTGGTGGTTGTTAACGATTGCTAATGCAACGGGACCAACGGCTTTACGTGCCTTCCGAAGCACGGATAGATATAACTATGGACAAATAAATATGGACGTAGACATTTCAAATAAAATATATGACACTTGTCACTTACAGACAGCGGCGGCGCACCCTTAATGGTTTAACATTTCAATAAAATTAAACAGAAAAAATGTTAAAGAGTTTGCGTTAAAAATTAGAAATTTTAACACAAACTTTTGCCAAGGCCACGTAATCAATTTCGTTCGGTGTATTATGGCAAAGGTTAAATAAACAGTTATCGTTGCTTTCATAACAGATCTCTATACGTGGGATCCCAAAACTTTGTGTATCCTTTCGGTGGTTATATTAACATTATAATAATGTATTCCGGGTTGTGTTGTAATACTGAAGGGCAGGAGACAGCCAAATATTCGATAACAGCGATTTTCTGCGATTTTTCAGTGACATAGGCTGTACGAGTATTATTGAAGTAACCTCTGTATCAATGACTAGCACTTTCTGCGCGACTTCGTCCGTTTGGATTTGAGGTTTTAAAAATAATCTTTTTATAAAATAAAATATAGCCCACGTATCTGTTACCCGTTATTACTATCAGTAAATATTTTTTTGAAATCGGTCCAGTAGTTCCAGAGATTAGTCTCGACATACAAACAAACAAAGTCACAAACGTTACCTCTTTAAATTAATTGTATAGATTAACATTATATAGTGTAATCATAAAAGCTATTTGTAGCCTTGTGCCTTAACAGTCTTGAACAGTCCTTAAGATTCTTTCAACATTTAGAGTGCTACATTAGCGTTGAGTAACATAGGCTATATTAAAAAAAAATGCGGTACGAAGTCCGCCGGGTCAGCTAGTAGTGAATAAACGCACGAAGCACTAGGAGTGCTTGCTATTTGTTTATGTATATCTTTTTAGAAATTGAATTCGAGTATGCCAAAGGAACGATGCCTCGGTGGTGCAGTGGCAAAGCGCTCGGCCCGATACCCGAAGCTCCCGAGTTCGATTCCCAGGTCGGGCAAAGTGTGTTTCGGGTTTTTTGCGATGATATAAAAATCAAAAAACAGCCCGGGTTTGTGATCACCGACCCGCATTTGGCAAACGTAGTGATTAAGTTAATTCCCATCAGTTGTAATGATGACTTGATTTCAATGATGGAGGCCTTTGCCCAGCAGTGGGACATTTAGCTATTTACTTACTTTGTCAAAGGACCGTCGAGATATACTCGTACATAAAGGTATTTAACAAAATCAATGGCAATCCCTGTTCAATAGAATGAATTATTACAAAGGACTTCAGGTTGTGGGTGACACGCTTTATACTATACCAATATAGTCTGTAGTGATAGTCAAGAGGTAACAGAAATCAGTGAATTTGGTTGGTTGCCGTGAATGAATAGCCATCACGTCTAAATGTGGGAGCCACAGACAAAACATGATAATAAAGAGAAACTTTTTAACCACTGTCACATCAAATTTTTCACAACAAAAATTTAAATTTTATAGAAATGGCAAACAATGATGTCACCATGTTCTGCCAATTGAAAGTTTATAATAACTTTTAGGTTACGGAAATTCATGCTTCGGTAATGCATGATATAAACAAAAGTATATTTTATGAGTAGTCAAGATAACATTATAATTACATTAAAAGCGAATAAATTTTACTTTCAAAACCAATATATTTAACTGAACGGTCGTAAAGTACTTGTGCCTCTATTTTGAAGGAGAAATAATTTCTGGTCACAGTATGTTTCTTAAGGTTATATGGAGATTCAAATAAATAAGTACAAACAAAAGCGATCCCCGGATATAAGATGAAGAGTAATCTGTGGATCGTAATCTCATGTGCGTTGAATGTTAAACATATAGAAAACCAGCCCAAAAACCTATATGTCCACACTTCCGCTGAATACTCGAGCACGAACTTGTTGAATTATACTTAGTTATAGGTTATGGAGGATGGAGGAGCTCGATGGCGCAGTGGTTAACGCGCCCGGTCTGCGAGCAAAGGCCGGTCATCGGATGGGTGACCAAAAGTTTATCCTCCGTGCTTCGGAAGGCACGTAAAGCCGTTGGTCCCGGCTGCATTAGCAGTCGTTAACAACTACCGCACCACACTGGGCCCGCGTGGTGGTTTATGGCCCGTTCTCCCTATCCATCTATAAGGAAGGCTCGTGCCCCAGCAGTGGGGACAAGAAATGACCTGGAGGGTGCTGATGATGATGATAAGTTATGAAGCTCATTAAAGTAGGTAGTATACGAGTACGAGTATGTAGTACATATATTATACCAATAAGTAGGAGAATATCAAGTTATCGAATCAGAAATGAGGAGATCCGCAGAAGAACAAAGGTAACCGACATAGCCCGAAGAGTTGCTAAGCTCAAGTGGCAGTGGGCAGAGCACATTGCTCGCAGGACTGATGGCAGAACAGTCCTCGAGTGGCGACCGCGTATACCGGAAAATGCAGTGTAGGCAGGCCTCCAACAAGGTGGACCGAAGATCTGGTGAAGGTCGCGGGAAGCCGCTGGATGCGAGCAGCACAAAATCGGTTATTGTGGGGATCCTTGGGGGACGCTCTTGTCTAGCAGTGGACGTCTTTTGGCTGAGATGATGATGATGATATCAAGTTAAAGAAATAATTTGTACAAAAAAATGTATTTGAAGCTCAATATTTTAAAAGTCTTGATTACTGGTGTAACTGGAGCACTATTCATTGTTTACATGATGTTGGAATCACAATGGTTTTCTTGTATTATTGAGCGCGGACGCAAAACTACGAGTTTCAAGTTTCTTTATGATAGCGAGCGAGCGGCGCGTGGCAGTGGTGTGACAACGGCGCACGACAACGAATACGCACGCACACTAATATCTGTACAGAGTAGGCTGGTGATTTAATTAGAGCAATATTTACTTTCATAAAGTCATAGGCGTTTGGGTAAAAAAAAAAGTCTTAATATTTTCATATTCATATTTTTTATTTGAAAAATAAGACAACAGTGGCCTGCGGAATATCAATACAAACATTTTGATGTTGGATCATTGTTTCATTTGTGGTATATTTACAAAGTTTCTGAAGAAATAAGTTTTTAGATATCATTACTTTTACGTATTGTTTATGCAGTTTCTGAGTATTTGTTTCAAATTCCAAGACAACCCCGGCCTTGTGAAAGGATCAAGCTAACCTACACTAGTCCTTTTAATGTATAAGACCTATTTAGCGCCAAGCACCAGTGCCTTAAAAACACGTAAATTTTCAAAATTCCGCGCGGCACCAATGTTTTAGTTCATTGAAATAAAAAACTTACGCGTTTCATTCAAACATTTTTATTTTATTCTTTCATTTCGAACCGAATCTATCTGTATAAACTGTAGAAATATTAACTGTATATCTTTTAAAAATGTAGTGTTCATGTTACAAAACTAATATGTCTAGTTCAGATAGACATTATGTTTTTGATTATCTACTAATACTAGTACTTAGTACTTAACACTGAGGTCTATATGTTCGAGACCGATCACACCAACCGCGCACTAAAGCTATACGCCCACACTAAACGACTTCCATCGTAAGTCATTCAATAGTAAATAATATCGCTTAATAAACGTAGGTAGCTGCGATACAGCGTTCACTAACGTATAATTACTCCATCATCTATCAACGTCTATTTTGCCTTACGGGAGAAAGTTATTCAATCCGCCAGAGGCAGACCATGTTTCATACAATTTTTCCGATGGCAGACAGCTTCATTTATTATTTATGAGTCCTTGAAAACTACGTTTGGAGGAATGCACGTGAAAAATAAATTGTTGGCATTGATGATTCACTAGTAATACAAAGAGCAATATTAAAGTACATTTGAAACTGAAGTAGTTCAATTTAAAGTAAAACAATTTCCTTAGCTCAGATAAACTTCTGACGTGTTCCCATTCCCATGCCTAACACAAGCATATTATTATTAGCTTTCTATGTTTAACTTCTCATATTCATACTAGTGGCACAGAGTAGTGGACTAGTGGACCCGGCGGGCTTCGTACCGCTTTGAAACTTTCCGTTCATTCCAGTGGGAATATCGGGATAAAAACTAACAGGTTATAAACTACCTGTATGCCGAATTTCATCCAAATCCATCCATCCGTTGCAGCGTGAAGAAGCAAGTGTATATTACACACATACACACAAACACACATACACACAAACTTTCGCATTTATAATATTATCACCCTCCCGCTTCAGATGGCGGTTCGCACGATGTGCAAAAATAATGGATCAATGAATGCTAAATAAAATAATTATTAGGTTTACCAACATCATATATAGCCTATTAATTGCACAATCTCATATTCTTACTACATACAAATTTTCATCAAGATCGGTCAAGCCGTTCTTGAGTTATAATAGGACGAATATTTATTATTATCCCAAATTTTGTCAGAAAAATTGCATTTACAGACAGAGCCTACAGATTTATATACTCGTAGTAGTAAGTATAGATATAGGTTGGGATGGTAAAACTGTTACATACAATCTTAAAATTAATACTTGCTTAGTGCATTCTTTGACATATTTATATATAGTGCTGTATATATAACATTCTTATTTTATTACACTAATTTACAAACTTATTCATTGGGATTTATTACGTTTTCGTACAGTTTCAACTACTTTAATACAAAATATAATAGAGGCATGTCTATAATCTCCCGCTATCTGTCTATTATCTCATAATCTCCCGCTATGTGAGCGGCAAAGTTAGCTGCTTCGACCTTTACATCTGCTTGAATCTCCATGTTTCACCTCTCCTAAACCTGTTTAGGGCATTCGGTGAGGAAGCTGACACACAGGAAATCCTCTCAGGGTTCCTGTGTGTCAGGATCGCAGCTTTCTAGGTTGGTTAATAGCGAATTAGTAAATTCAAACTCAGGACCGCAACAAGACGAAGAAATAGAAGAAATAGGTCTAATAATAAAATTAAAAATTATTTTAAATTATTATCTACGTATTAATTGATTTTATTTTTATCTACTATTTTGAAGTAGAGCTCGCTTTTTATCTACTATTTTGAGGAGTTCGATGGCAGGAGTGGTTAACGCGATCTGCGAGTGCTGAGGTTAAACAACTTTCGCAATGGCCGGTCATCGGATGGGTGACCAAAAATTTGTCATCTCGAGCTCCTCTGTGTTTCGGAAGGCACGTGAAGCCGTTGGTCCCGCATTAGCAGTCGTTAACAACCGCCAATAAGCACTGGGCCCGCGTGGTGGTTTATGGCCCGTTCTCCCTATCCATTCATAGGGAAGGCTCGTGCCCCAGCAGTGCACAGTGGTCCCGCTTTCAAGGAAGGGCGGTCATAGGGTTTTCCGGCTATTGAACTACGTGTAGTAGCATGGTATTGCATGTAATTATATTTTTTTATGATCGATAAAGGTAAATACAATAAAATTACTCGATTACAATAAAAATAAAAGTTATTTATTCAACAAAAAAAATTAAATACTAATACGTGATTTGGTAAATACAGGTTAATTATTGAACGAATTATCTAAACAAAATACATTAGCTTCAGTATTTATTTTATAGTTAATTAAGGTAGATAATGATTAACTAACACGATTACATTAAAAAAATCTGGGTCGGAAGTATTTGATTTACAAATTAATTGAAGCGGGCAATATGAAGTAACAAACAAACTATCATCCCCGATACTAGAATCTAAAAATTTCTGCTTGTATTCGCTGTGTCCTGTGCTGCCATCGAAGCCCCATTTACCAATTAAAACAAATTCCCTACTAATATCAATGTTACAAAGGGCCTCTTTTTGAGATTCTAGTATCCGGGATGTAGTGTAATCTAACAAAGATTGTAGTTCGATTTCGGCAGATGATTCCGTGATATTTTCACGTAATGGGTAACATCGCTTCTTAGCTTCCAATACTTTTTGATATGATGGCATTGCATTAGGAGACTTAGAATTTATAATATTCTTTAATAATACGTATTGATGTTTGGTCAATTTAGCCTCAGTTATGAAAGATACAACTTCATCAGTGTTGAATGCCACAGAAGAGGTGTTAGATTGATAGGATTCACTTAAAAGATAATTTACAGCGGAATCATCTACCTTAGCTAACCTAGCTAAGGTAGTTGATGATCTTCGTCGTCGTGACCTCTTGCAGCAGTCTGTGAAATCCTTTCTGTATGACAGGCTGCTTGTTAAAGGAAGATCACTAGCCGCCGCCGGCTGCTGAGTGTTACAAGCCGCAGTTGACAAACAGCAAACTTCACTTTCGTTCAGCCATTCGCTGTATTTTTTGACCACTTGAAAACGTGAGCGGTGAGCAGCCTTCCAATATTGCGCCAATCTTGTACAAAGATTAGAAATCCTATTTTGCAAGCCATCAGTATTCAAATTTTCAATATCCGGAAGTAACTGCGTCAGTGTTTGAAAAACTCGACGACCTCTGTCAGAATCATTTTTACTGTCCTTAATAGATAACCAAGTATCTAACACAAGCATTCTTGAAAAAAAACACTTAAAAGTCGTACCTAAAACAAGGAAAAAAAGTTTAGTTCTAATTGTAAGAATAATTTGTATCTCGTAGCGTGCTCGTAGCATTTGCTACGAGCTCTCCACCACTCACAGATGCAGTTTGATGCAGCTAAATTATCATTAATTTGAATATAGAGATATTAACACACATTTTAATACAAATCATACATGAGAGTTTATGAGAACATAGTTAAAAGCTTCCATACAGAAACAGTAAAAAAATAAAAAGTCTTTTTATATGCCTTGTCGTAGCACGGTAATTTTAAATAAATAAACAAATGAAAATTGACAAACAATACTTAAAATAATTCATACATACCTTCAACTTGAATATCCATAACAAACAAATGAGTCACAAATAATAAATTTTTGGAAAACACGAGTTATGTAATAACTAATTAGCAGTTCGTAATAATGCTATGAAGAGGTACGTACGATGCGTTCACTTCCAATGCAAAAAAAGGAATGTAGCCAATAACTAATTGAATTATCTTTTATACCCTCAAGTAGTATCACAAATAGTGAGTAATTAGGCGAGGTATCATGACATTATTCAAACATCGTCATCGAAGCTGAATGTCCTACTACGGGACCACTGTGCAGTGGGGACATAAAGAATGAGCTGATGTTGATGATAATGATGATGATTTTGAAGTATATAAACTTTTATTTCTTTCTCGTTTTGGGAATACTGTTAGGTTTTGGTGTACCTAATGAGATATTTTCTTTATTAGCTTAGACATAAATAACTATTGTTATATGTACTTGTGCTAATTGTTTACATCTATTGATTATTAGTATTGTTTTGAATAATACATCTTCTTGCAAGAGAGGTGGCTCTTCTAATTACTCGTAGCTAGTTGGCTGGGTATGTTATGGAAATTATATTGCGGTGGATCAGTGTGTCTAGCTAGAGTTTAAACCAGTATTTTTTTAAGTACCTTTCTTACTCTCACTTACCACTTTGCACTTACCTTCATCTCACCTGGTGTTAAGTGATGTTATCATCAAATGCTGTGAAGTCCTACCCGAGGTCAGATTAAAGAACTTTTTTATCTCATAAGAAATTTACATTTCACTTATAATGAGATACATAGATAAACAATAACAATTGTACTACATTAAACACCGATGCTTGCAGCTGCTATATGTAGACAGAGAAAGGTAGACATTTATTTCAAGTCTGTAGTGTACCTGTAGGTATATCCTACAAATAAAAAAAAAATTAAAATTTTTGCAAATAAATAAAACCTAATTCTAAAAATAGGAAGCGAGTATGGGCCATTTTTAAAAAATGGCAATTCCTTATAATGGCGCTCATAATTTCCGATTAAAGCTAACAACAATTCAAAATACCCTAAAAGAGAAATCTTAATTCACTAATTCTCTCATTCATATACCAAATTAACAGATCCATTCCATTTCAGTATGGATGGACTTCGCTTTCACTATGATAGTCTTATTGGAGGACAAATGTTTCTAGGCAGGGCCGTAATCAAGCCGGCGGCGCTGGGTCGAAGAGGCTTGAACAAGATTAATTAACACTCGGAGCATCAATCATTGGCCCAGGACTCTACTCTACATAGCAGACGTTCGCATTTCTCGAGCTCACTCCGTTACTTACGTATAACTGACGTATTTGATTGTGGAGTGGTAGCTTTTATTGTGTTTTTGATATCGGCGAAGGAATTGGTCCGGTTACGGCTCTGATCAAAATATAATTGCCATACTATAAGAATGAGTAAAATTTATCAACGTTAGTTCGGGTCTACTCTGTTTCTGGTAGGTAAATTCTTACCTGAAGTGAAGAAAGTATGAAAGTGAAGTGAAGAAATGAAGTGTAAGTTATACATAAAAAACTGGCCGCACTTGGCCAGTTTTGTAGGGTAAATTGTGTAGGGTGGAGATTACACTATTTTATTTAAAATAATAAGTAAACTGATCATAACAGTCGGTAATTTTTCTAATTAATATTTTAGATGCCGTTGACCAATGCCGAAAGGCAAAAAAATATCAAGAAAAGATACGAACCCAAAATCCTTCGAAGCACGAATAAATAAAATCAAAAAATGCAGAGAGAAATAAAAATAGAAAAAAAATTACAGAATGTTCCGTAGAAGATAAAAAAATGGAAAAGAACACAGTGGAGAGCCAGTCAAAACCGCCACAGAAGAAGTCAAAAGATACTGCGAAAAATAATAATACCAGTGATGATAATAGAGCTGATACTCATAAAACGTATTCTTGGTAAGAAGATTACAAAGAAGATGAGCTAATCAAACATATTATATGAAGAGAAAATAAATGAAATGGCGAAAGAAGTTAAATCATTGAAAAAAAGTGTAAACGCTACATGCAGAAAAATAAAAAATGGTTCATGAAGAGAATGAAACATTTTGTAATATAAGGTTTTTAAAAACCATAAACAAATCAACGCTAAAATTCATTGATACCAAAAAAGTAGAATATGATGTTGTACCTGCGCAGTGTGTATAGTAAAAAAAGTTAAAATTACGTCAACCAACTCAAAAGAGTATATTATAATATTAAAGAGTATATATTGTAAAATTGATGATTATGCTTGCTGTATTTATTTTTAAGTGTGTACATTAATATAGCACCGAATTACAGTTATCACTCGACACATTTTGTTGTTTTTTTCTATAACCTAGCTTTAATCAAAAAATATAATATCTCCACCACAGGCCAAAGCCTGACACTTGTTTCTATTATGAACTAAGCTTTATAATGGTCATGTACGTAACGTGTGTTACGATGTCATGAATGTTATTTGTACAATTTTTGCGGCCACACCCATTTACAAACAGAATTTAACAGTTAATAAAACTAATTTGTGCCAAAAAGGTCACCACTCAGCACCAGTGGAGAGGGAGCAACATCATTTTAATTTATAGCTCCACCAAGAGTTTATTATATTAAATTGGATGTAGAATCTTTGTTTTTGAGAACCTTATTATCACCGGCGAAATCAATTTTGCACCAACCGCAGGTGCCTTGTTTGCGTCGTCAGTTTGACGCTTATTAATTTCGTTACGTTTTTTATTAAGTTACAATGAACGGCTCGCCGAAAAGTGGAGGCAACAGCTGCTTAATGAGAGGGGTTGTTTGTTGACAGCGGTGTAGGCGAAAATAGGTTTGTTCAGGAGTCTTTAATTTGACAGTTTGTTTTGTTAAATCATGATTTCGGCATTCCTTTGTTTCGTTTTAATAGGTGTTACAAACTCTTTCGTATACGATTGTATTTTTTCTTTTTTTTGTGTCGTTACTGTTACTTCGTTTACTGTCAAAATTACTGTCAAAGTTGTCGATTCGTTTCTTTCTGGTGTTTTAGTTTTTTTAATTCTTTACTGTTTATACGAGTGCTGTCTTTTATCTGTTACTAGCGGCCGCCCGCAGTTTTACCCGCGTGGTTCCCGTTCCCGTGGGAATATCGGGATTTTTATCCCGATATTATATTATTAAACTATCCTATGTGTTAATCCAGGTTATAAATCTGTATGCCGAATTTCAACCAAATCCATGCATCCGTTGCAGCGTGAAGAAGCAACAAATACACAAATACACACACAAACTTTCGCATTTATAATATTAGTGTGATAAAGAACACAATCCGTAGTAATTAAATTTCTGTATTCTGCATTCTCACAATATTTGTACCCATTATTAGTTTTATTGGAATCTAGTTGACTCAGCAAAATGGTAAATAAAAAAGGGGCCAAATAAGGAACATACCATGTAGGTATGTTCCTATGAACAAATCATATAACTATACTATTTAACACATTTGGACAGTGACGTGTCACTGATCAGTGCACGCCGCAGATGAGAGGTAAACCTATTCAGTTTTTACATGCACGAAGCTGCGGGTGGAAGTTGTTCATAAAAGTAAGCACAGAGCATTCCAAAAACATGTTTTACAAATTATATCAGCAATGTCATACCCACATCACATCAGTCACTGACCGGTAAGGCAATTCAGCAGTTATTAAATTCAATTACGCGATTCTGTTCCATGTTTGTTACATACACAACTCTTTTGTTTTTTTTGGAGAGAGATTGCTGATTGCCTCAGACGGCATTTTCAGCTTCACCTGGCTTGTTTGGGGGTGGCGAGAAACTTAAAGAGTTCCTCAAGCCCTGTGAAACAAATCACCTTCGGAGGTTTTTTAGAACAACATCGCGCACTAGTGCGCGTCCCCGTGCCCTATTAGATTCTCCGAAGGGTTCGGATCGGATCGGGGAGTGGAACCACCCGAGGGCGCCTCTAAAGGTTCGGACCTCGGCTCGGGTAGACCGGGCCGTGGAGGAGGAGAGAAGCGCCCAGGTACATGTCTGTACCTGGTATAGAGCGCGTGTGAACCGGTTCTTCGTACCTTTGTTCTACGAGTACGGTGTCTTGGACCTAAACTAGTGTGCATGTATAGTGTATTCTGTAAATGTGTAGTGTCATTTAGAGGATCGGGCGGAGAACTCTTTTATGTACTGTATAACGGCACAGGGAAAATAACTGCACATTTTACGTAAGTACAATCAAGAGCATACATATGTTAATGTTACTCTTAAAACAATGGAATAAGAGTCAAAAGTGTACGAGAAACCCTGAAAAATTTTATTGAATAAAATCTCAGTTTCCTTTAACGCCTTGGCGGCCGAGTCGCAAACCGCTTGGCCCAATACCTAAAAATCCTGGTTACAATTCCCAGACCGGGCAAAGTATGTTTCGGATTTTTTGATGCATACAACAGGTTTGTGATCATCAACAAGACTTTGGTACACGTGGTGATCGCGCCCATACCCATCAATTGTAGCGATGACTTGATTTCAATGATGAAGGCTTTTGCCCAGCAGTGGGACAGTCATGGGTTATTGACTTACTTGCCTTTAATGAATTTATTGGTTATATGTTCTTGACAACATCATAATAATCATCATAACATCAGCCTATAAATATTCTACAATTTAAGCATTTCCGGAATAAAGAATACAATACTTACAGATAGCTTGGATGTCAAGTATATACATAGAGAAATTTTATGAAATTTGCTGTAATAAATATTGCAAATTAAAAAAAAACGGGACTATTTATCTTGTTCTTCTTGGGTATCTTTGTTATTGAATTAAGTGCTAGTTCATCGCTAGTTCACTTCACTGGAATTGATGTCAAAACTTATCTAATAGTGAATAGGTAACTTAGTTCGATTAAGTTTTGACGAAAAAAGAAAACAATGATAGTAAAATAATAATAATATAATTTTCAGTCAAGAGATGCCAAGCTTTAACAGAGACCTCCGTGTTTGATCTCATTTACTCTAATATGAAATGAAGTTTACATGACGGGAACAAAACACGGAGTAACTAGTCCAAGCTTACACTTTGTTTATTAATACGGGGGAGAGAGTTTCTCACTTTTTACGCGTGGTTTACGTGGCGCGGCGGTACCTGGCGTGGACACATCCTTCCACCATATACGTTTTATGAAGTAAATTTAACACGGCCAACGCGAGAGACGTAAAACGGGCTTATAAACCATTCCTTACTTATAAATCGCTCACCCTTATAGCCTAAATTATAAGTTCAATGGCTGTTTTATCAGTACACGTGAACACTACAATGAGGAAAAGAAGGCGCGTGGTAAACGCACTCGGTCTGCGATTGCTGAAGTTAAGCAACTTTTTTAAAAACCGGTCATCGGATGGGACCAAACATGAATCCTCTCGAGCTCCTCCGTGCTTCAGAAGGCACGTAAAGCCGACGGACTTGGCTACATTAACAGTCGTTAACGACCACCAATCCGCAATGGGCTCGCGTGTTGGTTTATGGCCCGTTCTCTTTGAGTTGTTACCATCCTTATAGAAGGCTCGTGCCCCAGCAGTAATGTGCTGTACATGTACATTTTAACAGCCTCTGTGGTCTAGTGGTTAAGACCACCGGTTTAGACCCAGAGGTCCCGGGTTCAATTCCCAGCGAGCAGTACATGTTTGTGTACTCGGTTTAGTTGGTGGTAGGACTTGTTTGTCCACCTGGCTAGCTACTCGTACCACCATTTTATCTAAATATGTCGCTATAACATCAATGTTTGTAGCATTGTTGTGTTCCAGCAGCAAGAGATAAGATAGCCAGTGCCTCACTAGTTGAGGATCCCGGGTGATGTGCGCTTCCACCAATTGGCCTTATCATCACTTAACATCAGGTGAGATCAAGGCACTGTGCTTACCCGTAAATATAAAATGGCAAAATGAAACATTTATAGATCTAATTTGTAGCTTATAATTGTGTTTTACATTTATATTCTACCGTAGAAATGCCGGTAATGAGTATAGTATGAGTAGAAATGTGGACATAACAAGAACCCAGAGGTCCCAGGCCATATGGGAATCCACGGCAACAAGATGGCGGATGCACTTGCCAGGGAGGGCTCAAAGACCCAGCTCATTGGGCCTGAGCCGTTCGTGGTACTTGCACCAAGTACCATTAACAAGGCCTTAAAAGATTACATCGAAAACAGACACGGCATCGAATGGAAAGAGCAGCCGGTTATGAAACACTCCAAATCCTTCCTAGGCGAAAACGCCTTAGGACGCAGTAAGTTCATATGCGGAGGCAGTAGAAGGCAGGCCCGATTAACCATCTGTGCCTTGACAGGGCACTATATGCTACAAAACAAATGCTTCACAGAATGCACCTTTCAACAAATAGGTAATTTGTGTAGGGCATGTGGAGAGGAAACGGAGTCAATGCAGCATCTACTGTGTGACTGCGACTCTTTGGCTATGAAAAGAATGGGACTCCTGGGGTCGGCCTATCCGAAACTCCAACCCGCATTTGGCAAACGTCGTGATTACCCATCAATGAATGATGACTTGATTTCAGTTTTTATGTCACAGAAAATAACAGTAAAAAGTACTACTTTTTATGTCACAGAAAATAATAGTAATAACATTGTGGTCTAGTTTTAAATAATTTCTGTTTTAAGAATTTTTTTATAATATATCTCAAAAAAAACTCTCAAAAATCAACACTAATTTACATATTTATAAAAAAATCCCTGGCGTGAGTTTTTACCATTCATTCGAGTGAAAATGACATTTTTTTAAAAGGAATAACAATTCGGTTTCACATGTTCGTTGATAGGTGAGGCTTTGATTTGAGCACAGATCTAAGTATAGAAGTTTACTTTTAAATAGCATGCTGATTGCTATCAAATGTAAACAACTGAAGAGCATAGTTTCCAACATTTTTAAAAGATACCTCTACTCCGATTTGACGCAGAGCAAAGACAGATTAACAAACACATTTTCCTGTTGTACAATATTATTGAGGGTTGGGATTAGGATTGATAAATGGAATCTAAAATAAGATTTGAAGGCTTTGTTCTATAATACCTTATATCAAAGGCGCTCTGACAGCTGCCTCGGGTTCGACATTGCGGTTGACCAATGCTTTCTAGTCCACGTATTTCTGAAGCTGAGGTTTCACAATCTATTTTTAGTCATCATTGCTAGAAATTTTAAAGGATTCAATAAATACTGTAAATACTTTTTTCGACAAACTATTTTAATTTTACTTTTGTATTGATAGCCGTGTCTGTGGCAGTGCCAAAGCGCTCG
This sequence comes from Eudonia mercurella, assembly GCA_963082485.1. Classification (NCBI taxonomy): domain Eukaryota; kingdom Metazoa; phylum Arthropoda; class Insecta; order Lepidoptera; family Crambidae; genus Eudonia; species Eudonia mercurella. The sequence continues at coordinate 15,607,562 of OY720029.1, forward strand.
GCCCGATACCCGTAGTTTTCGGGTTCAATTCCCAGGTTGGACAAAGTGTGTTCCGGATAGTCCGAGTTTCAATTCATCAATTGTAGTGTTGGCTTGATTTCAATAATGGAGGCCTTTGCCCCAGCAATTGTACCTACAGTTATAGGCTGTTTACTTACTTTCTAATTGATAGATCTATCTATCTAGATACTCTATGTACTATGTACAACATTACAATAGTTTTGATTATGTTACTTAGCTTTGTTTGTCACGCCAAAAAATATTTGGTAATTTGGATAGAGTTGTAAGCTGTTTTTTTTCAACAAGCGTTTTCGTTTTTTTAGAGACTAACATTTAAATTTGGATGATAATTTAATTGGATTAGATATTGTAGGATTAATCTCTAAATAAATAAAATTTTGAAAAGTTAAATATAAAGGAAAGGTCTGTTCTTCAACGTGAAATGATCCAACTCATTTTATGTCCCCACTGCTGGGGCACGAGCTTTCCCTATATATGAATAGGGAGAACGGGCCGTAAACCACCACGCGGGTCCAAAGGCTATACGTGCCTTCCTAAACACGGAGGAGCTCGAGATGATAAATCTTTGGTCTCCCATCCAATGACCGACCTTTGCGAAAATTGCTTAACCTTAGAAGTCGCTGACCGCGCGCGTTAACCACAGCGCCATCGAGCTCTTCGATCTCTGGATTATGAAGAAGTTTGAGATATTTTTAATAATCACTGCAATGTGCCACCTAATAAAAATATCTCGAACTTCTTCATAATCCGCGTGTTATGGTCCGATTCAAATGCGCTGCTTGCATAATTCCTCAATACTAAGGAGTTCCCTTTAACAATGTTTGTAGAAGAACTTTGATTAAGCCTCTCCTAAAAGTCGAACAAGAAATGTTATAAGAACTCCGCATACTTGCGAAGTATCCGTATTCATAGCGGCCTCGGAGTTTCGAAATGCCGATACAAGGTAAAGGGTTGTGCCTACTGAACCGGAGACGCTAACAGCTGCTCTCGCCATAAAACCATTTTATTTTATTTCCTACTCGAACGCAAACAGAATACAAGAGACGAGTTCGCAGTCGACACCGCCGTGCGATGTTTAATATTTATTCCTTGGGGGGACCCTCAATCTGAGCATGGTAAAGTAGAACCCATTTGGAATATTAATAAGAATCGATTGGTTTTTGTTTTGTGACAATTTCTTTTTATTTTGCGAATGTTTCACGGAAACTTAAATGCTAAGCTGGGCGAAATAAATGGATTTATTATTTATTGTTTTTTTAAATTTACGCAAACACTACACATTGAAATGAAACAACGCACGCGGCATCTGTGACACCCAACACCTGGCTGCTGAGCTTCAGCATGTCAAGCACGTACTACAGGATAATAAACTGAAAGTACCACGGTTTCGTCACAAAAAACGCAATAAACCAACCACAGTCGAGCGCCAACCTGCTGTACTTCCATATATGAAAGGTGTCACTGACAAGATTGGACATATCTTAAAGCAAGCTTCAATCAACACTTACTTCAAGCCGCCGAAGAAGATCAACCAATTTTTATGACCTATCAAGTGCAACATACCCCTTCAAGATGCAGGCGTGTACAAACTGGACTGCGGTGGGCTTTCTTACATCGGGCAAACAAAGAGAAGTGTAGGAACCCGCGTTAAAGAACATATAGCCGACGTCAAGCATAGGCGCGAAAATCAGTCTGCGGTATGCGAACATGCCCTAGAGCAAGGCTGGCCAATAGATTTTCCAGGTGGGCAAAATTTCATGGACTGCGGCGACGCCCGGGCCAAATACCAATTCATAATATTATACACAAAATGTATAATATACAAATACTTACCATAAGTATTATGCATACGCGCGCCGCGCCACGTCGCCGCCCCGGCTAGCTGGCCGACCGAAGTGCTGGCGGGCAAATTCAAATGCCTTGGCGGGCCACTTCGTGGCTAGCGGGCCTGGGTTTGGCCAGCCTTGCCCTAGAGGGATCATTACATCAGATTTGATAAATCACAAATGCTCGCTAGAGAACAACGATTCATCCATATGCGAGGCTATTGAAATTAAAAAAACATCCTAATTTCAATAGAGAAGATGGTTGGAATCTACCTGGTGGTAGATTAGACCTGGTGGAATCTACCTGGTGGTAGATGGGATCCCTGGCGGGTCCCTGGCGGGTGCCTGGGATCCCATCATACAAAATATTAAATCCCAGCCCCAACACCATACTGCTAGACCAAAAGATACTGTAAGCTCTTTCTGCGTAAAACGGAACGCACCTGATTAAATGTGCTTTTTTTTTAATATTAGAAGAAGGCAAACGAGCAGGCAGGTCACCTGATGGGAAGCTATGAATTTACACGAAACAGGCTCGCCGCGCGGGCGCCTGTGCTTTCAAAGTCAAAGTATTTTTTATTTTTTAAATAAACTTAAGAAAAGTGCCTTTGTATCGTCCAAACAGTTTTTAACTTACTATGAATTAAGAACGACTATTTTTAAGCTGTAAAGAAGAAGAAGAAAGGGCGCAAGAAGCTGCACAGCTTTAATACAGAAGTAACGACATTTACAAAAAAAAGTATGTCGTTTCCAAATTATATTAAAAACTTTCAAGAGCTTGGAATAACAGATAATGCTTACCTCTATACATTTAATTTACATTAGACTTGATTCTAGAATAACGCACTTGGGCACAATGTATGTAAGTACCTACTAACTTTAAAACTATTTATACATATACTAGCTTATTTTGTGGCTGTGCCGTGTGCCCGCTTAACGCAGCGGACACCTTAATAGTTCTGTATTTTTTTTACTGTGATACATAACATACTCTTATTTCTCTACCACATTTTCACAATTAAAGGCCATTTTAAACATAAAAAGTATCTTTAGAATTAATCAACTTTTAGATAAGTGTTTAATAAGCACAGTGTTTGCCCTCACACTGGTTACTTAAGCCAAGTTCAAGCTGTGAATATCTTACGAAGTTTCATGTGTTTAACGAATCCAGTTGAGAACTTATAACGGCTCCTCAAGTCATTTACATAGCTCCTGTTAGGTCGCTAGTTTGTTTGTTCTAGTAACAACATATAAGCACCGTGCGTACGTAAAATGCATAGCTCTACATTATCAGTAAATAATAAATAATTTACTGCTCATTAATACAGATAACGTATTTTGTAAACTCAAATCTGTCTACCGGGCTTTATGTGAATCTCTCATTTCTTACTGCATAATGAGCTGGGGTGGCTGCTCAAAGAGTATAATGATTATAATTGAAAGAGCCCAAAGATCAGTACTAAAAACAATGTTGTATAAACCATACAGGTATCCAACAGTAGATTTGTATAAGGACAGCTCAGTCTTAACCGTTCGACAGTTATTTATCCTAAAATCAACTATATTTACCAATAAAATAACTCTTCAATCAGAAAACTACAACCAATTATTATTAAAGAGAATATTCAAAATTCCAGTTCGCCCAGTTAATACCTCTTTCGCCCAACGTTTTCCTCCTTTTATAAATCGTATGATTTACAACAAGGCTGTTTCTTTTTGTAATCTGAAATCTGCTACAGTTTATGACGCCAAAAAACTCGTAGCAAAATGGCTCTCAACCCTTACTTACGATTCCACAGAAAAATTATTTGTAATGCTGTCATAATCAAATACTCTATATAATTTCGTTTAATATATATCATTATTATTTTACAAATATATAATATATATATATATATATATATATATATACCTACATATATATGTAGATATTCATCACATACATTTTGACAAATCTGTGTTGTGCCAATTCACATCTATTATATATATTTTTATTACTTTATTATATTTTATATATTAGGTTTTATTAATTTTTCAGCAACAGTCGGAATTAAAACAAAATAGTATATAATTAACTTAATTTTATGTAAGTAAATTTAGAATAAGATGAGGCTATTTTTCATGTTAAACATACTGGCATCAACGAAACAAAATTTTTTTTTTTAGTGTTGATGTCACAGGTAAACTGTTGATAAATCTGTACTAAAAAGTAGGATGTATTGTTGCCTTAGAGTACACTGTATTATCAATCATGCATTACCCTATTTTTGTTGAATAAACATTTTTCATTTCATTTTCATTTTCATTTCATTTCATTTTCAAACGTTTTTTACACGGGTTTAGTATTGGCCTTATCATCTGGTTAGATAAAAGTACTGTGCTTACCCGAAAGATATAAATAAAAATAAAAATAATATGTGTTGCATTATATTTTATCATCATAATCGTCATCAGCTCATTTTTATGTCCCCACTGCTAGGGCACGAGCCTTCCCTATGTATGGATAGGGAGAACGGGCCATAAACCATCACGCGGGCTCAGTGCAGATTGGTGGTTATAAACGACTGCTAATGCAGCCGGGACCAACGGCTTTACTTGCCTTCCGAAGCACGGAGCAGCTCGAGATGATACATTTTGGTCACCCATCCGATGACTGGCCTTTGCGAAAGTTACTTAACCTCAGCACTCGCAGACCGGGCGCGTTAACCACTGCGCCATCGAGCTCCTCTTTATTTACATTTTATCTAGATAGTATAATTTTTTGACCACTAGTCATTATAAAAATATAAACAACTAATTAGTATATTTTGTAAAGCTCCACAAATGCACAATGATGAGGATAAGGAGATGTACCTAAAATCGCTACCGCTGCCTTTCCGCACCAGCCTGCGGCAAAGGCTTCTGTCATTATTATATACGGCAGGAAATTGTCGGGAGTCCTTGTTTGTGACATCAACGTTGTTTTATGCATGTATATTTGATATCCAACTAAAGAGGAGGCTACCAGAAATAAAGTCGCAAAATATTGTTACTTTTTTGTATATAAAGTATGTTAGTTTTTTAAATATTTGGTGTTATCGGTAGTGTGACTACAGTCTAATGTTTGTTGCACTAGAGGCTTTGATCATATAATTGATCGAAGACCAGAGGTCCTGAGTTCATTTCCGGTAGGGTTTGTGTGTAAGTATAGGTTTTTTTTACCATTGAAAATGGTTATCAGATGCAAATCGCCTGAGACGTATTTTGGCCATAGCTCCGAGGATTTTAGGAGAATCCAAATGAAAATAGTACCAAGAGTTGAGGAATTTATCAAGACACGTGTAAGCGTTTGAATTTTGAAAATCGGCTGGAAACCTTTTTTGGAATTTAGAAAAATGTAAAAAAACGGGTTTTTTGGGGGGTGTTTGTATACTAAATTGTAAATATTTCAAAAAAAAAACCGACTTAAGAAAAAATAGAAAAATAGGGTCCTAGGGTATTAGTTTAGCTACAAAATGGCGAAAACATTTTGAAAATCGGTTAATAATTGTGACCTGTAGGTGGTCCCTTTAGATTTGGTATTGTAGAAAAACGGGTATTTCCGTATATAAAAAGTGATGCGGATGCTGGCGAGAAGTGCATTCAATTTGGAATTGTGTTATTTAAAATAAAATATTTTTTTTCGTAAATTGTTGTATTCATTTTCAATGCTCCGTTTCTTGCGGGGACTGCGAAATCTGAGAATTTTATATTTACAGGTACGCACAGTGATCTTACCTGATGTTAAGTGATGATAAGGCCAATTGGTGGGAGCGCACTCCACCCGGGATCCTTAACTAGTGAGGCACTGGCTATGTTATCTCTAGATGCCGGAACACAACAATGCTACAAACATTGATGTTATGGCGACACATTTAGATAAGATCGTGGTAGCTAGCCAGGCGGACAAACAAGTCCTACCACCAACCAAACCGAGTACACAAACATGTCCCCTCGCTGGGTATCGAACCCGGGACCTTTGGGTCTAAACCGGTGGTCTTAACCACTAGAACTTAGAGGCGGTTCGTCACTAGTCCAGCAGTGGACTAGTGTAGGCTGATGATGATGATGATGATGATACGTAAGAATGGTAATGAAATTTGCGTACCCTACGATAAATCTACAAATAAATAAAATAAATAAAAATACTTTGTTTTGCGATATTCCATTTTTTTATTTTTCAAACCATATAGTTAGGTATTTCTTATGAAACATAAGTTATAGTTAATAATGTCTGGATGACCAAGCTTTACCATCGATTTATCGCCCCCGAAACCCCCTGCATACTAAATTTCATGAACATCGTTGGAGCCATTTCCGAGATTCAGATTATATATATACATATATACAAGAATTGCTCGTTTAAAGGTATTAGATATAAACGTTTATAATAAACGTTTATCCAACTTCATTTGTGTTTCTTGATACTTTCCTTATTAGACTTTGTATCGCATTTATTAAGTTAGCAAAGAGTAAAGGCTGTTAACTTAAATAAGTTCAATAAATTGTCGAAAAGAAAAAATATATATAATTGCCGTCACAATCAGGACCCAGTTCTCACGTCCTTAATCCTTTCGTGCCCGCGATAGGCATCTATTAAGCATCTAACTCCAAATCCACTCAACATAAGGGGGCATTAAATAGATCCCGCTACTCTCACTGAGTCACGTCTCAGAATTTGTTAGCGAAAACGGATTGTGCTTGTAACGCATCGCGGCTGCACGCATCCAGCGTAATTGGATACCCCATCTAGTAGCAAAGCCCACTTGATTTATCTAAATGAGTACGTGAAGAGGAGGCGGGGAAGGTCAAATGTGTCTGGTCGCAGCACGCGCTTAAGTATACTAATCCCTGGGAAATTGAAACGTAACTTCGGCGGATCCTTGACGCAAACACTGCTATTTTACGATTAGGCTGAATTACTATGTGCTCGCGAATCTCTTCGTATTAATTGCGACTAGTGGTCTGATCACTGATTTTATAGAGTAGATGAAATAGTTGTTTAACTATATGTTTCATATCTACAATAATTCTCGATACAATTTGTACTACAATACCTAGTAAACAGCCTATAATTGTCCCACAGCTAGGCAAAGGTTTCATCATTGAAATCAAACCATCACTACAATTGATGGGTAATGGCTTAATCACCACGCTTGCCAAATGCGGGTTGGTAATCACAAACCCGGGTTTGCATCGAAAAATCCAAAATACATTTTGCCCGACCTGGGAATTGAACCCGGGATTCTCGGGTATCGGGCCGATCGCTTTGCCACTGCGCCACCGGGGAGTTGTACAATGTACCTATTCCATTGTAATAAAAATTGTAAACATATTTTTTATATTTTTAATTTCTTTAATATAAGTAAGAGTCAATTCCGGATAAGAATGTTATTAGAAAAAGATGAATCATTCTCAGATTCGTTATACTAATAAGACTTTGTAAAAATTGATAGGTTAGTTCCCACCAACTTCTTTAACAGTGTCGAATTATAACCATAACAGTACCTTATGATAATAGCATTGTTGTTTTCCGACAGTTACCGATGATAAAGCCAGTTAAGATAGCTCAATAATAATAATAAGAAATTCATTTATTTCGACCAGCTTAGTAGTAAACGTTTCGCAATAAAAAAAGAAACCAAACGATTAAGATTCCAAATAGGATCTACTTTCAGATCACTTTCCGAATTCATCATCAGATCAGAACAACGAAAACCTAACGATCAAACACAAACATAATCATTTAAACCAGACAAGTCTGTCAAATTGTAGCCCGATCGAAAACTTAGATGTCACCGCAAACATCACTTAAAAATTATACGAAAATTGCAAGTTTAAAGCTTGTACTAACTAATATTATTAAAAGCCCACTCATCACATTAAATATAACAATCAGCAAATTAATCTGCGTTAATAGGACGACCAGCCCTAGCAGATACGACAGTCTTCGGGCGTTTCATCCTTTAAGAAATTGAGAGACGCTCAAACTTTTCTAATAACTTACCTGAGCTATCGGTCGGATTCTACGTAAATGATAGATCCCAATCTAAGTTCTCCAGTTTCGAGGCGTCAACTCCGTTGAACAATGGCGAATTTATGCTAAAACATGTCGCCGGTACGGCGGTTCATATTGATTGTGTGTGATTTCGAAAATGAATGCATTATCAAATTGAAATTGATGTCTGTTGAATTTGAGGACGTACCACTTATTGTTTCCAATAAGCAGAACGCTATAACATTAGAAAATGTATCATAAAAAATCATGACAAGTTTTTGGATTATTTTTATTGTTTATAGGAATGAAAAGGACAAATATCTTAGTGTTGTTTGCTCCTTTTGCTAAAAATGTTGGAGATATAGAATTTAGTGTTGTATGAACGTTGAAGTCGCGTAAAATTGGATTTGATATCATAACTTGTCTGGAGTGATGGCGTTTAAAAAGATTTTATGTCGTTCATAAACAAGCAATGAGTTTAGTTTACCTTAAGACGATAAATACCATGAGTGTCAACTTTAATAACGTGTGTAGGTGAAAAAAATTGGAATATATCAGCACATCTCCAAGTTTTGTTCCCAGATGTAGTCTTGACGTGCCTTTGACAAGTTTAAGACTCTTTGATTTAAGTACGGGAAACTATAGATGATTGACGTATACACGGTGAGTTGAGGATGTAGGAGCTAGCGGCATGAACATTATTTTAATTATCTACAGTACTATTGATTAGATCTATCTATCTTATTCGAAAAGTCTTATGGGTCTAAAAAGGTCACATTAAGTCAGTAAGCAATTCTGTTAAGAACAATTAATTTTTATCAATTTCTTGTACATAGATTCTTAGCAATTCCTGTCTCAAAATTTCGTAAAATGCTCGTTGCTGTTTTGAATCGTACTTTTTGAAGTTCATATTAGTAATTGGAAGATAATTTTGATAGTCTTTCATGAAGGTGTTAGTACTGTCCCTCACTTACAGTATAGTAATCATTCCAAACAAAGTTTATTAACGGGGTTTAATAAAAATACCCATTGAACAAATGAAAAAATATGCATTGAACCTCGTTATAAACTTCTGTATGATAACTTAAAGGTATATACTTATCTGTCATTTCATTATCGCATACAATATTTTCAATAGTTTTTCAGTGGCGTTTATTATTTCCACCCTGTAGGTATAAGTCTCTGGATTTGACCCGCTGTTCCGTCTAATCGTCATTTAAGGTCCATCCACTGCGGTAACTACGAGTCCACCGAAATGAGGCTATAAATTTGAACCGACCACCCTAGACAGAAGTAGTTGGCGTGGATTGATATACAACAGGACATTGAAATGTGGACAGACGAATTTATAGAATAGGCTGTCGAATGCCTATTAACGCAAGAGAATCTCTAGAAAATGGTGCTAGCTGTACAATCAGTTGGTTGAAATACTCTAAGTCGTTAGTTAAGTAGCTGTTAAGTCTATGCTTATTTATTATATTGTTTACTTTTATTTGGATTATATAAAAAACTACTGGCAAATGACAAATTTCATCTTTTTTCAGAGGTTATAGTTTAACTCCCCCATGGTCTTGCAGTGGCTTTAGCAGTAGAATACCTGATACAACATATAGTAACAAACTCGTAAAGTTGCATATTATGAAGCTATGATCTATCTATGATAACATCCCATGATCTCACAGTCAAAGCTATTTTTTTAAATCAAATAAACTTTCAAAGGGTGCTTTTGAATCTACCTTTATTTTTTTACCTACTACCCATTCAGGACGTCTATTTTTTAGCTGTGGAGAAGAATGGGCGCAAAAAACTCTATAGCTTTTCAAAAACCAGTGCATATAAAAGAGAACAATTCAGTAGTAACGCTTGTGAAGAACTAATTTCAATATTTCCTGATATGTGACAGATAGTTGTTCCAGAACTTTAGTCTCTGCGACATGATTTATGTAAGTGAGTCAAAACTTCTGAATAGATATCCTGAAAACAACGGTCTTATTAGGTATGCACTTTCAAGTTTTGCCCATTTAACAGTTTGGGTTTATGTCGTGGTGTAACATGTCATTGAAAATAATTAAAATTATATGTTCTTTTTTTCTTCGTGCTTCGGAAGGCATGTAATACCATTGGTCCCGGCTGCATTAGCAGTCGTTAACAACCACCAATCCGTCCAATCCTATGGCTCGTTAGCCCTGAATCGTTACCATCCACAGAGAAGTGCCACGAGAGTGCGGAGAACTGCTGAGTGAGACATAAAATAAGCTGGTGAATTTCAAAAATATAGTTTTATTAGGAGTACCCTAAAAATAAACAATAATAAAGCACATTACAGCCGAATGTAAACTTTCTCACAACGGATGAACATCAAACCAGCGCTTATTTGAGTTTGAAAGACAACAGCGCATGTTCGCTCTAAACATTTCATTTAAATGGCCCAATAAAACGGTAGGAATGACGAAAATTCCTTTTTATTATGGCCCTCGCTTCGGTTTTGAAGAATCGTTAAATCATAATGGATTTTCGTTGTCTTATCCCATGCTATGTGTCACAACAAAGAATTTTGACGCTTCTTTCGACGTTTAATTCCGACAAACATTATTAATATGGATGGCAAATCTCTCCGCGTATACGAAGTTCTTAATTTTTCCCGTGTTCTTTCCAGGATTATAAATTTTATTAAGATCCACGCTATATTTTCTGATTGTGTACTAACTATATCTCCTACTCCTAGGAAAATTATACCAACAATTGCTATTAATGGAAACTAAATGGCTTGAATGGTAGTGCAGATTGGAAGTTTGAGTTTGCTGTCTAAAGATGGATATTTGCTTCTTGGCTGTTTCCATGGTGAGCTATTAAAATTATAAGTAAGTATAGGTCGCGCCAATCTAGTCCCCTCTGAAGTTGCTTCGTTGCGCAGCTGTACAGTCAGGCCCTACCGCTCGTCCCCGCCTTCGCCCTACTAACGCCTATTTTTTACTACTGCGATGCGAATCGCGCCAACTTCAGAGGAGACTAGAAGTTTGGCGCGACTTATACCTATTTATATATAAAGTGTTAAATTTTTTACCTAAACTTTAACGAATGTTTAGTTGACAAATAATGGCATCTTGTTGACAACTAACATTAGAAATAATTCATGAATTTTAAACATCAAATTTGTAAGAACTTTTTTTTCTTACCGGTTAGCACTGGATACTAAGTAATGATGAAGCTGCATGTGGAAGTGCACTTCTTGAGGCCCACTCTGGCTGGAAATGGCACCAATATTTTTTTTAGACATATTTAAATAAAAATAATAATAATAAATTGCATTACTTATACACGGCAGACTTAGACATAATTGTGGTCGCGGTTCAGAAGGACTTCAAATACCTTCCCTTGTATCCGCGGAGTTAGAAAACATTTATAGGAAATGGCCTTTATAAAAATACAAATATGATAACCTTGACTTTATGATGCACCGCAGTCCGATGGAGGTCCCTGCTCCTTGCTGACGAGACACACACACCTTAGCACTCGTTATTTACGTCTTTCTTGATTAACCTTTTTAAAATAAATATCATAAGCAATATATAAATATATTTTTTATTAGTGAGGATCTATAATTGGCTTTCTGTTATAATTTTTTAGTTTTTAAGTTGTGTCATAGCTGTTGGTCTTCCTATAAATAAATAAATAAAATATTCCGCACAACCGATGCAATTTATGCAAATAACCGATTAAACAAGTCTTTGTACCGCGCACCGACTGACGGCCATTTGGGCACATAGGAATTGAAATCCGAATAAAAATATAACCTACAAAAAGCAACAAATTCTATACCTTCACCGAACAGCCCTCACACAGGTGGTTCTGTAACAAATAATAGCGCAATTGAGGAAAATACATTGATATTAATATGTTAGGAAGCATTTCATACTTTTTGATTTAAAACTTTGTTATTAAAAACCAAGAAAACTTATTTCGTACTTCTTGACAACTACCAATAGTCATATCAATTGAAAATTACCTTTAAACTTCGTAGCCTAACAAAAATACTACCGTCACAATAAAATTGCATCATCTACGTTGAGTTACTCGTTTTGCAAGAAAAATATTATCATAGACATCCGCCTACCATCCACCGCTAACGTCGAAACCTTGTTGGCCGCAGGAAACTGTTTCATCTTCCTTAAACGATTCAGTTCGTTCAGGGCTCGGGGCATTAGCTGTCGTTAACCAAGCTCAATACAGAATGAAACATGGCTTTGCATATTTATGAAGTTGAAACAAAAGATTGTGCGGTGTCAGACGAAAATTAACTAAAGACTGTGAATGAAATACGAACAAAGCTAACCTAAAATTGAAAGCAAATGTTTCATTGTTTACTATTCGTCTTTACAAAGGCGTGACGTCTTTAATATTAATTACATCCGATTCTTCAAGGAATTTAATCAGACTTGTTTTTCCTCTAAGATCTTATTTGAACACGGGTGTTCTTCGGTAAAAAAGATTGTTTCGTTGTTTCGATTACGTTTGATCGTGCTATTGATTTTACTGGTGCTATTGTTATTAGAACCAGACGGTTAATGATATTTTTTATAAGTACAGTCACAAGCATTTACATGTTCCTTTACATTACTTTACAGTTTTGAATTATTGTTATTATTTTTATAATGGTTTGACCTTTTGTTAATGTATAATGATTTCTATTGTTCTCCTAATTATTTTATATTTTTCGTATGCCGATAAGGCAGATCGCAGTGGAACCTTATAATCAATACAATTAGACCTAATGACTTACATGTGAATTACGAATAAATAATTTGAATTTGAATTTGTGACTCCTGACTGTTATTAATACTGTTTTAGGTTTTGTCTGGATGGCGTACGCACGCATTGACGTGCGATAATGTAAAAAAAAATTATGAACATTTTTATTTAGTATCTGAAAATTAAGCTTTAAAGAAAAAAAAGTTGCAAAATAAATAAACTCCACCAAATTAAACAAAGTGTGTAAATTACATAAAGAAAGAACAGGCGGCTTATTACGCTCCATGTCCCATAAAGAATCGGAACTTTTGAGGATTATCCCTTTTTACCTCTTGCGTGACGCATAATTTAACGTGCCACTTCACTGTCTACCCTCATCTGAATTGTATGAAAGGTATTTATAACCGTGGAAAAACTTAAGCGGACCTTTTCTTTTTTAATTTTGGAGAGATACCAAACATTGCAGGCTGACTTATTATCAAACATTCTAATAAGGGAATGTGCAAGTTTCAGATTTGATGGTATCTGTGTAGCTTTTCTAATTTATGATTGGATTTAGGTTACAGTAGTAGTACCAATTAACCTATATTATACTTCTATATCCCACTGATGGGCAAAGTCCTTCGTTATTAAATTCAAGTCATTGCTATTATTGATGGTTACCGATTTAATCACCACGCTTACCAAATGTGGGTTGGTTTTTTTATATTTTTTTATTGGTTATAGGCAGGCATTTGACCACAGCTCACCTGATGTTAAGTGACGGTGCGGTCGAGGATGGAACATGCCTGCCTAGAAATAGCCTATTCACTCTGACCTTGAAGAGGTCCAGATTATGCCTTTCAGGGAAAACACTCGCAGGCAGCGCGTTCCATTCCCTAGATGTACGCACTAAGAAAGTTGAACCGAATCGGCTCGTGCGACAAGGTGGCATATCTATAACATAGGGTTGGAACTCGCGCCTCACGCTCCGATAGCGGAAAATGGATGGTGGTATTAAGTCGTGCAACTCCTTCGCGCACTCCCCGAAATGAATCCTGTAGAAGACCGACAGACGAGCCACCCTACGCCGATGTTCTAGACTTTGCAGCTTGGCGTCTATCAGGGCAGGGTCACCAATGAGTCTCTTAGCTAGGTGATTGATCACAATTCTAGGATCTCCGGATATCGGGCTGAGCGCTTTTCCACTCGGTAAATTATTTATATTTCACGGAGACCGTCACATACCTCATCATAATAATTCGCTCGTTTTATATCCCCACTCCTGAAGCACAAGCCACAAGGATGGATAGGAAGAACAGACCATAAACCACCACGCGGGCCCAGTGCGAATTGGTGGCTGTTAGCGACTGCTAATGCAGCCGGGACCAACGGCTTTACGTGCCTTCCGAAGCAAGGAGGAGGTCAAGGTGATATAATGTTGGTCACCCATCTGATAACCGGCATATATATGCGAAAGTTCTTAAACTTAGCAATCGCAGACCAGAAGCGTTAACCCACTGCGCCATCGAGCACCTCATAATATCTCATATCCTCTTATACCTCTGCATATATACCTAGTCGGCTGGTATTCTCATCACAAATTAATTGAAATTTACATTGTGATGAGACTCCTGGTTTTAATCCTCATAATTATCATACCTGCTTGTGTTGAGTAATAGAGTTATTATAGAATTGAATTGTAAGGTGATTGTTTTCCTAACAATGTGATAGTTTACCGTTTAATAGAGTAAATTATGTTCATATATATGCTATATGTAATTGTGTATTTTCATATTATGTAATTTATGATTAGTGATCAGATAATCGAATGCATATTTACCTAAAGTTAATTTTTGGCTAGGAAATTATGGAAGCGGCTTCTGAAAACATGTTTTTTAAATTATAAGGAAGTTATTATTTCTAGAGATTTTTTTAGATAAAAAAGTGCATTCCATATTAGCCAACACCTGAACATAAGTAAATGATTTGATTTTATAATCAAACCACTAAAGTTGTCGATTCCGAAATCCCAGGATTTTTTTAGATACAAAGTACATTCCAAAACAGCCAACACCTCAACTTTAGGTAAATATGCATCCGATTATCCGATCACTATTTATGATACTACAATATATAAAAAATGGAACTATTTTTTAAACTGTTAAACAATCCTTTTTAATATTTATTCAACTAACCTTCGTTGAATAATCTACATACATCGTTTAAGAAGATCTTAACCAAACAAACAACCAGCAGCAGCATGCAACAGCTGGTTTGGTCTTCTTTAGTTGTGATTTAAGCTTAACTTATTTTTTTATGCAAGGGAAAACACTTTTCCGAATACCACCACCGTCTCCGTCTCCGATACTCACTTTAAGTCCTAGCACATTCCTTCACTTGCCACCAGGGTGAGCCGGGACCATAGGTTTGACAATCTCTAGAGATTCACCCTGGCATCGGCTCGCCATAGGGAATAAAGCTTGACTTATTTCATTGCCCTACAACAACAACAGCTTGATCACATCGGCAAGAACCACTCCCCCTCTCCATCACCACTGCAGTTCCAGCGTCGAGATAGCTGTATGTCGTCAGGGGTAAGAATAAGATCACTCTTGAAACTCTTTTGGACGCTCATTTTTCTTAGATTTTTCCGGCGAGGTGTAAGGTTGGCCTTGCTAAAAGTTCAGCCTTGCCCAAATCTCTTACTTCTTAAAAACTTGTTGATATGCCAATTGCTGACCTGGTAAGTTATTGACGCCGATAGCATTTTGAACGCCAATAACTTAGGCGTTGGCTATGACTCGGTTCCTGTTCACGCAAAATGGGTAGTGATCTGTGGCCCAAAAATCCTAAATATACAAAAAAAAATCCTCTACAATACAGTATGTCTGTTTCCGAGCGCGCATCACACCGCACTAAGTTTCGACTTCGCCGTCGCACCCATTCATGAGTAGTGAACAAACGAATACATCTTATTCATAAGCCCCCAGATTAGTCTTGTTACAATGGAAATAACGAGCCAAAAACCTTTTGAAATTTCCAAACACAAACAATTCGGGGAAGTTAACTGCCGTAATGTATTGGACAATCGCCAAAGTACTAAGTCGGCGAACTCGAACTTGACGTTTGGTTGGCTACGTTACATTTGTTATGACGTTCCGTGCTAATGTTTTACAATGTTCGAATTGTCTGTGTTCTATAATTCTACACCTTGTGCCTTCTTTTCATTCAACACTGCCTAAATTCGTATTAAGTAAATGTTTTATTAACAAAATATGTAAACTTCAGAAAACAATAACAATTATAAAGATCATCTGACATGAATGAAACGAATCTTTGCACGCAACAACAAGGTTATCCAATATTTTATTTTTATCACAGTCTACAATCATTCCCTTTGCAATTAATTCCTCCTCCATCCAATTTGCCCCATTTGCAGCGAGTCTGAGCAAGCGATCGTCCGTCAGCTGCACCTGCAACCTTGTTCATTAACCGACCTGCTTTGTATCGATTACGGACCTCCGTAGCTAGAATTTACTTTGGCTAGTGTTAAATGGGGGTGGAAGTTCATTCGCTCTGCATATAGGTCAATTTGAGATTTAGGTATATGTGTAACTTATATTATATTCACTATATATTATATAATGTGAATAATAATAATATAATTATAATAATATATAGGTACAAGGTGGACCGACGACTTGGCGAAAGTCGCGGGAAGCCGCTGGATGCGAGCAGCACAAAACCGGTAGATGTGGAGATCCTTGGGAGGCCTTTGTCCAGCAGTGGCCGTCTTTTGGCTGAGATGATGATAATATATATACATACAACAATACTTAATTTATACTCAAAAGCTACTTGCAATTATAATAAATAAATATCATCACCCGAACAATTGTTTAGGTTAAGGAAACGCACAATATTGCAAGCCGACCGGTTTCGCAATACGTCGCAGGCGCCGGCGACCGCCGCGGCCGAGCTCCCCAGTCGAGACCCTTACACCGCGCGGAGCCCGTGTTCCTCGATGCACGCCCGCTGCTATCGCTTGCCTTGTTTGTACGCTATATTAAGTAGTTTGTGTTATCGCTGTAGTGCCGTAGTTAGTGCTTTCGCTCGTTTTGTGCTATTTATCATTCTTCTGTATTTTATTCTGTTCTGACTATTGTATTTTATGTGCTTTGTGGGTGTTGGACATTTCACTACTATGCGTAAGTAAACTGAACTTTTTATTTGGAGGTACCACACACGCAACCCCGTATATGTATCGTGTCGTCCAATTGTCAAAGCTTCTTCTCCGCACTAAGTAAATTACGAGATTTCTTTTACACCAGCCTGGAAACGTCCCAGTGATTATAACGTGTCAGGGTTTAAAGGCAATAGTACTAGAGAGATTGAGCTGGACACCAGCACCCAGCACTATTTGCGTCGATTATGGACCTTCGTAGCCAGAAACTACTTCGGCTACTGGTAAATGGGTGTGAAGTTCATCCTCTTTGCATAAGGTCAGTTAGAAACTTTAGTGTATTGTGCCTATAGGCTTCTTCTCTGCAACTATAATGCGGGATTTCTGTCTTCATCCGCCTGGAAAAGACCTGGAGCTGGACTACGTCCTCTCCACATAGTACTGGTGTAAATCCGTCCTGGGGGTAACAAATACAGATATAAATACAAATCAATAATAAAAAAAATAAAAAATAAATAAATAATAAATAAATCAATACAATCAACGCCAGGGTCAGTGGATATGCTCGTCCTTCTCGCCCAGATGGTTTTTACTTTGGAAGTGTGATGGAAGTTGGATGGAGAGCCACCACATAACCGTACTGCCCCTTAAAACTGCCCAAAATCCTCCAAATTGGTACCGTGCTGGTACCAATTTGGATCGAAAAACCAATACACTGATTCGAAGCGTCTTGATATAAAGATTACCAACAACACCAACTGACCAACGTATTGAGGAATTGTAGAAATTAATGAAAATAAATAAATATTTGGAACTAAATTTAAGCATAAAGCTTCTCCTAACACTGTCCGCCCACGACCGACTTTTTGTAGGACCGACAATTGGACCGATTATTTCGCAGAGTTTTTTCTAAAATGTTTTTGTTTTGTATATATAATTTTAACGCAATTTTTGTTGCGAAACAGATTACAAAAACACAAATGTTGAAAAAAATTACCACGAGCAGGATTTGGACCTGCATCCTTCTGACATACCGGGCCAGGTGCTCTCCCAATTGAGCTATCGTGTTTCTACTTTGAAAGCCAAAGGCGCCCATTCAATGTCAACAACTACCGTCGTTAATAACGATCACAATATTTTTACAAATACTAAAGATCAGTTTAGAAGTAGGCAAGCTATTTATAAAATGTTTTTGTTTTTTCTCCTATTTTGTGAGCGACTTTTTGTAGGACGCGTGCATTGCAAAGTAAAATTCCATACGTTTAATTTTCACTGACTAAAACATCGGTCACTGATTGAACAGCGTTTATGTGATGTTTGCGTTGCATTATCGCGGCGTTTCCGCTGCAAATACGTTTATCAAACACCTACGCTGGACAAACGCTAGTGTAAAGGAGCTCATAATGTTAATCAGTGCAGTTGAACGCTGCACCAGGTTAACAGATGGCTGCGACAACGGACAGAAGTTGGATAATGTTTTAATCAGAGAAAATGGATGTCTACAACATAATTAACAAGCTCTTCAGTAAACGATGTATATTTTTTATGAGTTTTAAAGGTAGATATCACAGCGGCGTCTGGGTTGCTAACCTTTAAAGTTAGGCAACTTTCGCAATGACGGGTCACTGAATAAGTGACCACAGTAAAACAACTCGAGCTCGTCTTTATTTCAGAAGGTACAGTAAGCCGTTAGTCCCGGTTGTTGTCGAAATATGGTAGTCATTAAATCCACTAACCCATAATAAGTCAGCATAGCGAGTCTCAAAATTACCCATGACGAAATATAATAAAAATATAATTATATAAAAAACTGATCTTGTGCCTTATTGGCTGACAATGAAGACTTACTCTCCTCGAACACAGTGACCTGACTCGTTATCTGACCCAGCAGAGGTGCTTAGGATTGATAGATGGAAAGCTCCTGAGTTTCATAAGATTAATTGTTATAGAGGTCGTTAGTTGGACATACGTACGCTCCGGTATTTGTTTAGCTGCTAGGTAGCTAGGTTGTCTTAGCGATAGTTTTCAATATGGTCTCGGTTCGTCTCTAAGATGTAGGCATCATAGGTGTTTAGTTTTCTCTCTTACTAAGTAATCCTCAATACAATATCATGTAAATATGTATGTTATTATTTTAAATTTATTATTATAAAAAAGTCCTTGGTCCCCCTGTGACCATGGACACTGTAAAGGTTTTAAAATGTCAGTATAAATTAAATAACATGAAATGTGTATAATAAACACGATTAGATCCGTAAAAGTCTTCGCGTAAACTTTAGAAAAAAAAGACACGTAAAATGAATAATGATGGGGACTTATTGTGCCTCACAAATAAATAGAGAATAAGCTTTGAATAGTTATTTTGTGTTTTGTCTCTTTTACTCAAATTTGAAATGAAGTTCACATGACGGGAACAAAACACGGAATAACTATTCGCAGCTTGTTCTTTGTTTATTTGTATGACCCACTGAGTTTAACCATCATTGTCATGATAGATTTTATTATTTTTCATTCATTTGCTAATGAAGATGAAAAAATAAATTCTTTTGGATTAGTAACGAAAAGACTTATTGAGCTTATTTAAAATATATCAAGCATTCTTTTCGAGATGCTCTCTATCAAACTTCTCAGGGAAATTATTGATTCTGACATCGTTTTCAAGATGGAAAGTTTCACGGAATAGCAATGGAAATTATCGGACGGGCATTTAGTGACTATGTTTTAAATTCTCTTCCTTCTTATGTAGTATGTCACCATAATAATAATGTTAGTAGCGATGTTGTGATCCGATAACTAGAGGTAAGATAGCCAGTTGCATAGTAGTTAAAGATAATTACATTTTGGATTATTTAATGGTATAATTCTTCTAATGCTAACTGGATTTCAAAACTCAAATGGCGATGAGGATACGTGGAGTAAAGTCCTCATAGAATGGCTGCCCTCGGACGGACAAGCGGAGTGCTGGCCGACCACCTGCTAGATGGGCAAGAGATATAGAGCTGGTCGCTGGAAAAACCTGGATGCGATCAGCTCAAACCAGAAGGGATTGGCGTAACATGGAGGAGGCCTATGCCCAACAGTGAATAGATACAAGCTGAAAATGATGATGATGATGATGATAATTCTAGAAAGAGGTAATAGGGAATATGCATAGAATTTAAATTTGTCTCAAATATTTTTTAACTTCTTCCATGATTTGTATAGCAATTAAAACTGAAAATAAGTATGAAGTAACTGAAACGCTATTGTAAACAAACACGAGACACAACCAATGACGTCATCAAAATGGCGCGTTAAATGGTGCCGTTTGAACGGCTCAAATTTATTCATGTTTTAAATTTCATTTTGAAAAATAATTTGACGATTTTCTAGCCTATTTATATTTTTTTCTATGTTATAAAGATGTAAATGATTAATTTAAGAAATAAAAAATATCATGCATATTCCCTATTAGCAGCAAAGAGCTATGCAGTTTAAAGTAAATGCACGTTTCATCTACAAACAGTATTTTAAATAACTCTCCCTTCACCTACCTATTTGCTTTCTACACCATACTTGTATACTCATACCCTCATTAACCGCTGCATTGAAAATTATGTTCATTTTGCCTCAATTTTATAAAAAAATTATACAAAAAACATCCAAGAGCGGGGGAATCGAATCCACGCCTTTTTTTCCATTTAGTTGATGGCTTTGTGCGATTAACACATTTAGCCAGTGTCAAAGTAATTTTTCTTACAAGTAATACATAAATAAATAATATTTCTTTCCTGTATGATAATGATGAACGATAATAGAAATGAGAAGTGAGAAATGATATACCCCCCATCCCCTCGAGTATCTCAGTAAAGATGTGGGGCTTTACTAAGTCCTCGGGCGGACTTCTTGAGAGAATTTGAAAAGTGACGTTGCACTGTTTTGTTTCATTTGCCAACATCCATGAACACTCACGAACACTTAACGGTTAATAATCCACCATTATTTCACATTAATGTCCGACATAACACAAATTTTAGAAAATAAAACAAAACCGCAGACATGACTCTTCACTTTCCCGCCAAGAAGTCTCGAATCCACGCCTTATGGCATGTCGGGTCAGTTTTTTTTCAAATTTACATCTTACGGGATTTAATTGATAAACTATACATTCCTTTACTTTACTGTGTAGCTCAAATACTTGTTGGTGAGATAAAATATTAAAATTCGGATATAAAAGTTTTCCGATTGCAAAAAACTTCTTCGATACTTTTAAATAAACTATCATTGTTATTGCTGTGTGTGCTAAACTAAAACTTACTACTAGCGATAACAATGTGACGCCACTATTCTCGGAATACAAAAAGAAGTTCGCTTAAAAAATCTCAGTCGAACCACTCAAGAAAACAATTGAAAACGTCATTTAAATTGTTAAAAGCATGGCGGCCGAGAAAATAGAAATGAGATCCGGTATTAATTGAGTTGTCAACGGTTCCGAGAGGTGGCGCTCGCTCGGTGTCTCCACAAAATAAGGAGTGTGCAGAAGGTAAGGGCGCTTTCAAATTAGGCGTTTTGTGTCGGCCCGCTGCTGTCATGCGTTTGCACAGCGTTCCTTAAACAAGCGTGCGTGC
Source organism: Eudonia mercurella (assembly GCA_963082485.1). Classification (NCBI taxonomy): domain Eukaryota; kingdom Metazoa; phylum Arthropoda; class Insecta; order Lepidoptera; family Crambidae; genus Eudonia; species Eudonia mercurella. The sequence goes on from OY720029.1 coordinate 15,628,946, forward strand.
CCTTAGTATGTGCGCTCGAGCAACGCATACATCCTCACGGACACGGACAAGGAATATCACAACAGCTGCGCTCGGATTTGTTCGAGCTGTTTCGAGATTCGGTGACCGTGAGATGGTCTATGGCCCATCTCTCACTTCTCCCCCCTCCCAATTCCTACTCCCTCCTCAAGATCCAACTCCTTCCACAAGGCCGGCAACGCATCTGCGATTACTTTGGTTTTGGGTGTCCATGAGCGGCGGTGATTACCTTCCATCAGGTGACCCGCCTGCTCGTTTGCCTCCTTTTGACATTAAAAAAAAATGTACGCGTTGCTCGAGCGCGGTATGTATTGAGTTTACCTTCTGGGGTCTCATTTTTTTGTGGTATTTCGGACTGATTGATGCTGTTGCCTGGGACAATTAATCTTTTGCTTCGCGGCAAGACCTTGTCTTGTTGGGCGGTTTGTTTTGGAAAACAAGAACGCTTTCTACTGCTGGACAGTTAACAATGTGTACCTACCTATTATTGGAAACATTTTTTTGCATTGATGTCATAAATAAAGTTACGAGTACTTTATTAGTAATAAATTAAATTAGTAATTTTATTGCAAATCAATAAAGTAAAACAGAAAAAAAAATCTTTCTATTTGGTCCATAGACTAAAGAGATGTCCTGAAGATATCGCTTTTAGCGATAAAATTGCTTTGGCCCACAATAGCGCTATGAGTATTTGTAACTAATAAAGAAAACATCTTATGTGTGTTGGCAATGAAGTATTTATTATATCTATCTACAGTAAGTTCTCATTTAATATTCATTTAAAGAATTAAAAAAAAAGTATACATAAGTAAAAGGATGATCCGATATTCATATTAAAAAGACACAGACAGTTGTTTAACTTTAACTAATACCAAGAAAGGTAGAGGAGGTAGTAACACTGTTACTTTGAAAATAATACATCACCCCGTACAGAAACATTTCATCTGCATACATATTCGCCGGAATATGAACAAGCAAGAACCCCATAACATAAATCTCGTATGAATTTCGCTTGCACTCCGTACAGAGTACAGAAAATTTAATTTAACACGAGGAGAGGGAAGGGTCACTCCTGTGTCGGAATACAAAGTAGTGCGGCGAACGAATGGTCACTGGAATTTATATATTGTATGCGATGCAAAAGGTGCTCTGATATTTTCATCTTCTTTTCTGTTGAGCACTCTTGGCAGCTCTTGGCGACTGCTTTAACAGTCGTTAACAACCACCAATCTGCACTGGGTCCGCGTGGTGGTTTGTGACCCGTTCTCTCTGTCCTTCTATAAGAAGGCTCGTGCGAGGACATAAAATGAGCTGATGATAGTAATGGCTCGTCTGTTCGTTTGAAGACCTTTAATATAAGAAAACCGATTAAGTGCAAGTTGGACTCGCAAACGAAGGGTTCCGTACCATTATTTATAAAAATATTTCAAGTTTCTACCTACTTGTTATCGTTAATAAGACTGAGAAAAAATCGGAAAGAAATCACGTTTGTTGTACACTTTAAATATTTGTTTTATTTTAATTAAATATTTATTTTTAAAGTGAATATATAACTAAATATTCTGTGAATATTTCAAGCGTCTACCTGTTATCAATATCGAGCAAAAACGAGCCAAAAAAATCACGTTTTTTGTATGAGGGCCCCCTTAAATATTTAAGTTGGACCTGGCTGCATTAGCAGTCGTTAACAACCACCAATCTGTATTGGGCCCGCGTGGTGATTTATGGTTTATCCATCTGTAGGAAGGCTCGTGCAGTGGGAACATAAAATGAGCTGATGATAGTGATAGTGATCATTTTTAACGATTACCATCTTACACAAAAGTATTTCAAACTGAAAAATTTAAACAAAGTATTTCATTTTGGCAATAGGCTGACGATTGACAAGATAAAATTATTTATTAAAATATCTTTCTCTTTTCATACGGATTTTTGCAATTTTAATCATGATTATAACAATTGAACATTGATATTAATAAAATTTTCACAGATTTCTTTAACGAACCTTCAAATAAATTCGTTTTCTCAAATTATTACAGTATATAAGCTGACAAGGATAATTTACTGAACGAAGTCGAGTCTATTCGTTTACAGTGATTTTTCTGTCGAAGTAATTGTGTTTGATTAAAACTTAATGAAAAAATATTTTAAGGAAAAGTATAAAGTATATTAAACCGCTAAAATACCTAATGTTTTACGTCGTAAAGACGTCGTTCATCAATCAAAACTGTCGGTCAATTTAATTTTAAAGCTTACATTGTGTGCTTTGTAGACTAATAAGTCTACTAATTTTTCGTAAACAACAAAATGGTAAATATCTACTTATTCTTTATTAAGAGTTGGACTTACAAGTTATTTAATGCAATTTAATTATTTTTGTTGTTGTAAATAGCCTATAACTGTCCCACTGCTGGGCAAAAGCCTCCATCACTTAGATCAAGTCATTATTACAATTGATAGGTAATGGTTCAATCACCACGCTTGCCAAATGCGGGTTAGTGATCACAAATCCGGGTTATGCATCAAAAAATTCGAAAGACACTATGCCCGACTGGAAATTGAAACGGGGACTTTCGGGTATCGAGCCGAGCGCTTTACCACTCGGCTAACGAGGCGTTGAGCAAATGTTATTGTTGAACACCACCATCATTAAAATTCATAGTAGAGACGCCTTCATATCAACTTATACAACATGGAACAGAAAGGTGTGGTCAAAATAAAAAGATCCACAGTGTATCCAATCTTATATGCAGAGTTACTAAGACATGATTATTAACTTTAATTTACAAAAACACAAATGTTGAAAAAATTTCCACGAGCAGGATTTGAACCTGCCCCCTTCTAACATACTTTGTTCAGGTGCTCTTCCAATTGAGCTATCGTGGTTCTAACCAGCCCGCCGAAATTATTCAACACTTTTTACTTTGAAAGCCAAAGGCGCCCATTCAATGTCAACAAAAAAAAAGATTGAGGCGCGACAAGCAAATTTTTTTTTCCATACATTTTATATGAGCAATTTTTCACAAACTTTGAGGTTTCCGATTTTGCGTTTACTTTTATGTTGAAGTATATTTTATGTCAGTAATTAATTAATTTAAAAAAAACCCCACCCCTCCATACAAAATTACTCAAACCCCTTTGGCAGTTTGTGGTAGTCTGTGTGCAGGCAGGCGTGTGTACCTATATTTTTACTGATATTATAAAAAATATACTGAAGATACTTTGTACTTTTGATATCCTTCTTCCTACCCAGGCCCTGGTTCCATGTTACCTGGGTTTGCGCAGAATGTCCGTTTCTTCCACTGTCCTCTATCAGCCTTCAGTGACAGTGAAATGAAATGAAATGAAAATAAATTTATTTGGGACAGAGCAGTTCAAACATACAGATAAAATTGGAAAAACGCATAGGAGAGTCCCAAAACGGTTCAGACTCAGCAAAATGTTACCATTGAGGTTAGCGCTAATCTTCAGTTGGAGCCGGTTTAGGTGATGCTGCGATAGTAACAAAAACGTAACACACAAAAATGTACAAAATATAAAAACAAAAATAGCAGCCTTATGTATTAAAAATATAATAGATTGATTAAAAAAAATTATAGGCTGTATATTTCGAATCCTTTCCTCTATTATTAAAAACGGAATACACATTCAACAAAAATTAAAACGGAGTGATAATGACAGACAAAATGGTTATCGTTTCAGTAAAATTTTAGAATGAATACACACAAAACCTTATAATATTGATTTAAATAAAACAACTTTTATGGATCTGCTCGCGTTTATTTTACACAAAGGGTTCGAAACGTCAGGATAAACATTAAAAAAGTAATGTGTAAAATAAACGCGAGTAGATCCGTACAAGTTGTTTCATTTAAATGTGTAGTGTTCGCGTAAACTTTAGAAAACAATACCTATAATATTGATTTTCATTCATATTTTTCTACAAACAATCCATCCATCTTTTCTTTGGTCTCTAAAATAATTTAATACTGGATACAAAAGAATCTAACGGCAGAACGTTTGTATACCAGATTTTCTGCTCAGTCAAAAATATATCTACAGACAAATTGATATTCTATTCATTTATTTTTAAATCGGTTCAATAAAGGTGTTGAAAAAATTTCTATGAGCTTTCGGGATTCGAACCCGCACCCCATGAAATGCCAGGTCAGGTGCACTATCAACTATGCTATTGTGGTTCTGTCCAATCCGCCGATATTAATCATCACTATCTACTCTTTGTAAGCCAAAGGAGCCTTAATCAATGTCGAAAACTACATCTACCACTATTAAAATTCGATCTTAATATCTTTACTGATATTAAAGATAAAGAATAAAGCAAGATATATTTATAAAATTTTTTCAACACTTTTTCAAATTGTAATTTGTTAACATTTGCGTAAAATTATATAACCTTAAAAACATTCTTCGAACATTTTAACTTCAGAAAGATACCGTCAAATACGAGTATATTGAAGAGTATATACGGATAAATTTAATATTTAACTTTGATAGACGTGACTTTATTCAATATGCGGGATGCAAAACTGAACTTAGCAAGTATACCAACATTTTTCTACAAAATGTGGCAATAGTTCACATTACGTGTAGTACAGTACGTAAACGGATCAAAAGTTGCAGATAGAAGCAAATACAGATAAAACTGAACATTTTGAAAGTATTTTAACCTTTAATACACAAACGTTTTTTATTCCTTACTGGGCCTTCATTTCACCTAAAATGTTAAGTGATGTTAAGTGATAGATAATTAACAAAGGTGGAAGCGCATTTCATTGAAATCCTATACTACCTCTCTTATGAACATGGTTAGTATAGTAGTGCGTTTGACTGTGAAACATAGACCAGTCTCATAGCTATGAAAGCGTCGGTATCGAAACTGATATGTAGATGCACGGGTTGAATACGAGAAAATAGGAGATAGCTACTTGAGTTCTCACTCAAGTAGGTATTTTCTATTTTCGCGTTTCAAAGTAGTTTAATCGAATTTTATTGATAATGTAAACAGAGTATTATTATCACAAAAATTTACAGTAATAACAGTCGATTTCAATTAAAGTTGCATAAGCTGGGATTGCCTTGTGCAAATAGTTCAGTAGGGATTAGTTTTATTGATTTTATAACATTTAACAGCTTAAAGCAATGGAATAACGTTACTAATCATAAAAATAAAATTCTGGATCTAGTGCTCACTTTCGGCGTGTCTGTCATTGAGTTGACCTGTAGCTCTGCACCCTTGTGCAACATCGATCTTTATCATCCTCCCCTGGAGTTATCAATAGTGGCGCCAACCAATTGCAAAAGGTTACCCCAAATGCATGTCCCCAAATTTATTTTTTTTAAACCCGAACCCGAACCCGAACTCTATAAAAGATGACTTAAATTCTGTTTGCTGGAAGGACCAATTTAGGCTATGCCGTACAGTAGATGAAATGGTTAGTGTTATTTATGACTTTCTAAGAGTCATTATTAAAAAATATGTTCCGCAGTGCTCGCACAAACCAAATAGCTATCCCTCATGGTACAGTAAAGAACTTAAAAGTCTATTGCGGGAAAAATACAAAATAAAAATACTTTTCCAGAAATATAAAACCCGTTAGATTACCCTTGCCATGTTAAAGCTTAGATGTGAGACTCAAATAAAATTGTGCTACAAAAGATATTTTACACTTGTTGAACAATCCATTACTTCAAATCTCAAGTTCTTTTGGTCTTATATTAAACAAAAAAGACAATGTGGTAAAAGTTATTCATCCACAATGTCCTATCTAACCAAATCAGCAGATAACGGCGCCGGAGTAGCAAATTTATTTGCAGATTACTTTTCGTCAGTGTATGATGACCATTCGACCCCCTTTATTCCTGACTTTTCGAATAGTGACGTTGACATTACTTCTAATATCATCCCAACTCCCGTTTTTACACCTCTTGATATTTAAAAAAAACTAAAAAACCTGGCACTGTGTGGAGCGGGTGCTGATGGTATACCACCTAGGTTTGTGGTTAAATGTGCCAGGAGTCTTTCTCACCCCTTTTCCATTATTTTTAATAAATCGTTCGCCAGTGGTGTCTTCCCTGAGTTATGGAAGGAAGCTCGAATTGTCCCCATACACAAATCAGGTGATGCATCCGTAAGATGTCCGGCCAAATCATTTGGAAGTATTAGATATTTTTCAGGACAGTGCCCGCATGTTCAGACAGATTATTAGAAATAGTCACGTAAGCCCCCATTAAACTTTAAACTTTAAATCATATTTTAGGTATTTAATTTAGTTAATTTACTGTAATATTACGTTTGGTAAAATTTATTAGTTTAGTTAAAATTATAAATCAATAAATTTTGTTTCTTCGAAAACCTTTCAACGACATCTCTATACTGCGACGCTTTGTTACTGCGATGTTTCGTTACATAGAAAAACCGATTTTAATGCGAAAATATCATACTGTGAAACCTTGTTACTGCGATGTAATGTTACTTAAGAAAATCGTTTATTATCTTTATTTCCTTTATATATATTGTGGTTGTTTCTTTAGTTTGTCGTTAATTAAAAATAACAAAGAACAACTTGTTTGTGTTAATGTGATTTCTTAAATTAAATAAATTAAATAATTTATAGCATCGCAGTAACAAGACGTCGATTGAACAAGGCTTCGCAGTAAAACCGTTCGCAGTACAGTTTTTCGATGCAACGAAACTTCGCAAGGCATCGCAGTATAGAGATGTCAATTGAAAGGTTTTCGAAGAAACAAAATTCGATGAAACGGCTTTCGCACTCAAGAAGGTATCCCAGAAAATAGTGGTTCAATCCCCATAAGCTATGGGCGTCAGACTATTGACGTGGAACCATACATAATGCAAGCATTAGCTTTCTGAGCATTTTCTTTATTTTTCTAACAGAATTGATAATATTGTTTTTTAAACTCTGGTGATTTGGTGTTTAATAAACTGTTCTAGTATTTTAAGAATTATCGAAGCGTGAATATACGAGAAAATTATCAACTTTTATTTGGATGTAATGTGACCACTTACTCTCAACATACAAATCTCTTTCACTCTCGTACATTATGATCTCGTATATGTTCCGTGACATTGTATCCCCATCAATGTCAATGAAACCTGATATCGATAACAAACCTTTGTTTAAGCAAAACACAAGAAAAACACGCAGAGACAGGCCGTGTCAAGATTGGCTTAGGAAGAGGTTTTATTGGAAACGGTTCGAAGGAATATATCCAGGTATTTTATGTACGTATAATACTCTGCAGATTCATAATATTTGTTTTTTATTTATTTAAAACAACAAACAACTACAAAGTATGATTTAAACAGCTTCAACTAACAGTAGCTTACTAATTATGTAATCAACAATGTTGTACACAAATAAAAATTATAATCTTATTAAAATCACTCGTCCACTGAACCACAGAACTGTAAGCATATTTTGATTTGTATGGATCAAAGCTGGTATAGCAAAAGCAGCTTCATTATGTACGAGTTTATTGCAAAGCAAGTTATCCTGACGCTTCGCACGCTTGATTCATGTCCAATAGACGCTTAACCGCCTCTGTGGTTTAGTGGTTAAGACCACCGGTTTAGACCCAGAGGTCCCGGGTTCGATTCCCAGCGGGGGGGAACATGTTTGTGTACTCGGTTTGGTTGGCGGTAGGGCTTGATTGTCCGCCATAACATCAATGTTTGTAGCATTGTTGTGTTCCGGCAACTAGAGATAAGAAAGCCAGTGCCTCACTAGTTGAAGATCCCGGGTGAAGCTCGCTTCCATCATTGGCCTTATCATCACTTAACATCAGGTGAGATCAAGGCACTGTGCTTACCCGTTAATATAAAAAAAAATCGTTAATTCTTCTTATTTGACTTAGACTCATCATCATGAAACTTTTAGACATTATCATAAAGTCAATATCCATATGTAGTAAGGATTGTCAAATTATTTGTACTAAAGTTTGAACCACTTTAAAGTGCGTAAAAGTACTTTAGGGTAGTCTAACTTACCAGCCAGGGATAAAATTACATTAACCGAGGCTACAAAAATAATTAGCACCGTATTAACCAGATAATGAAAACAATGTCGCTAATTTTGTAGACACTTTGCTTTAAAGCAAACTGACTTGAATACACAATAAGTTTCGTAATGCATCCAATCCCAATGGTGCACCCCTATTATGGTTTTGGCAAACTTTAAAAGCTTGTCGTATAATTCAATCATTTAAACCTCTATGCAGCGGATGTGCTGCTATGTTATAATACTATGTATAGTAACTTATTAACGAAATTAGTTCCATTCGATCTCATTAAAAAAAAGAATTTGTAAGCAAACAAGCAAACGAGCTGAGTAGCTAATTTTATGATTATATTTGTCGTTTCGAAATAGTGAATAAAATTCGAACTAAGTAGTTACTTTGCGTAGGTTTACGACGTATGTGCAACGCAGACGATGCGGCGGCGTCACCCAGACGTAGACGTCATGAATACGCCGATCAATCATACGAGGATTAACATATATACACCTTTGACTAGTTTTGAGCCTTATTCCATTGTATTAAGATTTACATTGTATATACGCTGCGCTAATACGTCATGCAGAAGCTTTGCAACCGTTCATTAGTTTCAATAAAATCAATGTCAAAATTTATTCTGAGAATTCATCATCACCGTTATTACCAGCTCATTTTGTCCCCACTGCTAACAAGGCTTTCCCTATCCAAAGGAATGCTAGTAGTAGGTACGCGGATCAGCGGTTCCTAACGGCTGCTCATGCAGCTGGGACTAACGGCTTTACTTGCCTTTCGAAGAACGAAGGAGGAAAATGTTGGTCACCCATCCGATGACCAGCCTTTGCGAAAGTTGCTCAACCTTAAATACAATGGAATAATAGTCAACAGTGTATATGTTAATGCTCGTGTACAACAACGACAGCCTAATGGTAATTCATCAGCTAAGCAATGCCATAAGATAGATACGGGTATGAATCCGTTTTACCTGTGGTAAAACCTAGATTGATTATGTGTCGCAAGTGTCACTTTTGTGAACGAAACCCACTAACTAATCGCTTCACTATTCTCTCTAATATGAGTTCGTTTCAGTACTCCGCTTATCTTAGCACTTTAGAAGCTTCCTTATCAAATGAGCAGTCCATTAGCTAATACAATTTTAATGCTTATGTTCCGAAGACAATACTTCTAATACCTCTAGGAAGTATCAGTTTCATGTACGTTAATGTATAAACATGTTTTATACATAAGATAGAAAATATTCCAGCTTCGTTATAGTGAGGGGTCGTATAAGTGTTTTCCCAATTTGCATATTAAATGAACACGACAACGGTTGCTTCTATTCCCGGATAATATTAACGTGATTTCCTAGAGATTGTCATCGTTCTATTCAATTTGTTAAGCTTTTAAGTAGTCACAAGTGTTTGTGCATTAGAATTATAACAATTCTTGGTATACAAATAGTTATTAGCTGAACAAGGAGATGACCAGATCGAATGCAAGAAATCATGGTTCAATTCCTGTCAAATTAAGGCAATGATTATGAAACCACTTTTAGTACAAACGTGCACATACACCTATCTAAAACTGTCAAATTGGCAAATGTTAAAAGGCAATGCAGAAGTCGCAAATACTCTCGAATCTCTTCAATTGCGTAGAGATGTTGCGTCACTTAACGTGTTTTACCGATTATACCATGGCGAGTGCTCTGAAGAGCTCTTTTAGCTCATCCCACCTTCTCCCTTCCTTCATAGGAGTACACGTGCTGCTCTTCGGAGTCACCTCTTCACTGTCTCAAATATCCTATCGCGCACAAAGAAATTTGGTGACTCGTTTATTTGTCGCACCTCCAAAAGATGGAATAGTCTTCCCTTCACACTGCACACGTTTTCCCTTATTCCTATGATATGGGGTCCTTCAAAAGAGGCGTGAAGAACCACCTTGTGGGCCGGCAGAGTGAGGTTGACTCATGCTACGTTTGTTTTCAGTTTTCACGCTGCACCAGTGTTCTTCGCGTCTGGACTCCATTTCCACTTAACATCAGGTGGGATCTATACAATCTATACAAAAAAAACTTCAAGTTATAAGAGTGTCATATACCTAATAGTATTTACCTAATTAACGCCTTCCTATACCCACTGCTGTTAAGCAATCGATTCTCAGCGACTATTACCACTTCATATCTTTAATAACAACCTAGTGGTTGCCCAGTGGTCGAAATTCGACCGTAATTTTATTAAAGCTGCACGGATTGTATCCTAAGCAATGAAAAATTCAAAAAAGATAGAATGTGAGTTTAAATTGGCATTGACAGATGTCGGCCACATTAAAGACTAACAATACGTGTGTGTCAAATACACATACGTGTGTATCAAATACTTGTAGTGTGTGTAATGTTGTTTTTGTTGATTTAATGTATTTTTTATGCATAATTAAAAAAAAAAAAAACATTCGGATAACCTTCTCTATATAAACTATAAGTGTGCGAAATTTCATACTCCTCCGTCCGCGCAATTTTCGTAAAAACGGGTACAAAGTTTTTGCTTCACGTATTAATATATAAATTACGAGGTGACTAAGAGTCAATTTTTACCTGATTTACAAAGATGATCGTTATGATCACCATAATTTCCTGGCTCAACCCTTTTCATATAGACTTGGGAAGATCGGGCTGGCTTGCAGGCTCTAGAATATTTATAAAAGCCAAGGATTATGCATTGGTTTTACTATGCTATGTCCACGAGTTCTATGGAGGAGCTCGATGGCGCAGTGGTTAACGCGCTCGGTCTGCGAGTGCTAAGCATAAGCAACTTTCGCAAAGGCCGGTCATCGGATGGGTGACCAAAAATGTATCATCTTGAGCACCTCCGTGCTTCGAAAGGCACGTAAACCCGCTGGTCCCGGCTGCATTAGCAGTTGTTAACAACCACTAATCCGCACTGGGCCCGCGTGGTGGTTTATGGCCCGTTCTCCCTAGCCATCCATAGGGAAGACTCGTGCCCTAGCAATGATGATGATGATGATGATGATGATGATGATGATGATGATGATGATGATGATGATGATGATGATGACGATGCGTTGTTTTATCAAATTTGTGGTATTTCATCTGTAAAGATTAATCTGCGTAGCCATCGGTTGCAATAACCGTTATATAGATGACACTGCACTCAAAAATAAAAAAGCAGTGTAAAAATGCAGTGCTTACATCAGCCTTCCCTGTAGCATAATTCAGTGCAGCCGCCCGGATTGCGGAAGACCCAGGTTCGATTCCTGGCTGGGTCGGGTAGGCATTTAATTTTTTCACTGTATTTTACAAATATTTACGAGTAGATGCCTCACTAGTTGAGGATCCCGGGTGAAGTGCGCTTCCACCAATTGGCCTTATCATCACATAATATCAGGTGAGATCAAGGCACTGTCCGTAAATATAAAAAAAAGATATGTAAAAGTATTTTCTTTTCAACGTGTAGTGTTTACGTAAACTTTAGAAAACAATCTTTATAAATAAATTATTCTAACTATATTAACAACTGTGGTTCTAGATTGAATGCTGAGTTATGTTTCACAAACATTTTCCTTTTCAATTAAAATCTGCGTCTGTAGGTTTCGCTAACGGTATAGCCCACCTCATTATAATGTTGGTTAGTTCACCCTTCATTACGTAGCACTTGCACTAGAATTTGCGAATTTTGGACAGAAATAGTGCACCTTCATTAGAATGCGAATGTAGTCGTGTTTGTACTTAATGTAAGCAAACACATCATCATAGTTGCTTTGCCCTCAGAATCAGAATCAGAATCAGAATAAGAATATTGATTTGTTATAAATAGGGTAACATTACAGATGGTAAAAACCATAATATTGTAACTTAAACCTATTTCACTATAGCACGCAAACATATTTGTTTTAAAAATGTAAAAATTAATATCATTAATTAACATCATCTTCATTACATATTATCAATCTCTTTATTTATTTTTAATCTTAGATCTAGGTTTTATAAAAATTTTATAAAAAGTAAAATATAACAAAATACATACAAAAAATACAACTTTTATAAAAATCTAAACCTAGAACACCGCCAGCAACGGAGCAGGACTCAAGCTACCGGCGATCAAGGCAAACATCAAGCTATATTTTCCTTCACCAACCTCACTTCACTTGTACTTTATTCTGACGAATCTGAATTATTCTATTTTATTCTAATGAAACAGAAATCTGAAACAGTCCCATAAGGATCATGTGCCAAACAATCATAATCATTGATATATCTGGATTTGTAGTTACCGAAAATTTCATCTGTAACAAGCAATGTGCCGCATTCCGCATAGTTCTAAATGCCGGAGGCGTCGAAACTTAATTCGCAAAGTGCGTCCATCACCAACCATTTAACGCTCCGAACTTTAGCCGAAGTAAAATTAGGGGTTGGCGGTTTCGTACCCCTGGCTATACCTGTATTTAGTTCTAAAACTGCGGTACCTTGCAGGTATTAGAAGGGATATTATTGGTAAATAAACAGTGTAATGGAAATTTAAGTCTTTGAAGTCTTTGAAGTCGTTTACTTAATGTTTCTGAAGAAAAACCGTTATTGATAAGGTTCTTTAGGTTTTTTGGAAATAAAATATAAGCTATAGCTATAGCTGGTGAAGACTTGGCGTTTATGATTTTCGATAAAACTATGTCTCTTTTGTTAATAAATAAAAAAATCTTAACAAATTAATTGAATTCCTGGAAGAATCCTAAATATTCAAAGTATATTCTGATAATATTGGGTTTAACACGTCGTCTTCGGCAAGGCAAGAAGCAAACAAATAACAAATAAAAGTTACAGTAGCAGCAACCGCAGTGAGTGAAAATTCAACTCACAATTTACAAAACTTCTGGGGTGCAGTTTGCACTAGTCCAGAAGAAAATAAATTGTGGCGAGAGAGTACCTACGGATCGGATTACTCACTCGGATTCAATTGCAGTTTAAGCGATGCTCCGGACAGATAACAATTCTAAAGCTAAAGGTCCTTTTTACTTAATGGCCGCTAAATGAACGAGCTCGATCAGCACCGGCTATTAGTTGTTTTAAAGAGCTCCGTGTGAACTACAAAGACGTCTGTGACACAAAGAAGTTCGTTATACAGGTCTCTGTCTTGCACTTTGTTTTGTTTTATTTTGTTAGTCTGCCTTTGTATAGTTTTGAAAAATGATTCAAGAGTTCCTTTTTCAGTTTTAATCAGTTGTTTGTTTCTATACATAGTCTAATTGTTAAACCACCATACATCATTCTTCATAAACCTTCCTATAAAGTCAGCCTGATTAGTTACCACCATTTTATCTAAGTCTACCACCAACAAAAATGTTAATTGCATACAAAGTTTCATAACGGGGATTAACGCAAACTACTTTGTATAGGTATCATAGACATCCGCACATCTGGTGCAAGAACGTCATAACTACAAGTTTAGTTACATTTACGATAGTGTTGCACTGGATGTAGAAGATTATTTGACATCATTTGTGACCAAATTTTTCAAGTTCACCAATTTTTTGCATTTATGACCTTGTTGCACCAGATGTGCGTACGTTAATACCCGCGTTTCAACTGAGTTGCACGGGTCGTGGTCACGGGCTGACTTTTTTTTGGTCAGAGTTTGCTGATTTCCTAGGTGGAGTTTATAGCGTTACCAGACTTTAAAACGGGCTGACTGCTGTCGCGATGTTGCGACCCCGTTTGTGCGTTAATCTTCGTTATAAATCTTTGATTAAAATGGAACGCAAAGCTTAAAAGTGTATGTTAGTAACATTATTAGTGTTTCACCAGATAGAGAAAAGATACCGTGAAGCTTCACAACAATTCGACTTTATCATAATTTACCATCAGATTAAATATAACGTGTTTTTAATCGACTCCAACTGTATACTTACTAATGAAGGAATAACTTTTATTGGTCTATCTATCTTTGTTGAATTCTATTTTTATACAGCAGTTGTCTCGTTCCAATACAAACCTGCAAAACAAAACATCTCGTTACCGGTAAAATTACTGAAATATGACATAAATCAGATTTATGTCATATTTTAGTAATTTTTCTCTTCCGTAAAAAGCAGAACTAATTGCCAGCAAAAGCATACAAAACGAAAGGATCATAAAAGTTCAACAATAATTTAACGAAGTCACGAAACAGTTTGAAAATTCCTAACGATGCAACCGCTTAAATCCATGTCACAGGTGCTCCGCGTTATTAGCGCTTGCTCAAAAATTCCCAGCTGTCCAGATTATATATGGCCGTTGTACTGAACCTCGTCAGTCAACGCGGAGTGTTTTATTACAGCCGAAGTGGTTTCGCTTCGTCTCCCCTCTTAATTATTTCTTTTCATTTTATCAAGAAAAAGACTACGCCAAGCTTAGCATCAGATTTTGTGATAAATTTAGCCACCCCTCACTGTCTTTTTACTCACGTTCCAGTTTATAATTAAAGCCGTCTTTATCCGTACTGCAGTTTTAGAAGTTTTCGGTTACACGTAAATATATTTGTGGGTGTTAAACGGTAGTAGGTTTGAGATGGAATAAGCGCTAGTTTTATTGTTATTAGACTGCCTTAGGATTGTCATGGTGATATCGCCTATGTTAGTATAGTCGTACCTATAGTATACGTAGTATATTACACAAGGTTTTATTTTGGGTCCCAACTTGTAAATGTATAAAGTGTGAAATATTTTACTTTTACGACTAAGCATTTTTAGAAAGCATAACCGAACTGGGTTTAATATAACTGTTTGAAAAGAACGATGGTAGAGCTTGCACACAAAACCATTTATTTACGTGAAATATTTCTTTATTTGTCATTAAAGTCAAACGTAGCTTACATTATACATTTGCATTTTATGTCGCTTATTTGCTGGGTACTTCTCTAGTTAATGTTAATTTAGTTGTTAAAGATAAGGTATAATTTAGGATTATACTTGTTATCAAAACACGTTTACTTTATATCAATAAATATATAACTCTTTTAAGAAATACCCAAACAATGCTATGAATATTTTCATAACTGTCATCAGCCGAGGAATGGCCAAGCTGAGCTTAATTGAGCAGGGTCTTGCATTAGGAGATTACGGTAAATTCCTATAGAATACACGGCGCGACGCAACAGAATGCCGAAGTGACATAGCGGGCCATGGCATTCGAAAAACCCAATGAACGCAATTGTTGGCCTTAATACAAATCCATTACAAACATAATCTGTAATCCGTGGATTCGGATAATATATCAGGCGATCCCCTAATATTTAACAGCACCTGGGGTAGCCAATAACTCGCTTTAGGTGTCGTTTAGCAGGGAAAACCGTCCTATTATTGGCAACGTGAAATATTGACCACCACGTTATCATGACCGTGTTCACATTATGAATGTTTCCTCGGACATTTTTTGCTTCGAAAGCAAAGGAAGCATGTTCAAGGAAACTTATTAGATTATTGTGATGTTTTAGTGATGCCTCAATGTTATTAGGGAAGTGAGATCTTTTGCAGTATTTTAACATGATGATTGTGATAAAAATGATAATGAAATCGAATTAGAGTTTAGTAAAGAATATTTGAAAATAACAAAATCAGTACCTAATTTTGTTCACAGGTAGTGTGGAAAAACAAATTATGTCAAGTACTGAGATTAGTACAATAAATTATTTATTATTTTCAAACGATTAAAACGATAATTAATTACGATTAACGATTATTTGGATTAGTTAAAAATAAAATTTAAAGAGGTTAGTGCAATAAATTACCATAAAATAATTGACTGAAGTAAATTGGAGCTCGATGGAGCAGTGGTTAACGCGCCCGGTCTGCGAGTGCTGAGGTTAAGCAACTTTCGCAAAGGCCGGTCATCGGATGGGTTACCAAAAATTTATCATCTCGAGCTCCTCCGTGCTTCGGAAGGCACGTTAAGCCGTTGGTCCCGGCTGCATTAGCAGTCGTTAACAACCACCAATCCGCACTGGGCCCGCGTGGTGGTTCATGGCCCGTTCTCCCTATCCATCCATAGGGAAGGCTCGTGCCCCAGCAGTGGGGACATAAATGAGCTGATGATGATGATGATGATGAAGTAAATTGAAAACGTATGCTTAATATATTGATGAGGTAAAATCTTTTGATATTGGTTCTCTTTTATGATATATGTATTCAAAATTGCAGTAGTATCATTCTACTTATTTGTTATACCACAATATCAGACTATAGTCAGTAAGTACAATGTATTGTGCTCCACAAGACCGGAAGACACTTGAAAGGAAACGACTATAGTGTTTGAGAATACTGTCAAAGTATTGCCTAGAGATAAAATCAGGGGTGAATGACTTATACACTACACAATATTATTGAAGAAAACCTAAAGTAGTTGGATCAAACCCAGTAAAAACATAATAAGTAGAAACATGCTCACTCACCATTTTTAAGAGATATACGCTTGGACAACAGTTTTTGGTAACTCATTCAGTTTATAGCGCTTGATATGCGTAATGCCAACTGGCATGAATAGTACCTAACCGCTGTAAATGTTGTGTTTTGTTGTGTCGGGAAATATTATATTTGTAGTCTATGTGATATTAATCCGACGCTACTAAGGACGGGTTAGATAGTTAAGTACTAATACGCAAATCAATAAAAAACATAAATTAAAAATAAAAAATTATCTAAAATCTTTTTACAAACGGTTTATATAGGTATGTGCATCTAATTAGATGGAAATAGTTTATAGTAGGTATATAAGGTATTTAATGAGTTTAAAGTCAATCCAGAAAATATTAATTTACTCATGATTGAATGCCACCTGTATTAGCATTTACATTATTAATAATAATTTCATCAATAACGTGATTAGGCCAGTAAAAAAATTGCCTACAATGAAAATTTTCTTTCGGAGATTCCAATATTGAATCAAATTGTCTGTAAAAAAAAAGTGAACCTAATTTCAACAAAATATTATTTTTCTCCCCCGCAAGAAGGAAGTTATTAAACCGAGATCGTTACAGATATTATGGACTTCTAATTCGGACCTCAATTGCTACTTCACTTGATTAAAAATGGAATTGTGGATAATTTAATTCCACGCCAAAGAAATTCCGGTCACGACCTAATGCTTATTGCCGGCCACACCTCGCAAAATTCCCCAATATTGCTAAAAGAATGGGAAGTCATTACTTTCCCTTTGTTTTACGCCCGGAGATATTATTTCTGGTCATGCCATCGTGCTGAATTATTATTATTTTATCGCCCCCAATAAAATTAATAGGAAGTAACGAAGCCACATTAGCTGTCCATTGATCACTCTCGCTCACTTTATTCTTGCGGATATATCTTCTTTTTATGCCTTTCAAGATTTATGCTATTTTGTTACAATAAAATACCAATTTAATGATATTAGAACATCATTGCCAACGTCTTTGACTTCTTGTGGCCATTCTGCAGTGACGTGACGTCATAGATTCAATTCAGATTACTCAAGTTAAGCCTGCTTTGTTTTGTATAAACTGTTTGGTTTTTTCTATGTCTACCTACGCTCGTCTCTTAGCACGTTCTTCACTAAGTCTCTTTCAGTAAATACCAACTTCAGTAGCGGTAATGTCTGGCCACTGGAAATTAATAAAATGACCTGTCTTACGGTTTCCACTTCGGGGAAGATACGCAGAAGCTTAAAGTTTAGGCACACTTCACCTGAAATCGTCGACTACTAAGGAACTGAATATCATATATCTAACTGTCAAAATACAACATTGTTACTAACATAGTTATGGTGACAGGATTAGGTTAGATGGTGGTGGCTAGCCAAGTAGACTTGCAACAAACTCAACCACCAATCGAAAAAATAAAAGCAAAGTAGTTTCCCTTGTGAATAAATACAAACGATGTTCAAAGTAATTCCTCTGCTGCCATTGCATAACAAAATCGAAAGTACCACTCTGATAGACATAGAAGTGCGAGGAACCTTTATACCTTACCTATAATACCTGATTAAATTCCTTTTAAGTTTCTTTGGGGGCGAAGCAAACACGAATTTATAGCCGCATCAACAATTTACCGACGTAAAGCGTGAACAGAGACAATTTGTCTTGGCTTAGCAACCGTTGTGCTTCCTGCTTAATTCAATTAGTAGGGTGATTATTGTTAAAGAATATGTTTCCTTTTTCTTTTCTATTAGAAGGAAACAAATAGATTGTGCCAGTTTCGTTTTTAAATCTAGCGTTCATTTGGGATGCCTTGAGCGCAGTGGTCGAACGTTTTTAGACTGATGATGATAAAAATATTTTTATTATAAAAAGTATAAGTAGTAATAGGTAATTAAAATAAGTAATATAGATGTGTTCGTTTAATACAGTAGGTTTAGTGATAATAATTATAAATATATTATTTGGAAAATATTATTTAAAACACATTATCATAATTATTATAGCTTATTATAGCTGAAAACCAACTTAATTAAACATACAACTTCAGATTAATAATGTCAATCACCCATTTTAAAATGATTTTGGGTCACTATTAAGATGTCAGTATTCTCAAATGGTTTGGAAGAATGATCTCCCTTCTTCATACAAAATGTTTATTCCATGTAAAAATCTTCGACGACTCATATGAAAACATATTTCAAGGAAAATGTTTAAGCGTTCATAATTTTTCACGATGCGTGACGTACAGACAAGATACCTTTTTGCGATGATTTTTCGGTAAAACGACAAGACTTTTTCCTTGAAGCTGATGTGTCTTTTCCCTTTACGATCTATATGCAAGACTGAGAAAATTGCAAATTGGAAAACCGTACGATGGGGGTGTGTAAGTTTCAGAGAGTGTTTTGTCTTGCATGCACAAATATTCAATCGTGTGAAAAACAGACTATAATATATATGTTATAGTCTGTTTTTCACACGATGAAATCACAAACTTAAATATATATAAGTTTGTGCCAGCCTCTGTGCTATTTTGGTTGGACCACCGGTCTCAGACCTAAAGATCCTGGGTTCAATTCCAAGCGTAGGTGCTTGGATTTCCCGGGTTCGATTCCCTGTATGGATATGTACACGATTTGGTTGTTCGTCGGGCCTCTTTTTAGTCCGCCTGGCTAGCTTACACCATTTTATCTTAATACGCCTTGTCGCCATGACATCAACGTTAGTTACATTGTTGTGTACTGGCCATCTTATCTGTCTATCAGTTTGTTAACTGAGATAAGATGGTCAGTTTCTCAGAAATGAAAGATTTTGTGTGAAGTGCGCTTCCACTTTTGCCTTGTCAACAATTTACATCAGGTAAGGTGAAGGCGAAGCACTTCCCGTAGAGAAAAAAATATGGTGGTAGCCAGCCAGACGAACATAAAACCTTTTCCTTATGTTCCTTATGTTCTAATGGCTAGACCACAATGGATTTCATTACTAGGCCAGTTTAATAAACTCTCTCTATATTTGTGTTATTTCGTACTTTTCTAAGAATGCACAAAAACATGGAAAAACATACGTGTACATACGCTCTCGTACAAATGTTTCCAATATTCACAAACGAGTCAATACTGAAGTGCAGTGGGTTATTTTGGTACAATAACGGAAATTCAGTTGTCTTCGTGGAGTCTCGGACACAAGTACGATTTTCATTTGGTTAGTCTCGAACTTGAGTCGATTCTAGAATCGAACGAGAGTTACGTTTTTAAATATCATAGACCGTGAGTTGTCAAACGCTTTGTGGTAGACTGGATGCTAAGAGCCGAGGTCTACAGTGCCTCGGAGAATTATTATTGGTAATTATTATGGTGATGTTCAATGTCAACAAATATTTAGAGTAAATGAATATGCTAAGAACTATACTAAAGTCTTTGTTACACCTTTGTAGCCTTACGAAACTATCGGAAGATTGTATAGTCCTGGGATGAAGTGTGATCAGGTAATTACCTATGGGATATACCTACTATATTTATAAGCAAGAATATTCGAATACGCTAACCACTAAGGCATTGTAGTTGAAATGATTTTCGAAAGTGGATCGGTTTACCGGTAAAAGCAAAAGCATATCTTTGACAGAAAATATTAAACTACTCTTAATACAAAACTTGGACTCAATACTTGGGTTTAAACAAATAATGGACAGCCCAGCTCCACACGACTTTAAAGTTTATCCTGACACCCCTACCAACCGTTAGGTTATAAAGTTAAAGGTGTGAGACAACCTTGCGCAAGCACAAGGGACCATCTGCGACAGGTCATAACGCCAGAACAGAACCCGCCGAAGCGCATTCTTCATCCGGTACTTTTAAGACTAGTGTCTCAAACTAGTTGCCCCGTGGACACGTAAAGTCCACTACCTAATATCCGGATAGGTTACCGGAGCTGTAAGCTCGCTCACTTTTCGTTGCACTAAGAGCACAACTCGCAGTTCCACTGCTCGGGTCGTCAACTCTAAAGTCGACTACCAAATGTCATCACATCACTATCTACACTTGCTGCACTAAGATCTGTTAGTATTGCGTGTCGCGTGTCAAGGATGACTGCCTGCAGCGATTCCCTTTTGTCATTTCTGAGAATACTTCGTCGTTCGTCTTCGAAGTTTAGTGCTGTTTTTGTGGAAAAATTGCCATTTCACTGTCGACTAGTCGACAAAATCAGTAGGTACATTGGCACAATATTCTATCGTTTGCTGTATAAGAATCTCAATGATGTCTAGTAGGTACATATTTCATATGAGGTTATTGTGTCATTTTGTTTTCTCTTACTGGCCAATACAAAATATCTGTTTAGCTAAGCTTCATAAACCAGAACGCAATTCACTTATTGAAACAAGCAGGCATAGGAAGATAAGACGGCATCTATGTTATTCAAGAACTTTATTTGCTTATCTAAACCAGTTGATTACTTTGATATTGTTTGTTTACTTGTCTAGGTTTAATGTATGCGTTTCTATCATGTTTATTGCGTTGGCGTAGCGATAAGAGTTTTGGTCGCGATCAATAATCTAAGTCAATTTTGTAATTAACAAGGACTGGATGGGTGTTTGTATGACCCTTTTTTGTAGATCTTCTTCATATGAATTAGCGAGTGCCAAAGTCAGGAAAATATAATTTGTAAGACAATAAAATTAAAAAATATATGAATAGTGACGATTAGTTACATGATAAATTATATTATCTCCAATCTCTTTAAATTTCAGTAAATAGTGGGAAGTTTATTGAAACCTTACGCGGAATCATTTTTGAAAAGTGACGGTATTCCTTTTACAACTAATTCACATAAGCATAGGGTTCCATTTCTTGTACTTCTGCGACTTGTAAAAGACTTAAAATAATCCCTACAAAATGAAATGATAACAGAAGTAAGCGTAGTATCTACCTCAAAATTACATCAACAAAATTGTAACGAAGACCTGTGAAATTCTGCGAATGCGAAACTTAAAAGGTTTTGACGTAGAAAAAACTAGAGCATACTCGTAAGTTAGCAACTAAGTTGTTCAGGACTGGCGGTTTGCAATGAATCTGTGTGAGAATATACACGATTAAACTTTCACGATTCAAGATAAAATTTTACTCGATTCTAACAAAATTTTGCACTTTTGATAATTAGACAGTTGAAATTTTCACAGATGATGTATTTCTATTGCCGCTATAACAAAAAATACTGAAAAACAGAAAAAAATAAATATTTAAGGGGGCTCCTATACAACAAACGTGATTTTTTGCTCGTTTTTGCTCGATATTGATAACGGCAACAGGCAGACGCTTCAAACATTCACAGAATATTTAGTTATATATTCACTTTAAAAATAAATAATTAAATTAAAATAAAACAAATATTTAAGGGGGGCTCCCATAACTCCCATAACACAAACGTTTTTTTTTTGCTGGTTTTTGCCTGATATTGATAACGGCAACAGGTAGACGCTGGAAATATTCACAGAATATTGAGTTATATTCACTTTAAAAATAAATAATTAAATTAAAATAAAATTTATATTTAAGGGGTGATTTTTTTCCAATTTTTTTCTCGGTCTTAATAACGATAACATGTAGAAACTTTAAATATTTTTATATATAATGGTACGGAACGCTTCGTGCGCGAGTCCGACTCGCACTTGGCCGGTTTTTTTACTGTATTTTCTCCAAACTAAAATCACCTTCGGCAGATAAACGAAGAGTATATTTGAGATTTTACCGAAGCACGGAAGAGCTAGAGATATATCCCATCTAGCAAACAATTGTTTTCTGGCAACCCCATAAAACTACATATTAAATAGGTATACATAATAACAACAATAGTATATAAATAAGACATTAATGAAAATATGTACTTATAACTTGTAGACATTATAATAATAATATTTAGTACATAATATCTATGAAATATTCATATAGACATTTACATATACACATACATATGATAAAACTTAAATTAATAAATAAACTCATACACAAACTACTAAAATAGATTAAACTAAATAATCATTAGTATACAAAAGTTAATACAACACGTAACATTAATAAATTAACTATAGACAATAATAAATAACATTCATAATATTATACTTACTTAAATAAATGAAGTATGTCTGTTTGGTTATTGAAAATTTAGGCTTGTAGTTTTATCCACAGCAAAGTAATAGGGGGTCGAAAATGGCCTGAACTGTTTCGAGAAAAGAATGGTACGGCCGTGCCGCTTTTTTGCTCGACTTTGTACCCCCAGATAAAATACTGAAGACAAATCTGCTCGCTGTATTTTATACTCATTATAAAAAGAAAAATCTACTCGCGACATTATACCTTCAAATAAAAACATATTTCAACACACAACCGACTGCATCCAACTTCACTTCCGCCTTATTCTCAACTCTTAGAATTGAAATTGTTTTGTCCCCATGCAAACAAGGTTTTTGCACAAACAAGCCGACATTACATCTGCTTATTAATGAAAGGGGAAAGTCCGCTAATGGACTAGTCGGGTACACAGATTATGACCCCCCAGTGAAAAACGTCGCAGAAACAGGTCGTTGGGAAGTGGGAGGCACACTTACACCGTGCGAAATGAATGAATGCATTCAATCCCTTTGAAGTTTGATGGCGGAACGGCGAGCGCGTTCGGTTCGCGAGCAGCAAAGGCACTTTGTCAAACCAACTAAAACATGTGCTCGTTAACTTCTAGTAGTCAAAGATTTCCAATGCTGATTGAATTAATAAGTGCCTCAACGATCTATGCTTGAGAAAAAGGATCCTGTACTTTGGCAATTGTCTCATTATGACCACGTGTCGTCCTGTTTGTTAGGTGCTGTTGTAAGATGGCAGTTGTTAATACCCAACAAGCCGTATTGGGCTAACGTGCTTGGTTATGGTCTGATCTCTCGATGTGTCCATATGTCCATGAGATAATAGAATCTGAGCATAGCAGAGGGACGTTCTTGATGGAGATTATCGCCTGGTTTGACTTCTGCTTGAATCCTTCAAATAATCCAGAATGAGTTCATGGAGCTCGTTGATCAGAACAACATACTTACTTATTGAAGATATGCATCATTATCTGTTGTCCTTTGTCTAGTCATGATTATAATATTGTTTCCTAAAGATTACGCTAACAGTACACATCGGCATGAAACACAATATAAAGGAAAGGTCTGCTCTTCAACGTGAAATGATCCAGCTCATTTAATGTACTCACTGCGAAGGCACGAGCTTTTCATGTGGATGGATAGGGAGAACGGGCCATAAACCACCACGCGGGCTCAGTGTGGATTGGTGGTTGTTAACGACTGCTAATGCAGACTGCACCAACGGCTTTAAGTGCCTTCCGATTTTCGGAAGCACGGAGGAGGAGCTCGAGATGATAAATTTTTGGTCACCCCATACGATGACCGGCATTTGCGAAAGTTACTTAACTTAACTTAACTTAACTTTAGCAATCGCAGATCAAGCGCGTTAACCACTGTGCCATCAAGGTCCTCCTATTAATCAGAAAAACCACATAATAATAATTTCTGTAATCAAAAGATTCTTTGTTACAGAACGGTGTGAAAGAGACCATATTCCTCTTACAAACTATAATGTGGGTTTTATAGTACTAATGCGCTTTAGACAGTTTGTTGTCGCTTCTTTATACTAATTAAAATCGGAGCGGCTCATACAGCTATTTTCAGTGAATCTTGATAAAGAAAATTGAGTTCTTTTTGTTACTACTCTCTTATTAAAAAATAGGCAAACAATGAATATTGAACCAGTCTGGGGCTCAGTCTACATCATTAGCATGACGAATGAAGCTTAGTAATACTGCATTCAGGGATTTAAAAAAAAAACTATAATACGCAAATCGGGTATCACATAATTTTCATACAGTTAAGTGTAGACGCCATTTTAAGCAACTTTGTTAATAAAACTACTTGAAAGATTGGATTTTCTATTGTTGTAACGAGTTACACTCTAGTGATAGATAAACATGTTTTGTACAGACGCCTGCAAGCACATCATCATCATCATCATCAGCTCATTTTTTATGTCCCCACTGCTGGGACACGAGCCTTCCCTATGGATGGATAGGGAGAACGAGCCATAAACCACCACGCTGGCCCAGTGCGGATTGGTGGTTGTTAACGACTGCTAATGCAGCCGGGACCAACGGCTTAACGTGCCTTCGGAGAAGCTCGAGATGATATTTTTTTGGTCACTATTCCGATGGCCGGCCTTTGCGAAAGTTGCTTAACCTGCAGTTGCAGACCTGGCGCGTTAACCACTGCGCCATCTAGCTCTTCCCTGCAAGCACATCAACCTTCAACTGTCAAATTTATTCAATACATTTTTAACCATATATGTAAAGCATTACGTTCAAAGTCTATTGAAGAAATTTGACAGTAAGTTGAGCAGACAGGTGGTAGGTTTATGTGCTGGCGTGTGTACGTTAGCACAGACGCTACTAGTATAACTCTCGAAAAAATCAACCAATTTTCATTTTCTCATTTTTATAAACATTCCTTTCGTTACCACGAGTTTTTGTACACTTTTATTTTTTATCCTTATTAACTGAAAAGGTACTAACTAAAAATCTTCAAAAAGAGAGAGATTTTTACGAAAATTGTTTTAAATTCAGTTCAATTAACATCTTCGGATTATCCGTCAGTTCTTTTTCCTTCAAGCTAAAGAAAGTATTTATTCATAAATTCTTGCTGCATCTCTGTGATGCAATACAAAGACCATACAAAGGTGTTTTTGTATAAGCTTACTTGGACGTTCTATCATACGCTTCAAATCAACATTCATTCATATTAGATTGCTTATTAATGTTGTCAATTTATCTTTTATTAACTGTACAATCAGTCCTGCAAATGATTCGTGTGTTTAAACATTTACTAGAGCATTTTTCAACAAAACATTTTATAAACTAATCGTTTATTATTCATATCCTTCGGTTGAATAACTTCTGGCTTTAACACGTTTGATATATTGCACAGTTTTTATTACAAAAAAGCATTGATTTAACTTCTGATAACTAATTCATGTGCAATGAATACAACAGTTGGTACCTATTGGTTTATTTAATGACAGCTTAATTTAGTTTTCTTAAAAGACTTGGAGGGCGATTTTGAATCTCACCGGTGATTTCGAGATTTAAAGTGACATGAAATACACTGTGAAATATTATAATATTTTTTGTATTATTTACAATCTGATTATTACGATAGATACCTTTCGAGAATTTTCGGTGTCGAAATTAGTTACCAGTGACTTTGAATATGAGAAAAAGGAAAACTCGTA
The DNA here is from genome assembly GCA_963082485.1 of Eudonia mercurella. Taxonomy (NCBI): domain Eukaryota; kingdom Metazoa; phylum Arthropoda; class Insecta; order Lepidoptera; family Crambidae; genus Eudonia; species Eudonia mercurella. Next base: position 15,654,744 of record OY720029.1, read on the forward strand.
ATTGATATCATAGCAGGAGGATAAGTCAATGGTTCAAAAATCGCCCCTCTGATTAAAGTTAGCCGTGTATTAATTTAGTGTCATGCTTGACGGCTTACAACGGCTACCCACATTAGAAAAAAATACCTATTTACCTTACTATTCGATGAGTTTAGAAGTTATAATTTTTAGAATATTTGCGTTTAAAAACGTTGATTTTGAAGTAAAAATAATAGTAATATTTTTGCTTTTTATTTTTAAGTGCTAATTGCTGCACTGAAGCAGAATTAAATAACAATAACCGTTGGATAGATGGCACTGTGCCACCTAAAAGCACTCAAAAAAATATAATTAAAAGCAGTGTGAAAATTCAGTGCTTACGTCAGCCTTCCTGGTAGCAATAATGGTCAGTGCAGCCGCCCGGATTGCGGAAGACCCAGATTCGATTCCTGGCTGGGTCGGGTAGGCATTTAATTTTTTCACTGTATTTTATAAACATTAGTTATCCGTTTATCTATACTAATATGACAAACAGGAAACCTTTGTATATTTGTATGTATGTATGTAGGTATGTAGGTATGTTTGCAACGAATAAACTCAAAAACTACCAAACCGATTTAAAAAATCTTTCACCATTAGAATGGTACATTAGCGCTGAGTAACATTGGCTATATGAAAAAAAAAGTCCAACCCCGTGCGAAGCATCTGATAATTATGTATTTGTTCAACTTGCGATATGTCAGTTGATCCTTGGGGAGGCCTTTGTCCAGTAGTGGACATCCTTCGGCCGAGATGATGATGATGATGATGATGATTATGATGTCAGTTGAAATTTAAATAAAATTAATAAGTTTCTATAAATATACGTATATTGACCTATTTTAATATACAAACGTATAAATACTAATTCTGACAATGTTAATAACACAACCGGATTCTCATAACAAACCACTGAACAGAATAACAAGAAATCAAGAGCGTACACATGAAGATATTGCTATTAACTTGGTCCCTCGTAAACTGGATTGCACCAAAGGATGAAATGATAAAGGGAAACCAATTACTGTGGACGATGATAATGTGTGGTGTTACGTCTTGTGAAGCTATTTTATATCCGTACAAGCGACAGCACGTGACTATGTCCGCAGAAGCACCCATACTCCGTGATCTATTGGTTGAGACCACCGGTCTTAGACCCAGTGCTCCCTGGTTCGATTCCCAGCGGGAAGTACTTGTGTGTGTACTCGGTTTAGTTGGTGGTAGGGCTTGTTAGTTCACCTGGCTAGCTACCTACTTACCTAAATATGTCGCCATAAAATCAATGTCAGTCAATCAATCATGCTAGTAGCATTGTTGTATTCCGGCAGCTAGAGATAAGAATAACCAGTGCCTCAGTAGTTGAGGATTCCGGGTGAAGTGCGCTTCCACCTTCGGCCTTATCATCACTTAACATCAGGTGAGATAAAGACTAAGTGCTTATCCGTAAAATAATAAAAAAAGAGAACAGTTTTCTCTTAATTGCGTCATGAATGAATGGGGAATATCTTTTGTGATTTAGACCAGTGGTTGAGGCTGGTACGATGTTGATTGTTCAGCACTCCGGGTGCCTAGTGTGAGTTATGTTTACTATTCGTATTCATTCGATTACGTTAACGAAAACGAAAATCAGTATAGCATTGAAGCAGCGCACCCTGGCGACATACATGAAGAGTTAAAATGTTGCCTTACAAAGTCTCGTTTTCGTTAACGTGATCGAATGGCGAATGAAACTCGCAATAGGCGCCCAGGTCGTTGTTTTAATATACGAATAAATTGCTGAATAGATAGAAATATAATAGATGAGGAGAATCGCCTTTTTTATATCAAAGGAGGTAATCGCGCAGGCGGGTCACCTGATGGAAAGTAATGCCGCCGCCCATGGACACCCGCAAAACTAAAGTAATCGCAGATGCATTGCCGGCCTTGAGGAAGGAGTTGGATCTTGAGGAAGAAGTAAGAATTGGGAGAGAGGAGGGGTGAGAGATGAGCCTCCGGTACTTTCACTCACCAGACGAAACACAAAGCAACGAGTGCCATTGTTGCACGCCGATATTCTGTGAGAGGGTGGTATTACGTCGGGCGTACCGGCCCATTTCGTGCTGCAACGCAGCGTGGCTCTACCACTCAGAATACTTATATGTTGGCAATGGCACCATAGAAGCTACTACAAAGAACAGCCAGTAAGGCAAAATTGCTAAAAACCATGACCTAATCATAGTAATTAATATAGTGCGTACGTACAGACGCCATGACATAAACCTATCGAAAACTGTAAAATTCCTTCAATAAATGTGTAAGCATATCATCATCATCATCATCAGCTCATTTTATGTCCCCACTGCTGGGGCACGAGCGTTTCCTGTGGATGGATAGGGAGAACGGGCCATAAACCACCACGCGGGCCCCGTGCGGGTTGGTGGTTGTTAACGACTGCTAATGCAGCCGGGACCAAAGGCTTTATGTGCCTTCCGAAGCACGGAGGAGCTCGAGATGATACAGTTTTGGTCACCCATCTGATGACCGGCCTTTGCAAAAGTTGCTTAACCTCAGCACTCGCAGACCGGGCGCGTTATCCACTGCGCCATCGAGCTCCTCGTATGCCATGTAACCATATGCCATGTAAGCATATGCCATGTACATAAAGTTCAAAGTCTATTGAGGATATTTGACAGTTCTTGGTATTTTGATGTGCATGTGTACGTAGTATTGTTATGGTGATTCTGAAACAATGAAAATCGACAACTGTTATAATTAAAGCCAACCCCTCAGATACTAACCGGGCGTTAACGCCCGGAGCGGGAATTTCCGTCAAACCCCAACCGGGCGTTAAAGCCCGGAGTGACCACGCGACTTAAAACTTAAATATCGTCTATTTAGAGCCTACTTTTGTATGAAGAAGTTTAACTATTGACAAACTAGAATAAATTTGCTACACTCTCAACTCCCAACAACTTTATTCTCTGCGCGTTTTCAATTTTTTTTTTCAATTTCAAATTTGTTTTTTTACCATTTTGCGAATTATGTCATCGGCAGGTGCTGTCATTTGTTTTGTTCATTCGTTGAATTCTGAGAATAGCGTCTTTTGTTCGTGGCGAAACCATACTAAAAGGTTTTAATATAGGCCTTCTGTTATTAGTACCGCTTTGTTTTTATTAAACGGTTTTATTTAGCTTTATTTTATTTATTTGTTTATTTATTTGGGTCAAACCTATTAGCAATTGAAATGTGACTCCCTTCCTGTAGACGGATTGATCTGAAATTTGGTACACACCTTTAGTTCTGATGACAATATAATTAATTCTATACATTCGGTATCATTGTAAATCCAAGATGGCTGCCGCTACATAATGGCGGGTTACATTATATATATTATCACTACTACCTATCAAATGAAAGGGCTTGATTAGTAGAATAGTTCTTTATGAAAATAAAATGAAATGCAAATACGGCCGCCAACAAAATGGCAGGTTCATTTTTTTTCACAACCCCTTCATTAAGGGTATCAAATAAAAAAATAAAATCGTTGGGCGTGTGAAATTTCTATCAAGTCAACCGCTATATTATCATAATAAAAATGCTATTTACATATTTACGCAGGTTACGTGCGTCCAACGATTTAATTTTTTTGTCTGATCAATGCCCTATGCTGATGAGGAGAGTGGTGTGATGGCTGGTACCTAGGACCTACCGACTTATTTTTTAGCTTTTAGTACATTGTCTACATCATTTTTTAAAATCTTTATTTTTTTAATTTCGTAAAAAAACACTTTTATCAGAAGTCAAATGACTTCACTTCACCTGTTGGAAAATAATAGAAGGGTGCAGACGCGAAGACAGCTGCAAGTGGAGTAGGATGGTGCCACACTAGATAATATTTTTATTACCTAGTGATCATTAATTAAGTAAGATCATTCTTATTTTTTTATTAAAATTTATTCATAAAACAACAATAAAAATAAAAATAATAATCACAAATTTACAAGTAAAAAACTTCAACTAACTCGCCTGTCCGAGGCAAGGTGCCCAAAATGCTGGCGGCATTGCCCCTTTGAATGGCCAAGCTAATGCGCTGAGCGAAAAAATGACCTGATCTCCGGTCACCCGTTGCCTCGTACAGGCGAGCAGTTAAGTCCTTATCATTCTTATTAATTAAACACTACAAAATACACATCACAAATCACATACATATGATTTAAGACTGTTGCGAACCCCTTTGACGTCAAACTCCTATGATGAGTTACTAGGTTTCATTGATAGTTTCTTAAACGTTATACTTTAAACGATTTTTAAAAAAAAATCTATATTTGTTCCAAAAAAGTTAAGTTATTAAAATAAGCTTTCCTACACTCACACCAATTATCTAGCCCAAGAGAAGCTTCGTTATGAAACTCGTTAAATGGTTACTAGACAACGGATAAACATACTTAGAATACTTAAATACATACTTATTTATTATACATAGAAAACACCCAGACCCGAGACAATTTAGAAAAATAATAATTTTTAAATTGACCCGACCGGGGATCGAACCCGGGACCTCAGAGATGGCGACACCATGAAAACCGGTGTGCAAGCCACTCGACCAAGGAGGTCGTCTAATTAGTTAGGATAGTTAGGATATAAACTCTGATTTAGACACATCTGCTAATAACGTACCTACACCAAAATTGTAACCCTGTAAAAGCCATCCCAATCCTATTCAAACTACTCGGAGAAGTTAGTAGAGAGCGGGAGCACGCTTGCGTGATGCCATTCCCTCTAGAAACCTTCTGACGTTGTTTTGATCGTGATCAAGCTTGACCAGTGACGCTGTGAAGGCCGTTTACAGATAACAGCAAACTCTCACCTAAACATTTTTGAGCCAGCGAAATCAATATTTTTTTAATAATAATAATAATAATAAAAATCTTTATTTTTTCTCTCCAATTGTTACATTGTATAATTTGTGTAAGTAACTTATTTTATAAAACTAAAATTGGAGAGAACTGGTGCCCGAGCTAGATAGGATTAGATCCCCCTGTTAAACGGGTCACCAGGCTCGCTCCGCCCGTGCTTTATTATAAACTAAATGAACAATGTCTTTGAACTGGTGTTCAAATTCAGATAAACTGAGAGATTCAACTTGAGTTAAATAACAATCGCAAGCAAAAGTATTGTAGATGTGTATACTAACAGTAAAAGAGGAGATAAATTGTTGTTGAGAATAGCGCATTATCATTATATTATATATTATATTTAATATATTGATTCAACCTTTTTGAATAAAATCGGATTGAGTTGTCATCATGTCAACATGATTGTGTCAAAATGAGTGTGTCAAAATAAAATGTAATTTAAATCAAAAGCACTGAGGAGTATTGATATCAACTTCAAGTAAGTCACAGTCAAAATAACTTTCTACCCCTTTTTAACTCCGTTAGTAGTTGGAGTAGATTGGACCAAGGAATTACGTTGTCCTATATAAAATTTGCCTTTTTCACTCCCTTAGGGTAGAATTTCGGAAAATCCTTTCTTATCAGATGCCTACGTCATACAAAGAACACACGGTGATTCATCAGTAATTCAGGAATATATAGATTAACTCGATTTAATTTTTGTTGTGTTCGTAATAAAATTGTCAGTACAATTTTAAAAAAGTTTTCGACGGGATACGAGTGTTCTCTGAAGTGGACGAAGTCACGAGCGGGCCTCTGGTTTTAACATAAAAAAGTGTGATTTCACTAAAGTTAGGACAAACAAACGTCATTGGCGTTTCGGGTAGCCGCATAACAATGTTTTAGTACTTATAGCGCTCACAGAAGTACTGCCTACTTGGTCTGCCACCAATAAGGAAGCAGAAATAACAAGCCAACTAAAATTGGCATCGTAAATCAGACCACAGAAATTACTGCCATTCATATTACGCAAATTTCTCTTTGCGAGCCCAAAATGCGGAAACGTTAAATGTAGGTATGAGGAAACTCATCAAAAACAAAAGGCCACGAAAAATATTTTTCAGGAGCGTCCATTTGTCTACTTTGCCTTATCATGCAGAAAAACATCTATTGAATTAAATTTTCTCACTGAAATGATGACCTTCGTCTATAAGTGGACGGAGCACTGTGCGGAGAAAATATTGAATTTCGTGTAATATAATGAAACTCTGTAAACATACTAGACTCCTTTATTTTACATAGTATTATGTCTCGAAGTTTCAAACTCTTTGCGGGGTCCGTGGGCACACGGATATTGTGGTGTTGACAGTTTAGATTTTTAGACAACGAAACGGCAAATATGTTTCGTAGTAGATGACTACTACGACTACTACGACTACTACTACTATGAGTCAAAATCATAATTACATTGTTTAAATATGGAAAATTAATTGTCAATCTGAACTCCTATAAAAGAGCGTAATGGCAATTTCACAAAAGCAGTACTGGAAGTGAAAAAATTTGTAACGTTATGGAGCGACGGCGTCATTTGACAAGAGAAGAGATGTTGAGAGCCGTTGTAATGTTGGAAGCTGGTTCAAGGCAACGTACTATGGCTGCTGCCATTGGCACTACACAGAGTGTCATAGGCCGCCTTTGGACACGCTATCGTATCACGGGCAGCGTGCAATGGGCTCGCGAACACCGAAATTGAGAGGAAGAAGACTGGCGCTGTGATTACTTCTCTGATGAATCACATTTCGGAATGAGGCCGGATACAAGACGCACTCGAGTTTGCACACAATTAACCTATTGTCACTTTCTTTATCCCATATGAGGATTAATAAAGTTTTTGTAGTTATCATAATTATCTACCTCTTGCTCGGGACATAACTTGCTCTTAGCTGCATATAGCCTTTACAGCTTAAAGGACGCTGATTATCTTGACGGCCAAACCATATAATAATTCTAAAATCACAACTAATATTATAAATGCGAAAGTTGTGTGTGTGTGTGTGTGTCTGTGTGTGTATTTGTTGCTTGTTCACGCTGCATGGATGCACGATGGATGGATTTTGATGAAATTCGGCATACCGATAGTTTAATACCTGGATTACCACATAGAATTTTTTATCCCGATATTCCCACGGGAACGGGAACCACGCGGGTGAAACTGCGGGCGGCCGCTAGTTGTAATAATAAACGCACACCCTAAAATAAGTATGTTCAGAATCGGCGGCTAAATAGTTTTTTATAAATTGTTATCACCGTCATCATCATCACCAGCTCTAAGAATGAGCTGTCCCCACTGCTAGGGTACGAACCTTCCCTATGGATGGGTAGGGAGAACGGGCCATAGACCAGCACGCGGGCTCAGTGCAAATTGGTGGTTGGCAACGACTACTAAAACTGCCGGACCAACAGCTTTACGTAGAAAATGTCTTTACTCTATCTATCAGTAGCAGTTTGACAAATGACTATCGGGTCAGGATATGGTCTTATTATTACAAAAGTTATTAATGCTCTACCAACACATTAATGACAGTCCTGCTAACCCACCTGAAAGCTAATAAAAATAATTAAATTCCTGAGTGGTAGAGCCACGCTGTGTTGCAGCACGAAATGGACCGGCTCGCCCAGCGTAATACCACCCTCTCATAAAATATCGGCGTGAAACAATGGCACTCGTTGCTGTTGTATTTCGTCTGGTGAGTGAAAGTACCGGAGGCCCATCTCTCACCCCTCCCCCCTCCCAATTTCTACTTCCTCCTCAAGAGTTAACTCCTTCCTCAAGGCCGGCAACGCATCTGCGATTACTTTGGTTTTGCGGGTGGGTGTCCATGAGCGGCGGCGATTACTTTCCATCAGGTGACCCTGCTGCTCGTTTGCCTCATTTTAATATTAAAAAAAAAAATAATAAGCTTGAGTTAGGCATGGGTTCAAGACAGTAGTCTAACGAGGCTATGGGGATTGAATCACGTTTTCTTGCATTTATCCCAAATATCCATCCGTTCGATAACCGCTACACTTGAATGATATTACGTTATTCGTTGTAGTTGGGACTAACGACTGAACGTGCTTTTCGTAGAACAGAGGAGCCAGAGATACTTTCTGTAAGGTCACCCATCTGGTGCGCAGCATAACAAAGTCAAGTCAAAGTCGAAAGCAAAAATTTTTTATTCAAATAAACTTACGAAAAATGCTTTTGAATCGTCCACACATTTTTTACCCAGGTACTACCCTTTCAGGACGTCTATTTTTAGCTGTGGAGAAGAATGTGTGCAAGAAACTCCACAAAGTTGCTTAACTTGCAAGATCGCTATCCTTTTACTACTACACTTCACGGCACTTGGACGGAGCCACAGCCTTCACCAAGAAACTGAAGCAGGAGCTGGTGAGATAGGACCACGCTAAATGCATTATAGAAGAATCTAGACTGAAGAAGTAGCGCAATCCGAACTCTTCTGCGACAGAGACATATTCTATACCTTTCTGCCCCGACCCATTAGAAAGAACCCATCCCTAACATTACAGATATCTTACCTACTAACCAACCCTTTTTATTTTTTCCCATCATTTTATTATTGTTTTTTATCAAGTACCTAGTTACTTTAGTCGACCAAACTGACCGCAATACTCCTGGTACCCTTATTGCTTTTGCAATATTGAAAATTCACAATTGTATTGTTTTAATTTAATTTTAATAAAATACTCTATTTTGTAAAGTGTGGAGCGTTTTTAAGTTATTTTTGTAGCCTCCTCACAGGAGGCGTAGATCCAAATTACACTGCCTTAATTAAAATCGAACCAACGACTTATAGCAATCCGATTGATCTTTCAATTGAAGTACCGAGCTGCAAGTTCCGTAGAGAATTTTAGATAAAGGATTCCTTATTACAAAAATAACTAATACTATCATCATAACAATTATTATCTATATATGCTAGAGTAATGCACACGATCGAAATAGATCAAGTAAGCTACTCGTGTATTAATTGCCTAATTGAAAAACGGTCAACTAATTGACTCGTTTTGCGAGTACGATTGCCAAATTGAAATAGCAAATAAAAATTAAAGTTAATATAAACTAAACGATAATTTTTGAACGATTTTTTTAATTTATTGAGCTTCTCGGTGCTTCGGAAGGCACGTAAAGCCGTTAATTACGCTGCTACACTGCAATTATACAGAGCTCATGGCAAAGCCTCAGGTATTAACGCAAAATAATTAGTAGAAGGTTTCATACCTTCTTTATACCCGACGTTTCGACCGAGTTTCAACGGCCGTGGTCACGGGCTGACTGCTGTCGCGATGTTGCGCCATCGTTTGCGCAACAGACTTTTCATCCACCGTCACATTATTTTCCCAACTACCGCCACACACAACACTAACGGTGTCCCTATTACGTATACAAGACTTATTCTGGTTGTTTCCCGACTGCGAAGAAAAACGAGGTCGAACACGGCCACCAACAGGTGGCAAGACAATCCTTCGGAGTGCCCATGATGTTGTTCACCTGCCAGGAGTTAAAATCGTCGGTATGGAGTATTCACGCAATATAATAATATGGCTGATCTTGTCTGTCACAGCTTTGACATAAGGCATTTAGGCTGGTTGCCTGCTAACTACGGGATGCTTGCAACTTTTTGTGGGCTGTTTACGCTTTCCATTGACTCGATATCCGTTTTTCTTGAGTACTCGAGTACAAAAGTTTATAAGTCATGATCTATCTCACACTCCAAATGTTGAGGGTCACAGAGGTCAAAAGCTCTGTTCTGTAGTCCAAACGAAACATCGGGTATAAAGAAGATATGAAACCTTTTACTAATTAGTTTGCGTTAGTCCCTGTTTAAATATCTTTGTTAACAATGGAAAGCGAAAGCCTCAGGTGTCAAAAGACAGTAATAAAACCAATACAGTACATCTTCATGTCAAAATTATTTATATTATCATTACCTGCACAAATATCACATATCTATTACACAAAAAAAATAGACTATATAAACATACTTAAACAACAGAAGAAAAGATTATGGAAATCTCTGTGGGTGTTGACTTCTGTAGAAACAGTTTATTTATCATTAAATTAAATATCTTCTACTACACCCTAAAACATTTGGCCAACACATGATGAATTACGTTTTATACTTACTTAGATCAACAAATTCCACACGTATGCAAATTCTTGCGCATCTATTTTCAATACGAAAGCAATTCTGTGTGAAGTGTAAAACATCTGAGTAACTCTAACTGAATAACCAATACGTTGCTGTAAGTATTCAAATGTGTACGAGTAGAAGAACATTAGACATTGTATGGCATGTGGCAAGCGCCATGATAGATGATGCAAACGCCGCAACAGAATTCCGCTTAATATCGAGAAATATTTACCAAGACTTCGAATGCGGACATCTTTTGTGAGAGGAATTTCTCTCCAAGGACTTTGGGGCGTCTCGTGAGAACTGAATAAGTATGCAAAATGAACTTTTTCTGTTAACTCCAAATTCTCCAAATTACGCAAGTCTGTTACGGAAAACACGTCAAATTGTGTAAATTGTTTTCGATGGTTCGTGCAGTGCGTTCGGATTGCGATCTTGCAAGTTAAGCAACTTTAAGGAGTTTCATGCGCCCATTCTGCTTCACAGCTAAAAAATAGACGTCCTAAATGCGTAGTAGGTAAAAAATGTATGAACGATTCAAAAGCACTTTTCGTAAGTTTATTTGAATAAAACAAATTGACTTTTGACTTTGACTTGACTTTGTTATGCTGCGCGCCAGATGGGTGACCATATACAAAATATCTCTAGCTCCTCCGTTCTTCGAAAAACACTTTTAGTCGTTAGTCCCAACTACAACGAGTAACGTAATACCATTCAAGTGTAGCGGTTGTCAAACGGATGGATGTTTGGGTTAAATGCAAGAAAATGTGATTCCCCATATCTTCCTTCCCTCCTCATATCTTCCCCATATATTCCCCAATCCCCATAGCCTCGTTAGACTACTGTCTTAAACCTATGCCTAACTCAAGCTTATTAGCTTTCAGGTATGTTAACAGAACTGTCATCAATGTGTTGATAGAGCATTAATAACTTTTGTAATAATAAGACCATACCCTGACCTGATAGTCATTTGTCAAACTGCTACTGATACATTGATAGAGTAAAGACATTTTATATGTAAAGCTGTTGGTCCCGGCAGATTTAGCATTCGTTGACAACCGCCAATCTTCATTGAGCGCGCGTGCGACCAGCACGGCGGCCCGTTCTCCCTACCCATCCATAGAGGAGGCTCGTGCCCCAGCAGTGGGGATGATGACGGTGATAAAAATGAATAAAAAACGATTTAGCCGCCGGTTCTGAACATACTTCTTTTAGGGTGTGCGTTTACTATTACAATCTTGGAATTATTATAAGGTTTGGCTGTCAAGATAATCGGCGTTCTTTCCTTTAAGCTATAAAGGCTATATGTAGCTAAGAGCAAGTTATGTCCCGAGCGAGAGGTAGAAATGATAACTACAAAAGCTTAATTAATTCTCTTAGAGGATAAAAAAGTGACATTAGGTTAATTGTGAAGGTATAGCTATGAAAGTATTACGAAAGATGTATCGACTTTCAGTGTAAGGAATCTCTCTTAAGTAATTTCTATAACATATTTTATAATGAACAATGTTTAGTATGTTTACTAAATCAACTTATTTTTGAAAGCCTCGTTCACAATTTTAAAGCAGACACTCAAGGCAAAATTATCTTTTATTAAAAAATCTGAAATCTAAATCAACATTTTCCTTTTCAATGTGAGGTGGTCCACTAAAAGATGTTTTTTTAATGAACACCAGTATCAAATATGATTTCACAAGAGCGTTCTCAACACCATCGGCTTGTCCTTCATAACCAAACCTCTGGATTCTGAATTCAGCGCCTTTTCAATTTGCCACTCCCTCAATGTTATTACTTCGGTACCAGGCACTGTGTTATTGTCAACATATTTCGCTGTGTAAAGTTCGTTTCTGAAGGTTTTAAGTTGGTCCTTGAGGTACTCCACAGGTATTTTGGAAACAGCAAGCAGTCTGGGACTGTATCTACCTTTTTCGGGGACGTTCTTTGCCTCATAGAGTTCGTATTCAAGGTACTTATCATGAGACTTCGGTCGTTTTATAAAGACAGCGTAATCTACACCGATGTGAAGGAATCCTTTTAGGGTGTGATCGGATTTGTAGCCGTCCAAATATTGGAAGAGCTTGTGTAGGCGAATCCCGTAAGTTTGGATTAGAAATGTTGAGATTATAAGTATCAAACACCCCTGGAATATTAAGGAGAAATTAATTATTGTTGAATATCAGTTTGTAAATATGTTCTTCGTTATTCATGCGACATATTGTGTTGTATGAAAATTAAGAAGAACTAGATCGCTTAAAAGATGTAAATAAAAACATAAAGAAAATAGATAGATAAGTACTGTTCCACTACGTTTTGTTTGTAAATGTACCTACAGTTACAAAATAAACATTTTTATTTTTATATTTCTTAACAGTTTTTTTTCATCTGTCTTGGCTAGTTACAAATAGGATACTACAATAAATCGTCTGTTACAAAGATAAAAAAGAATGCATCTCGATGATGTGTGAAAATAAGTAAATAATAAATCCGGTACAAATGAAGTACACACCTTGTCCATATTTTTATTAATGTTTAAGTCGCCAATTTAAAATAGTGCTGTGAACCACGCCGGCAGGCGATTCAATATTCAAAATTTTACACGCATCTATGAATAAACCACGCATGTTTTACGAGGTTCTAAAATTTTTATGAACCGAATACATTGGGCATTGTTTTGTTTTTGCAATCCACAATACGTTACAAAATTATATTTTTCAATTTTGTTTCGTATAGTCAACGTTGTTTGAACATATTTAAATACAATGTAAATTATTAACACTAGCAAACATTGGTGTTATGGATTTAGTACAAAATACAAAGGACCATTTCTTCAAAGTTGTTATTAATGAAAGGTTTGATTCACCACGCCAATAAAATATTATTATTTTAAATAATTATTATATTAAATTATTAAAATATTATTATTATAATATTTTATTTTGAAAAATATTATGTACAGTTTATATTGGGTTAGTACAATAATACAGCTTAATTTAATCTTAGTAAAATACAATAATTTTCTTAGACAACTTTTAGCATTAAGCTTTAATGATTTTATTTTTACCCACCAAACCGCATTAGGCAAACGTGGTGAATATTTATAAAATACAGTGAAAAATTAAATGCCTACCCCACCCAGCCAGGAATCTGTGTGCTGTGGTGAGTTAAGATCACATTTACTGAATGTCGTAAGTAATCTCGCCACTAGTAAACTGTTAGACGGCAATTAAAACAAGTCTTTTTTTTTATGTGAAAAGGAGGCAAACGAGCAGGCGGGTCAGCTGATGGAAAGTAATCGCCACTGCCCATGGACACCCGCAAAACCAAAGTAATCGCAGATGCGTTGCCGGCCTTGAGGAAGAAGTTGGATCTTGAGCAGGGAGTAGGAATTGGGAGGGGTGAGAGATGGGCCTCCGGTACTTTCACTCACCGGACGAAACATAACAGCAACGAGTGCCATTGTTTCACGCCGATATTCTGTGAGAGGGTGGTAATACGCCGGGCGAGTCGGCCCATTTCGTGCGGCAACGCAGCGTGGCTCTACCACTCAGACAGTGTCACTCATTTAGCACCACCCAGGGGTCACGTGGGTCTCAAGGGTAAACCTACGGACGCGAGTAACATTAACCCCCGAGTTATGCATACTAGCACAAAATAAGACTGCAGAAGGTAGGCTTCATGCAAAGGCGCTCGCATCGTAGCGCACACATGGACACCTCTCACTTACTTATTTATTTATTTTAAATGGCTCACCAACAGTTTTTGTACTAATACATTCACTATTATACATAAAATAGTAGACTCGAGGAGCTCGATGGCGCAGTGGTTAACGCGCCCGGTCTGCGATCGCTGACGTTAAGCAACTTTCACAAAGGTCATCGGATGGGTGACCAAAAATTTATCATCTCGAGCTCCTCCGTGCTTTGGAAGGCACGTAAAGCCATTGGTCCCGGCTGCATTAGCAGTCGTTGACAACCACCAATCCGCACTGGGCCCGCGTGGTGGTAAACGGCCCGTTCTTCCTATCCATCCATAAGGAAGACTCTTGCCCCAGCAGTGGGGACGTATAATGAGCTGGTGATGACCACATGACAAATAAAAAGAGTAGTAATTTATCTACTAACTAAATAATAAAATGAAACTCTATCTCTATTTTTTCTCTTTTTTTTTTAACTTAATAATAACAGTTTTTTCTTGGCCACATAAAATGTACGCTTAATGCTCCGTATGGAGTTATTAAATATGTCTATACACTTACTGTGATTGTTTACTAATCTACAAAGTCTAGGTATGGCAGAGTTAATCCCAAGAACGGAACGACGAAGTGGAGGCAGAGAGGTAATATAGATTTTCTAGGAATGCAGCGTGGAACTCTAAAATGTATTTTCTTAGTAAATCAGGACAATCTATTTTGCTGTTAACTATATTATAAATCAGTTTAAGGTCAATAAAATCTAGTCTATCACTGATTGGTTCAATCGTTCAGGATATGAACGCTTTGTTTTTTAACTAATCCTAGGGAATAAGTCAAGTGCCACATAAACCTCTTCTCATCAGTTCATTTTATGTCCCCAATGCTGGGGCACGAGCCTTCCCTATGGATGAATAGGGAGAACGGGCCATAAACCACCACGCGGGCCCAGTGGATTGGTGGTTGTTAACGACTGCTAATACAGCCGAGACCAACGGCTTTACGTGCCTTCCGAAGCACGGAGGAGCTCGAGATGATAAATTTTTGGTCACCCATCCGATGACCGGCCTTTGCGAAAGTTGCTTAACCTCAGCATTCACAGACCGGGCGCGTTAACCACTGCGCCATCGAGCTATTCTATTATACTTCGCACCAAAGTGTTATACAGAAAAACGACGGAACCTCTCAACAGCTTAGCTCGGACTGGCTTGAGATGGTTCGAGATTCTGTGCCCGTGAGAGGGTCTATGTGCGCGACCTTCTAGGTCTACTTACATTTTTATACTAGTTAGTTCATTACTGGTTTTAAGTAGACAGCATCGATAAATGTAAAGTAGTGTACCCTTATACAAACTACAATGAGTATGAACAATGTGGAAAAACCTTAGCCCAGCACTTTCTACGTCCATTAATTATAAGTTTTCTCTATACTAATATTATAAAGCTGAAGAGTTTGTTTGTTTGTTTGTTTGGTTGAACGCGCTAATCTCAGGAACTACTGGTTCGAATCGAAAAAATATTTTTGTGTTAAATAGTCCATTGATTGAGAAACGCTATAGGTTATATTATATCACGCTATGACTAATAGGAGTGGAGCAACAATTAAAAATGTTACATAAACGGGAAAATATTTTTTACGCGGGTGAAACCATGGGCACAACTAGTCATTTATAAAACTAAAATTTAAAACAACGTACTTTAATGTTGTTTTGTTTTTGATGTTTGTGTAAACTATTGTTGGATAGGTCTTTGGAACTTACAACAGAAACTCCACTGTATTTAATAGAAGTTTATTATCCAAATACTGAACACTCAATCACTTCTTACGGTAACACAGTACACGATTTCACTCAACGAATGCTCAGAACAGAATGCCGTGTTCCAACCAACGACCACTGACAAGTTGTCTCATTACATCGTCGGTGACAGATGACAGGTGTAAATACTTAATACTAACCGGAAGTCAATATGGAAACCATAATTAAAGTTATAATAAGTTTGGAACACGGCTAGTAAAACTTAAATGCATGCATGTATTCCTTACTGTTTTAAACAATAATTAATTAAGAATTACTATACAACAAATATTTTATTTGCTAACAGTCGGCCTTTCCTGAAAATTTTCACGCCTCGTGAAAAAAAAATAGTTTTAACAATACAAATAAAAACAAATCCTGAATAATACATAAACTCATTACTTCATACTTATTACTACATAACCTTTTAACTTATTAGATGTGTAAGTTCTAATCACACAAAGCGAAACTAATTCATCATAACATTTGAGCTTTAACGCTTACAGTGTTTTAAACACAATATAGTAAAAATCAAAAAAATTAATTAAAAAACAAAAAAAACAAAATTTACAATACTCGTACATTCTAATTGCAACAAAATTGTCCATAATTTTTACATAATTATAAATAACTCAGATCATAGCCCCTTCATGTCTTGATCTTAATAACATTAAATAAAACGCTGTAGCCTCTGCATATCTACAGCGAACAAAAGACTTTAAATTACTGACGTTGTAGCCTCTGCACATCTACAACGTCATAACTAAACTTTATTTTCTTCTTTATACTGAATAGTATATACATACAACATTTTATTACATCTACTAAATATTTACAACAACATCAATATTAAAGCCCCTAATAGCAATATTAATTCAATATTAATATTAATATAATATTGCTATTACATTACAACACTGAAAGATACTCATACTTTTAATGGTTACACTGTAATTTAGTCAAGTAAGACTGTAAGTACACTGTAAGTTATTAAAATTATTTGATTTAATGTTAATTATGATGAACTGTTGAGAAACAAATAAAAACAATAACTTAAACCTAATACTTCTTTTTATTAATTCGACCTACATTACAATAGGCTTATAAGGTAAAAAGTTACACTCACCGATAGTACACTGTGAATGAAATAATGACATTTGATCAATATAATATGTAATGTGTGAAAATTGTTGTTACATAACCAGACATAATAATTTGTCGTTTGTAGGTTAATGTAATTAACTATCATTATCATTATTAGCATCTTCATCAGATTCATCCGAAGTTCTATTAAATACTAACCACGGGTGGATCTTATCAACTGAGAAAACCCCTTTAAAAGGGCGGTTACCCTTACGGGATAAGGGAGTGTCCTCAACCATGTATCTGTCGTTATCAAATACTTCTATTATGCGATATGGGCCTCGTAGTTTGGGCACCAATTTTCTACTTTGACCGCAAGAAGGAACTTCCCTTTCAACCCTGACTAAATCACCTATGGCATAGCTTACCCTTTTTCGATGTTTATCAAAGCACTCCTTTTGTTTAGCCTGACTGATAACGATGTGATCTGATACTTCACTACGAATAGTTTTCCTTAATGTGTCATCATGCGACTCAATATTATTGGTATTAAGGCACAGGGAAGAGTCATTAGTTCCAACCAAGTTAGTCCCGAATAGAATTTGAGCTGGAGTTTTTCCTGTGCCCTTATTGACTGTGTTGTTCAATCCCCATTGTATTTCGGACACTGACTCATCCCATAAATTTTCGGGTTTGTTAAATATGCTTGCACTAAGAGCAGAGAGAACGGTGCGGTTATACCGTTCTACCTGCCCATTTGCCCTTGGTGTGGCGACCGCGTTTAAGACATGTTTGACTCCCAATTTATCGAGAAACTTTCGAAAATTCTTAGATGTGAAGGATGTTCCCCTGTCAGATATTATTCTCTGAGGTACACCAAAAGTATGAAAATAATTTTTAATTGATTTTATTGTGTGAACACTTTTGGTACTTTTTACGGGAACTAATATAAGATATTTAGTAAATGCATCAATAACTAAAAGGAGATAACAATTCTTTTTCTTGCTACGAACAAAGGGACCAAGATGATCTATGTGTAATGTATGGAACGGTCGATCAACCTTAGGTATTGGATGTAACTCTCCAGCCCTTTTTCCAGCAGGGACTTTAGTATGCGCACACTCTAAGCAAGAGTCTACATATTTCTTTATAAACCGTCTCATCTTAGCGAACCAGTAATGTCCCTTTATTTTATCTAATGTTTTTTCAAAACCGAAATGTCCCAGTGAATCATGATTTGCCCTAAGCAAATGCCACCTCACTCCTTTAGGTACGACCCATCGGTCGCCCTCAGTCGTTTTCCTGTACAACAAACCACGTTTCACAGCAAAATTGTTTTTTATTTCAATAATATTATTAGTTTCTTTATCGTTAAGAATATTAATTATTCTTTGGAGCTCGGAGTCATTTTGTTGAGCAGTAGTTATCCAATTTGTATCGATTAATCTAACTTCCGTATAACCATCTTGCGGTACAGGATTTCGACTCAGAGCATCGACATGACACATACGGGACCCCGGTTTATAGATGATATTAAAATCATACTCTTGTAAAATATCCCACCACCTTGCCACTCGTGGTAACATGTCCTTTTTCTCAAAAGTAGCGCGGACTGAATTGCAGTCAGTAACTATTGTAAATTTTAGCCCTAAAAGGTACACTCGAAATTGTTTTACTGACATTACAACGGCTAAAGTCTCTAAATCGTATGAGGTGAAACGAGCCTCTTCGGGAGAAGTTTGACGACTATAGTAAGCAACAGCACCGAATGGTGAATCTTTATTGGATCTCTGTACTAAAATACCAGCAATTCCTGATTTTGATGCGTCCGTGTGTACTTGTGTTTCATATGTTGGATTATAAAATGCGAGAATAGGGCGTTTTATCAATTCTCCTTTTAGATTGTTAAATGCCTGTTCTTCTACATCTCCCCAATGCCATTCAGAATTTTTCTTCAGCAGTTGAGTTAAAGGCCTAGCGATTTTAGAAAACCCTCTTACAAAACGTCGAAAAAAGCTAGCTAGACCAACAAATTGGCGAACTCTGTGTTGATCGCTAGGACGGGGAAACTTTTCTACCGCTTCTATCTTTTTCTTTCCCGGCCTAACTCCACTTTCATTTACTTCGAACCCTAAGTAGTCTATGGATTGCTTAAAGAAGTAACATTTTGATAATTTTAAAGTCAACCCTGATGCTCGAAATAAATCTAACGTACTACGCAATTTTTCGAAACCTTCATCTATAGTTTTGGAAGGGATAATTACGTCATCCATATAGGCGAACGCGTCTTTAAACCGTGCATTGCCAAGGATATTGTTAATGGCACGTTGAAAATTAGATGGAGCATTAGCTAAGCCAAATGGCATTTTATTAAATTCAAAGTGGCCATCTGGAGTCACAAAGGCTGTAAGGTGTTTAGAAGACTCTGCCATATTTATCTGATAGTAACCAGAGGCGAGATCGAGTGTGGTAAAATATTTAAAGCCCGATAAATTATCTAATTGGTCATCAATTCTTGGCAATGGATAATGTTCTTTAATTGTTTTTTTATTAAGCGATCGAAAGTCTATGCAGAGTCTGTAATCTCCAGTCTTTTTCTTGACTAACAGAATTGGGGACGCATAGTTTGACGTAGATGGTCGAACTATTCCAGAATCCTCCAATTCTTTAACCATACCTCTAACTACTTCGCGTTCTGAGTGAGCTAATCGGTAAGGCCGATAAACAACTGGAGTACTATCACTTAGATTAATCTCCATTTCGATTTCGTTAATGCACCCAAGGTCTTTGGTTGAGAATGCAAAACAATTCCTATATTCGTTAATTAACTTTAATAACAAAGACTTGTCATTATCATTTAGTTCTTCGTCTACATTTATAAGTGAACTATCTATATCTATAAGGCTTGGCAAGCCCTCACTATAACTGCAAACTCTATTGACACTACATGTGTGAATTTCTGATAAGGGGGTAGCACGCACTAGCAGACTACCATGTTTTAAACTGTGTCCTAATGCACTTAAACCCTTCAAAATGACACGTCCTCTACCATCCGTTAATGTAGTTATGCTTTGAATAACTTCGTATTCTTTATTATATTCCCTACTAAGACTGGGTTCTATGAGTACGTCACAACTAATCTTAGGGTCTGAATAAACATTGACCCACGTACAACCCTCTATATTTGTATCACTAGAAACACGCAATGCTACTTTACCAATCTTTTGAATAGACTTATCACAAATTCTAAGCATCTCGTTAGTCTTAATAACTACTACGTGGTCTTGTTCTGTAAAAGATTGACCCAACAACAGAGGAACCTGCAGTAAGTGATCGGAAACGATAAGGACTGTTACTGTTGCTTTTACGGAATCAACTTCAATTTCAACATCAAATTTACCGAGGCAAGTAACTACAGAATCTCCAAATCCCCTTAGAATAGGTAAGTCAGTAATTGACCATCTGCTAGTTAGATTTCGAGCAACCGATTCTCTTAACATGGTACACTGGCTACCAAAATCAATAAAGCAATCAAGGGTAACACCATTTACTATTGCTGATTTAAAATACTTATGATCATTATTATGTTCTCGTGATACGTGTAAAACCGTTTTAGCAGTTATATCTCTTTTGGTGGGGCAATCATTGACAAAGTGTCCTACTTTATTACAAGTAGTACAACGTTTGATTGGTTGCTTACATTTGTAATATGGATGTCCTTGTTCACCGCAATTGTAACATTTAGATTTAACGTTTGTGTTACTTATAGTCTTAGGTTTAAAATGCTTATTGTCAGTTATGCTTGCCTGTCGCGAAACATTATCTGTCCTTTTATTCAACTTAACCCCTTTCAGATATACTAATAGTTTATCGGGTTCTGTATACTGTGCCGCTTCTGCACTAGTTCTTATAGAACGATCCTCAATACCAAACAATATGCAATCTATAGCATTTTTCTTTGAAATATTACATCTGTTTAGTAAAATCATTTTTTCATAAAAGTATTCTTCTAATGGTTCCCCAAAACGAGCTTTACAGGCAAGCATATCTGTCAACAACTGTGCATAGTTCTCGTCACTAGGAAAGGCTGAACGTAATTTATCTTGCCATTCAGACCAAGAAAACATTAGGCTAGGAAGACCTTGATACCATTTTTGTGCAAGACCCACTAATTTAGGTAAAGAGTAGTGGATGATCTGTCTTTCAGACCATTTATAGATTTGGGCACATTCGTTAACTTTCAGGAGCCACATATCAATTGTTTGGTTGCGCTTTGAGGGATCAAATTCTGGAATGACATTTAGAACAGGAAAACGCTCACTGCTACCGTCAGTTTTCATGGTCTGGACAAGATCTTTTAATATTTGAGCTAGTAACATGTTATTTGAATTGGTTACTTTAGAATCAATTATGGGGCTAGTTGACGGCAAAGGTGTAGGAGTTGTAGTTAAAAAATCCCTTGCCTGAACTGTAGCATTGCCGTCCTGCATTGCCTGGATACCGCTGGTGTACCTCGCAATACTGGATCGGCTCCGGCTCCGTGTCACTGGACTGCGGCTGTGCGTTGTTCGGCTTCGCGTAGCCCGGCTGCCACGGCGCGCTAACTTGCTGCCGCTGGGTACTTGGCTACGACTGGGCGGCCTCTGGCTGCGGCTGCGGCAACGTCCCGCCAAGTGGGAGCTGTTTGCCACCCGACTGCGACTGCGCGTCGCTTGGCTGCTGCGTGCCGCCCTGCTGCCGCTGCGGGCAGCCCTGCTGGTCCTGCTGCGGGCAGCCCTGGTCCTTTTGCGGGCCGCCCTGCTGCTGCTGCGGGCTGCCCTGCTGCTGCGGGCCGCCCTGCTGCTGCTGCGGGCAGCCCTGCTGCTGCGGGCCACCCTGCTGCCGCTGCGGGCAGCCCTGGTCCTGCTGCGGGCCGCCCTGCTGCTGCGGACCGCCCTGCTACCGCTGCGGGCAGCCCTGGTCCTGCTGCGGGCCGCCCTGCTGCTGCGGGCCAGCCTGCTGCTGCTGGCCGCCTTGCTGCTGTTGCGGCTGCGACTACGGCTGCGACTGTGGCTGCGGCCACGTGTCAATTGCCGTTTGCTTCGTTTACTTTCCATTTGTGTCGCTGAAATTTTAATATTAACAACAAGTAAATGTTATCCAAACATGCCTGTACTTTATGCCTAATAAAAATCTCACCTTATGTTGTTTTATTTGTAGTGTAATAGAATTATTGGATCTAAAGAAAGCTTGGCAATATTATAGCTATTCTTTCAAAATTGCTAAGAAACAACGCTTGCTTTACAAAAAAGGGATCTAAAATAACTTCATATAACGAAAACCAAATTGAAAAAGTATAAAAGCAACACTAAATAGTAAAAAAAAAACAAATACTTAAAAGTATAAGTAGTGTTCTTCGTTAGTGTCTTAGCTTATGAAATGAAACAACAAAGCAATCGCAAAATAGAAATACACAAAACAATTAGGGTAATAGTAGATTAGATTGCACTATACCTTGATGATTTTCTTTCCACTGGGCGTCTGATAACACCAAAGTTTCACAATATTGAGATTTTCTTTAGTGCTATCCCACTTCTGACTTGTTGGATAGGTCTTTGGAACTTACAACAGAAACTCCACTGTATTTAATAGAAGTTTATTATCCAAATACTGAACACTCAATCACTTCTTACGGTAACACAGTACACGATTTCACTCAACGAATGCTCAGAACAGAATGCCGTGTTCCAACCAACGACCACTGACAAGTTGTCTCATTACATCGTCGGTGACAGATGACAGGTGTAAATACTTAATACTAACCGGAAGTCAATATGGAAACCATAATTAAAGTTATAATAAGTTTGGAACACGGCTAGTAAAACTTAAATGCATGCATGTATTCCTTACTGTTTTAAACAATAATTAATTAAGAATTACTATACAACAAATATTTTATTTGCTAACACTATATAGAGTTGTAAAAGTTTAAGCCGTAAATCAATTACGTATGCCACAATCTACCTGTTTTGCTACGG
The DNA here is from genome assembly GCA_963082485.1 of Eudonia mercurella. Lineage (NCBI taxonomy): Eukaryota > Metazoa > Arthropoda > Insecta > Lepidoptera > Crambidae > Eudonia > Eudonia mercurella. The sequence continues at coordinate 15,677,417 of OY720029.1, forward strand.
TCAGTGGTTTAATTACCGGCTTTTTGTAATAATCTAATATAAAGTGTTTGCTGTGCTAAAATAATGACAAAAACGAATTTATATTTATTTTATTGTTCATACGAATGAATTCTACTTTGTACCGAAATAAGCGAAAACAGTTAACATAATAATACGGCTATAATAGCAAAACTGCAGACTCGTGATTCACATACGAGTATAGCGTTATCCCCAGAAGTGTTCGAGTTTAAAATTCCAGTTTCCTATCGCAGTAAATTGCAGTGGTGGAATGAGGCCTGCATTACCAAACAGCACTGAGAGAAAACAAAGATCGAAATACTTTATTATCGTTCGTTGTTTTCCTGTTACCTATAAACATAAAATAGTTAACTTTATTTTAATTGTTGTTGTTTGTTGTTCCGGCGTTTCATTGTCTTGTTTATGTTTATATTAAATACTTTTCGGGTGGTTTATAGATATAAGAGTATTGGATTAACGCGGAAACTTACTATTGTAATTCCTGTTTTCCGACTTCGATAGGTAGGCATTAAAGTTGAATCATTCATTTGGTTAAAGCCTTCATAGGCATTTATTGACGTTTAAATCTATAAAAATTTATATCTAATACCTTTAAACGAGCAATTCTTGTATACATGTAGGTATATAATTTGAATCTCGGAAACGGCTCCAACGATTTTCATGAAATTTAGTATGCAAGGGTTTTCGGGGGCGATAAATCGATCTAGCTAGGTTTCATTTTTAGAAAACGTCATTTTATCCTTAAAAAACATCCAGGTACTAAATATTAAACAAGTTTTGACTAAACTATTGAATCTTCGAACAGATTACGAAGATACAAACATACGCATTTTTTAAATTATGTTAACAGTGATCATTAATTGTTTTGTTACTGCTTTTATTCGCTTTTTTATTGTTTTATGTGTGTATGTTAGTTGATTTGAAATTTTTTGAGGTTTGGAATCAACGTTTTTTTTTGTAATTTTGAATTCTTTCATTTCTTGCTTAGCTTTGACACAAAGTCAAAGTCAAAGCCAAGTATCTTTTATATCATACAATTACATTTGTTCGTTTTAATAATTATCTAAATTTAAACTAAACTTAAAATTATTTCATTTAAATTTGAGAGCTGAGAGGGGGAGAGAGCGTGAGCGAGAGAGACAGAGCGTGAGCGAGAGAGAGAGAGAGAGAGCCTATTCCATTCCATTCTACTCTATTATTTTTTCCTCGACAGCATTATTTACATCAAAATGTTTCTCGCCAAAGTATGTATGTATAACAAGCTTCTGTACCACCACAGACTTGTTTACATGAACTTAAGCTTTTTACAAGCTGCAACTAATAACAAAAATATGCTCTGTGAAGATAAAGATTTTTAATTAAATTTTTTGTTTGTATCTATAATTTTGTACATTACAGCGCCATGAATAGCATTTCGCTTTTTGAAAGAACGCAGCAGCGTTGGAATATTAACGTGTTTGATAGATACAGCTTATCTGTTTCCAGTCGGACAGCCTTCACCGCTGACCCTCCTCCTATCTGATCGCTTTCGTAAACCACTGATTTCTTGAGAATTGATGTCTTTTGAGGTCATGCACGCTTGATTACGTTAAATTGACACGGCTTGATAAGTTTTCTAATACTATTTCACCTTAATAGGAATGTCTGCCGTTCGAAACAAATGGCCGTACGAAAGCGAAGTAATGAAATGTAACACTTACAAGCTTTATTCGATTGATTATAGTAGATGTAATGTTAAAGCGAATATGAAAAAAACATATGTTCTCGTAGTTTGTTGACATATCGTATGAGTAAAATTAATTTCCTGCCATCCAATCGAGGGCTAGTTCATTTCCTAGTCATAATATGCACGTTTCCGGAGCCCTACTGAGCCGTTGGCAGTTGACCAGCTAGCAACAGAAGTATTGTTCAAATGTACTTTTTGTACTTTTACTTGGTGGTTTGTGGTCCGTTCTCCCTATCCATCCATAGGGAAGGGTCGTTTCCCAGCAATGGGGACATATAAAAATGAGCTGATGATGATGTTGATGATACTCGTATATTGTTAAGGAGGTCGACCACACGACCCGCAGACCCACACATCTTCACTTCGCTTGCAAGACTCGCTCGAATAACACATTTCCAGAAGTGAGTATCTGTCATATGAGCGTTGTCACTTCTGTCTGTCGTCCGTAGTTTTTGGGTTTCAGTTCTTGTCTTAATAATAGGTAAAGAGAACTTCTTTACGCATGCATAATAGATTTCTACAAGTATAAAAAGGGATGTTGGCCTTCTTGTATAACCCAACTGAAACCGTCACATATAAATGTGAAAAAGAGTCTTTCAAGAAGCGATTTGTAGGAGGTAAAATAACTGGTTATACTTGTAAGCATTTTTATTGTCAAGTTCTTATCTTAACCATGGTTTACTTAGCTTAACTTTTACACTACTGTTAAGTAGCATTTAGTTCTCAATAAAAGTTCACGATAAGTGTAAAGGTGAACTTCAAGCATTTGAAAGCTCTTATAAAGATTCACACGTGAACATCAACATCACATTGTATCATAGTGTATTGATAAAAAGTAAGATGTATAAAAACATTTATTAGACTAATAGTAAAAAGTGCTAATCACACTAATATTATAAATGCGAAAGTTTGTGTTTATGTGTGTATATTTGTTGCTTCTTCACGCTGCAACGGATGGATGGATTTGGATAAAATTCGGAATACAGATAGTTTATAGCTTGGATTAACACAAAATACTTTTTATCCCGATATTCCTACGGGAACGGGAACCACGCGGGTGAAACTGCGGGCGACCGCTAGTATTAGGAATAAAAATATGTAGTGTTAAGTGTCAATATTCTACTAAGAAATGTAGAAAAACAATGTTCATTATTGTTTAATGAAAAACTGGCGAACAAAAAAAAAACAAAAAAAAAAACATCGTTTCATGCGTGGTGCCATGGGTTGCCTGTGGTACTATCGCAATGTCTCCACGGTAATCTTAATCTTCCTCTAACGAAGATTTTATGAAGGACGTTTCCCGTTACTTCGATACCTTCCGAGGCCTTCCACCAACAAGAGGATTTCGGCGGGCTGGTTAGAACCACGATAGCTCAATTGGAAGAGCACCTGACCCGGAATGTCAGAAGGGTGCAGGTTCAAATCCTGCTCGTGGAAATTTTTTCAACATTTGTGTTTTTGTAATTTGTTCGCAACAAAATTTGCGTTAAAAATTATTTTGAACATTTTATAAAATAGCTTGCTTATTTCTTAACTGATCTTTAATATTTGTAAAAATATTATGATCGGATGTTAATGACGGTAGTTGTTGACATTGAATGGGCGCCTTTGGCTTACAAAGTAAAAAGTGTTGAATAATTTCGGCGGGCTGGTTAGAACCACGATAGCTCAATTGGAAGAGCACCTGACCCGGAATGTCAGAAGGGTGCAGGTTCAAATCCTGCTCGTGGAAATTTTTTCAACATTTGTGTTTTTGTAAGAGGATACACATTTAGACGTCCTAAACGCTTCCTAGATGATCCCGACGATCCCATAACAATTGCGAACGCCCCCCACCCCCACCCCCGCCCGATTCTCTAAATGCCACTACACATTTACAGAATACACTAAACATGCACACCAATGTAGCTCCCAGAAACCGTACTCGTAGAACAAGGGTACGACGAGCCGGTTCACACGCGCTCTATACCTGGATCAGAGATATACCTGGGCGCTTCTCCCCACCACCATGGCCACGCTCAACCCGAGCCGAGGTCCGAGCCTTTAGAGTTGCCCTCGGGTTGTACCGCTCCCTGATCCGATCCAAACCTCACGAAGAATCTAGTAGGGCACGGAAACAGGCACTAGTGACGCCGTTCCCTCTAGAAAACCTCCGAAGGTGATTCGTTTCACACGGCTTGAGTATATTGTGATTTATGTTAATTATGGATTATCGCGACGTTCTAAATTATCGCGACGTAGAAAAACTTTTTTGATGTGGCCAAGCACTTCGTCGTAGATCGAACATTTAGTTTTATCGAGACAACGCGAACACGAATCTTCGCCTTCAAGTGTGGCCGTAGCATTAGAGCAGCGCTAAATGAGGCGGATCGCCCGTCAGGTCTATGAATCTACGTGAAAGTGAAACAGCACCGAACACGCGCCGTGCGCCCGCCTGAATACCAGAAAGATAGCAAGAGCAACAATTAAAAACATTATGGCAATACATTAACTCGAAAGCAACACGCATTAATCTAAAGTACCACAGTTGCAATTTGTACACCACGATCCCTTTTGTAATTAACAAAAACCTGTTATTGGATAAAATGGTAATTAAAGTATACCGCCTATTGTTTCCTTTGTCTCATTAAATTGTAACATAAAAGAGATAATAGGTCTTAAATTGTAGTATGAATTAATATTATGTAATTTTTCTTATTTTACAATGTACGTAGTACTTGGGTTTCATTTTAACTGATGGTAGCTGACGATAAGAACAGCTATCTTACCACAAAATGTTGGAACATACCATTAACACGCTCAGGTTAGATAATGGTAACAAGTCAGACGGATTTGGAACAAGATCTAGTTTTTTTTTTAGTACTTGTATCGGCTGCCGGGAAGGCTGTCGGCACAGCGACGGAGGCTGATTGGTAAGGAATAGGGAGCTGACTTACCCGGCGAGCTGACGTTGACGGCCGGCGTAGCCACGACATGACTGTCTTGGAGATGGAGCTGATGCTGGTAGAATTCTGAAGAAGGAATTATTATAAACTACTACTACTAAAATACCTTAACTATTTTACTATATACTTGTCTGCCCAAAATTAGAAAGTTAACTAAACGTTATTACGTTATAAAAATTCTTAACTGATCTTTCAATATTTGTAAAAATATTAAGATCGGATGTTGATGACGTAGTGTCGACATTCCTTTGGTTTATAGAGTAAGAGTTAGTTTTGGTTAATTTTGGCGAGTTTGATTGAGCAACCATAGCATAGTGGTAGTGCACCTGACCCGGCATGCTTGACATGCCGGGTCAGGTGCGGGTTCGAATCCCGCTCGGTAATTTTTTCATCACTGTCTTTTTTCAAATCATAACTACATAATATAGCAATGTGAATCACTATCTGCTGGGGCACGAGCCTTCCCTATGGATGGATAGGGAGAACAGGCCATAAATCTCCACACGGACCCAGTGCGGGTTGGTGGTTGTTCCGAATTCTTCCGAAACACGGAGGAGCGGGAGATGATACATTTTGGTCACCCATCCGATGACCGGCCTTTGCAAAAGTTGCTTAACCTCAGTACTCGCAGACCGAGCCCGTTAACCACTGCGCCATCGAGCTCCTCAATGTGAATGCAAAGATAAAAGTAATAAAAATCATTTAGTGCGTTCAAAATGAAACTTGCGCAGTTTGTACTAGAAACATAAATTATGTTACCTACTGTGTTTTTGTTAGAAGCAAATAAAGTTATTTACTGTTATTATTATTATTATTAACAACAATGCACTAGATGGGTATGAGAATTCTATATTTTTGTTTTATTATTTAGAACAAATAAATTGTTAAGTTAAATGTAGGTATATTAAAGTTTAAGTTCTCATGTAAGTGGCTGTACTTATTCTCTTTTATGAGAATAAATTTCTTTAAACCTAAACCTGCTTTGACTACACAAATTTAAATTAGAATTTAATATAAATGTAACATTAAAAAAGTAAACGTTGCTATTACTCAAGGCGCCATATTGGTCGCCGGAGGCAAGTATACAATACTTCAAAGGCCGGATATTCTAAATCTTGCGTGAACAGGAAAATCGTGTTGCATTTCACTGCGTTCCTGCTAGCCCAGCTTTTTAGTTTGCATGCAAAAGATTACATTGTTGGCGTGCCAACTGTTCGCACACATGCCACTACCACAGGAACTAGAATTTACTTTGAAATGAAAACACTTTTACGGATCTACTCGCGTTTACTTTACACATTATACGTAGAGACGCGGATGGTTATGTAGGACCTTCTCTCCTACTAACGTGATTCGGGAGAAGAGGGTCATACCTACCGAAAACCCTAGCACATCTGTCAGTTTAATCCGGGACCATCGATTTGACAATCTCCAAAAATTCACCCTGGCAGCAGCCCGTAGACTATGAAAGCCCTAAAGTTTCTCTATGAATGCCAACCCAAGCAACGTAACAGTGCTCTAGAGCTAAAGCCTTCTAACCTTAGGTGTATAGCTCATCATAACTTTTAAATTTCAATAATTATGAGACTGTCGTTCGTAAGGCCAAGCGAATACTTGGTTTTATCATGCGTACCACCAAACCTTTTAGAGAACAGAAATATTTAATAGTTCTTTTTAATTCTTTAGTTCGTACCCGATTAGAATACTGTACATCTGTGTGGTCACCAATTTATAAAATAGATACCAACAGAATTGAGTCTGTACAAATGCAGTTATTGAGACAAATGTGTTGTAAGTTCGGCTTGAGGCGTAACGATCGCCTTCAGCATTTTAAGTTTTATAGTTTAGAGAATAGACGTAAACACCTGGATCTGCTTATTACATAAAATCGCAAATGGTTCCTTGAGTGATGAGTTGCTCCAATATTTGAATATTCGCAACCCTCGTTTGTTCAACGTTCCACTATCCAACAATAATGTTTCTCAAAACAACCCACTTTATCGTATATGCGAAGCCTATAACAGTGTGCGCACTGAGCTCGATATTTTTCATCAGAGTGCTATTTGCTTTAGGAATAACTTGTTTAAAATTACTTTTAACTTAAACACTGTATCTATCTAATGCTGCATGTTGATAATATTCTTTATTTTTTATTTTAATGCCGTGTACAATATTTAGGTTAACAAATTTACAAAGAAATCTAAATCTAAATGTATGACAAATTGAATGTTACAGTTTGTTATCTGTTTTTGTACCTATCTAATAAATAAATAAATAAATAAGATCAAGGGATCTTCATCATCATCAACACATCACAGTGCTCTAGAGCTAAAGCCTTAAAACTTAGGTATATAGCTCATCATAAGCCACTCAACTGCTGGCCAAATGCTGGCAGAGGACTCTTGATCTTATGCAGGAGACCGTTGCATTTGGGTATAAAAAATGTGACGTTTGACATTCTTCATATCTATCTCTCTCTCTTTCTCTTCCCGACTATATATCCCACATGGTGGTGGGGTCAGCCTTCCTTACCATTTTCCTCCACTTCGCTCTATCGTCAACATCCTGTTCTGTTACCTGGCAGTCCCTCATGTCTCTTTGCACTACATCCCTCCATCTTGTCTTGGGTCTGCCTGACATTGCCTGACTTTGCCTGCCTTGACATTCTTCATATCTGTTGATTAAAAAAAATATAGACCGAAAACGGAAGCGCATTTCATCCGGAAACTTTTACTACCCAAGTACAATATGAGTGATCTTGACTTCGCTTATTTATTTGCTAAATAAATGAAAACACACGGCGTTACATTTTTTTTTTAAATAATATCTATTAAAATCTTGTTTATAGAAACCATGGTAAGCGTATCACGAAATTAAAGTTTCTCTTAAACACGCGCATAGTAAATTTCTCAACAAGAAACCCTTATTATTTCGCCAAGCCAAATGGTTGATTTTGGATACGTGAATAAATTCACGGTATTTGTATCTATATATGATGAAGGTAAAAGGAAAACTATCACAGATAAGTAGGTTTTACATGTTTACGAGTAACAGGTGACCAACTTATAAAATGTACTTGGCGCAGTACAAATTCCTCATTGGGAACTACTTAAATAACGTTGTCAGGTATGTGAAACCGGTAGTATCTACATATAAGTATATCAGCTATTTCAAAATATACGCATTATTGAGTTGGGCTACGAAACCCTACACTGCGCGTGGCCCGACACGCACTTGGCCGGTTTTTTTAGCATTGAAGTGGTCTCATTTAATCTGTCAAAAGAAAACCAACTTTGAACGAAATAAAATCACGATAGAGCCCCAGTTCACATTTCATTGAAGCTCGTTTTCCATGATCAGTTTTTATTAGTAATCTCGTCAATGCGGCTGTTTATTAAAAATAAAAATTAAAAAAGCTTTAATTAAAATAACACAATGAAAAAGAAAAACCGAATGAGAAAACGTTTATTGGACACTTCAAAACAAATAAACATATAAAAAAAATACAAAAACACTTTTTAATCGTCATAAAGATGATTAAACTACGAGTACTACACATTCGGTCTACCCATTAATTAATTAAATACTCCATTGCACCCACAAGACACATTAAATTAAGACCAAAGTTTCATTTATTATAATTATAATTTAAAATCAAAAACTTTCATTTAAGTGATCATTTAAGTGATCATAAGTGATCTACACAGGGTTCATGGACAATACATAGATTCATATAAAGTGAAGTCAAGAGAGACGTGCCACTCCACCACCCATTTAGACAAGTAAAATAAAGTACATCCGTGATCCTGGCGCATGCAACGGTGCTGAAATATCACATACCTACTTAAAAAAATATGAGCGAATACATACAAAAAACATCTTTAACAGACGAATTAACAAACTCCTCCTTTTGAAGTCGATTAAAAACAACAAAAAACGTGGTAAGAATCCCATTAAGAATCGCTGGCTATGAAACAAACTTGAAATAAAATAGACATTGAATTTCTAACTTTGATATCACAGGGTAAAAAGTGGATTCGCAATGTATTTTTTGGTACTTGTAGATTGCTCAAACACTCTGTGATCACACGTCTAGAAGATTATGTAAATGGGGCATTAGGGATAGTCATTTAAATTAATCACGCAAAGGAGGCAGGCATTGTCACCGAGGAGCGATCGACCGCACGCTAGCGTTACTACGTAACCACATTGCATAAATATCACGCATTTCTCGCTTTCGAACTCGAATCGGGGAATAGTTACGTGAGTAATACAAAATAGTATTTCGATTTTCATGCTTTCGTTTATATTTGGGTAAAGATTATAAAAGTGCTACTAACATTATGTTAGGTACGTCAAATCCCAGACCCATAATCATAATGTAGCTAGGTGAAATCTGATACTAGTTTGTTACAAATTCAATATTTGACGACAAACACATCTGTTTCTGCTATGATCATGGACCCTGCAAAAGTTTCAAAACGTCAAAATAATATAAATAAGATTATGAGTTTCAAAGGGATTAATTTTACTAATGAAGAAGCTCATGGCTTCTTGGAGATGGAGATATAATTCAAAGTATTTTATTGAGCTTTCCTAAGACATTAAAATCAGTTGGCGTAAAATCAGAGCCCATTATTTCATCGCACGCTTTCAATGCTACCAGTTCCACACGTGCGTAACCTAAATCAATTATATCCAAAACATTTTAATGTCGTTTCAGCGATTACATTTCCACGATATTTCCCCGAATTAAAACGGTGTTGTACATTATAATCAGTTCAGTTTCAAGCTAAAAGCGCGACATAAACGTAATTCCATTAACTCGCTTATCCATAAATCAGCTTTTGTTTACGCGTCCGCGCCGCTCTGTGGTCCGTGGTAGGTGCTGCGCAGTTAGGCGGCTGATTCTGGAGACCATCTGAGCCGTCGGAGCGAGTCAGTCACCCGCCCGCCGTCGCCGCGTCGACCGCGCGTCACCGCCGCGCCCGCCCAAACTTTCAGTCGAAAACGTGTGTTGATTGTGCTTGTGAATTCTGATTAATGCTGTTAAGCTGTATGGAGGTGCGTTGCGGTGCTCTAAGTAAGCGGAACGGCGACGACGCGACGGTGATTTGTTCTGTGCTTTTAAAAAGGATTAATGGATTTTTGTGCAAGTATGTTGATGTTATTTTTTTATTGTTAACGTGTTTTTAAAAGTTTTGTGTACGCTTGCTTGATAGTTTTATGGTTTAGGTGTATATATTTAAAGTTAACAGTAATTTGACGATCATTGATAAAATTAAAGACTACCCTAGAGGTTTTATTTAATGCGATAAAATCTGCATTAACAATAGCAAATATAGTAGTTATATTAAAAAGTCTATAAGCTATAGTATTTTTTTTACTTTATTGTCTAAAGAACTACCTACGTGCGGTTGGACCCTTAAAGGCTCTCATCTTGACCCGAGAAATCAGATCAGTAAAGGAGACAGGTGTGGAGTTGAAAATAAATAAAGCTGTCACGAAAAATCGTGATAGAGCACCTCAAGAATAGGGAGGAAAACGTCTATTAGATACAGAGGTAGGTAATACTCTTATATAATCTAGGTAGTATTTTTGGATTGATCTTCAAAATTGTTTAGATGTTATTATAAAAAAATATATTCATACGTTTTATGTGTACAACAAATTAATTTAATTAATTAATATAAAATACAAAATATACATACTTACGAAAAATATGTACATGGGTGATTTCTTCTAGTAGGCTTCCAAATGGAAAATTGGGACGCAAAGAATGGTACGCTATTTTTGACGAAACAATTACAATATAGGTTAAGTACTTATAGGATATATAAAATCTAGGATAAAGGATAGTATATAGAATATAGGCTTTAGATTTATTTTACTTGTCAAATATCTCAGCGTCTCAAATAAAATGACCAATATTTTATTTCAACTTACCTCTACTAAATTACAGTTTTCAAAAGAACCTATTCATCAAACTCATGTTTTATCTTAACCATTTTATAATCTTATTAGAACAGAAAAATCAAAATTGGCGTCCGATGTTTAATATTGATAATTACAAGCGTAAGTCCTACTAAATGTGATTTATCGTTATTTCTTGTTATAAATCACGCTATTTTCTCGTTACATTTGTTGCAGCACTTAAAGTAAATGTATACTGTTGGTTTCACACGCGATTCATGTTTAATCCTTTTTAAATATCGCTTTCTGTTGTTATGTAATGTATAATATTAGATAGGGTTTTTATATGCCTTAAAATAAGAAAAAGTAAAGAGTACTTGAAACTATGACTTGGCTCTATATTCTTGAAGCATATGCATGTTTAACGCAAAATGAACTTTGACTTTGAATTCTGGTTTATTATTAATGTCTCTATTAAGGTCACTGACTTTAACATAATATATAAAACTAAAACTAAATAATCTTTAAACGAAATCCTTCTACCAACTAATGAGGATTGATTGACGAAGGTTGAAAGATGAGTCAACAGCTTATATGACAGTACGTCAATGCCTACTCCACCAGCATTTTCTGGATTTAGTGACGGTTGGAGTGGTTGCCAAGCATTTCGCCAAAAAACCCCACGAATATTAGTACGAAACTTTTCATCGCAAAAATACGCCACCAATTTTCGCTCGGCAGTTTTGTGAATTTCATTTTTTAACAAAATACAAATATACTAAATAAGTAAGTACGAGTATGTAGCCTATATTATACTGTCCCACTGCTGAGCAAAAGTGTCCATCATTGAAATCAAATCATCGCTACAAATTGTTGGTTATTGGCCTTATAGCCCCGCTTGTCAAATGCGGGTTGGTGACCACAAACCCGGGCTAAGCATCGGACTTAATCCGGTAAAATTAACGGAAAAATTTGGTACATCACATTCTATTGTTCTCACTCAGTTTCACTCAAACGGCATATCAAAGATCGAGGCTTAAGGAACACAGAAGGCAAAGTGAAACTCGGCCGCCATAACCGTACCGTTAAGGAGATAAGAGACCCAAAGACACTACGGCTAAAGATAAACGCGGCGTTAACAATGCCGAACCATGTACTTACTTTAATTGTTATTAACTTGGTCTTGTCTATACTGGCACAATAAAGTAAAAAATATTATCGAAGAGTTGAAAACAAATGACGTCTGATATTCGTTGTTCTTGAAAAGAGTTATTGAACTGTCAGAACTCTTTCAGTTTTAAGACCATTTCAACACCTTATTTGCAAATAAACATAACTTGACTTTGAATTGATTTTTGGAATATACGAGTAAAAACATTTCGATCGTCCTGGGATACTTTTTAATTTCACCATCGATAACATCGATAATTTTGAAATTGAAAATAACAAATAAGACAGTTACTACGAGACATAACATTTTATGTATCGTTTTCAATTTGTTTTTCGGTCGGAGTATATTCGATATAGACACGGTGGCTTTGAGTACACGGAGGGAGCACTCGTAATTGGTATAACAATATGAGAATAATTGGTAATCGCTCCAAAGTCACACCTAAGTACCTACTGAAATAGAGTAATATGAGTAATACCATTTCTAAATTACGCTTTTGCATTAACTGCGCTATATTTATGTCGGCAACGAAAAAAAACACTTGGACTCAAACCTACCACCATTCGCAATTCGCTAATTGCTTTTAAAATATTGAGGCTGAGACTTCGGGTTTCCTCAATCATTTAACCATTTTTTTTACCTTTGACACCTTCAGGTGTACCTATAACTAAGCTGGTTGGTTTAAGGACTCCTCTTCAAACAGAACTTTTGATAACAACCGTGTAAAATTGTTTAACGTGCCTTTGGAGCACAGTGAATATCGAGTGGGCGTACGTGGTGGTTTGAAGCACGTCCTCCCTATCCTTCCTATTCCGTATGGATGGAAGGCTCGTGCCCCAGCATTGGGGACATTATGAGCTGGTGATGATGATCATCGAGACATTTTTATTTGGTTACCCTTCCGAAGACCTGCAAAAGTTTTATTCATTTGCAAAATTCGAGCGGCGTCGAGCTTCTTATGTTGATGATGATGACTTAATTAAAGTTTTTATAGAGAACCTATATTAGATGTGTACCTATATGTATGATTAGATATACTCGTACCTAATTGTATAACCACCATGTAATCCAGCCGTCTGAGTTGTTTCATATAGACATAAAACAACCAATCTGTCTAGGATCATGGGTACACGTAGGTTTGGTTAATAAAAAGTTTCGTTTCAAACTTTGATTTTACCATTGAAAATGGTTATCAGATGCAAATCGCCTGAGACGTATTTTTGACCATAGCTCCAAGGATTTTGAAAGAATCGAGATGGAAATAGTACCAAAAGTTGAGGAATTTATCAAGACACGTGTGAGCGTTTGAATTTTGAAAATCGACTGGAAACTTTTTTTGGAATTTTGAAAAATGTAAAAAAAATCGGGTTTTTTGGGGGGTGTTTGTATTACTAAATTGTAAATATTTCAAAAAATAAACCGACTTAGAAAAAATGAAAAAAAGGGGTCCTAGGGTATTCGATTAGCTACAAAATGGTGAAAAAATTTTGAAAATCGGTTTATAATTGTGACTTGTAGGTGGTCCCTTAAGATTTGGTATTGTAGAAAAACGGGTATTTCCGTATATAGCTTCTTGATGTAGCTTCTTTGATTATTGACCGATCGTCATGGTAATGGTTTTAAACGATGCGGATGCAGGCGAAAAGTACATTCAAGTTTAAATTGTGTTATTTAAAATAAAATGGTTTTTTTAGTAAATTGTTGTATTCATTTTCAATGCTCCGATTCTTGCGGGGACTGCAAAATCTGTGAATTTTTTCTATTCTTTTATGAAATGTAACAGATTAAGTAACAGATGTAACATATTAGATAACTTAACACAAATATAACTAGCCTTCTCTTTCAGTCACAGTTACAGTTAGTCAATAATAAATTCAGTATCAAATTAGCATATGAAGACGCTCAAAATTCTCGTTAAAAAATTCTAACAATACCTTAAGGCAATGCACCATTTTGCCAGCTCGGCGAAATTGAATGCGCAAACCATTTCGAGCACGCTGCACTCATTTCGATTAAAACAGAACACCCTAAAACGTTGAAAAAAGCAAAATGGAAGATACAAGACCGCTTTTTGTCTAACAGATAAAAGATAAGGCGGGCCCCAAACGACGTTAAAGGGAAGGGAATTTCTGAAAAAAGGACTACCCCAAGATACGACTTGGGCCACCTGTTATATCTTTAGTACGACAAGCTCTTAGGGGAAATAAATCAGTATAACAATGAGTCTGTCCAGTGTCCATTTAGCACAATGTGTTTTTCATTTCGCTAATTGGTAGATTGCTTTATCAGTGAGACTTGTTTTAAACATCATTATATTATAATAATCGGGAGTTCTGGTTAGACCATTGGAAACTTTGTACGTGTTTGGTTGTATTGGTTGTTAGTGGTTATTGTGCTATCACAAATGTGTCTATTTGCTAATATTTTTTGTCTATAGGATTTGGTCGTATCATCTTGTCTGATAGCTGATACCTAGGACTTGACTTTTTTAATTTTCACGGAAATTTTATTTATAAGTAGACCTTTGCAACTACTAATTTCTAAATAGTTACATATATTTAGTAATATAGTTATATAGGTAGTGCAAACGATGAAATATTGTATTATATATCGTTAACTACCACCTATGACTTCATCAGCAAGCACACGTGTAGCAGGCAATTGATATATTTTAAAAATAACTTTTTTTATTGGATTTCTCCTTTTTGCGGCTTTGTCAGTTTGGAATGTGTGCTGTCACAAAAAGCTTTAGCGCGTGCCCCTGGGAACATTCCACTTGCTCGTGATAAAAAGTAGCCTGTGGTACTATATACTCTCCAACTACCTTTGTGAAAAATGCCATGTTCCTTATTCACTGTTTGATGCAAAGGAATAACAAACAAACATATAAATACACTATTACACTTATAATATTAATGAGGATTATCATGCTATATATAATATTATGATAGCTAAATGTTGTAAAGATCAAAAGTAATTTTGCGTATATGTCCAAAATACCCTAATAATAAATGTTAGTTTTCATGAATTTGGTTAAAACAATCAAATTAGTCTGATACTACTTACTCGTCTTCAGTTTGCGATTGCTGAAGTTAAGTAACTGTTACGCTTAATTTATTTACGATCTCTTTGGTCGAGTGGCTTGCTCACCGGTTTTCATGGTGTCGCCATTTCCGAGGTCCCGGGTTCGAACTCCGGTCGGATCAATTTAGAAATACCTGTTTTTCTATATTGTTTCGGGTCTGGGTGTTTTCTATGTTTAATAAGTATGTATTTAAGTATATTAAGTATGTTTATCCATTGTCTAGTTAACCATTTATCGAGTTTCTTATGGAAGCTTTTCTTGGGGCTAGATAATTAGTGTGAGTGTGGGAAACACTTATTTATTATTTATTTATCAAACCTATAATCGTTCAACTTCTAGGCACTGATCTGATCAGCTTATGATCAGGTCATCATACCCACAAAATAAGGAGACGTACAAGGTATCTAATACATACCACACTCGGGCAACGCACACATCTCGGAATAGTCGAGCGCACGCAGCTGTTGCGAGATTTCGTGTCCTTGAGAGGTTTTTGTTTTTTCTTTCTTTTTCCTACTTCCTCCAACATGATCGGAACCTTTTTTATTACTTTAATCCTCTTTCATTCAAGTTCTATCATTTATGCTTCTCGTACTTCTATTCCGCATTACTCATTCGTCCATCCATCACCTTTTATTCCAAGCAGTGGGTGTTCTGCTTTCAAATTATTAATGTAACTATTTTATCTTTTAATCTATTTTCTATATACTATACTAGCTGACCCGGCGGACTTCGTACCGCATTTCTTTTTTTTTTAATATAGCCTATGTTACTCAGCAGTAATGTAGCATTACAATGGGGAAATAATTTTTTAAATCGGTCCAGTAGTTTTTGAGTTTATTCGTTGCAAACATACATACAAAAATACGAAGATTTCCTCTTTATAATATTAGAATAGATTTGCTTAGGGGAATTATTTTTTCAGAACACAGGTTTTTTAATTTATAAATGAAGGGACACAGGTAATTTTTTATACAATAGTTTCTTAACCTACTTATTACTATAACATTTCCCTTTTTATGAGAGTGAGAGTCCATGAGAGGTTGTATATGTCCCTTTGGCCACACTCGAAACTTTGGTTTCGAAACCAGATTCGGTTGCTGGAGCGCGTTTGTATGAAGCTTATCTTCCGAGTCTCCTATTTTATCTGCTGGTCCAACGCGCGTACAAAAGTTAAAGCAGTTTCATATAGTTTCAGCTGTACCTATTATAAACTTGATATTACTAAGAAAGTTGGGGAACAGTTAACAACTACTTCAGATCTGAATCGAACTATCAAAAGCAGTTACCTGACATCTGGCATAATTGTCTAGTTGAAGTCAAAACTCTCTGTGCAAGTTGTACAATCCAGGCCAACATAAGGTTTCGTTAGAAGGTATTATTTGTAAGACAACTCAAGTTTATTTATTATGTTCTAAGCAAATCAACAGCTCTATAATTACGAGTAGTAGCTTTAATTAAGAGTTGACAATAGTAAAATTATTTGTCATTAACAAACTAGCAGCTCTATAAAGGTATGCCTATCACTCGTATACTAAGTAGTTTGCATCAATCCAACTTCAAAAACATTGATTAAAATAGTCCTTATGGTCTATAAAACACTTTACGAAAATCTTGGTCCCTGAATAAAAAGTATAAAAACATCATAATCATCCTCTTATAATGTCCTATTAATGGTGGACTTAGGTCTTACTACGTTTGTAGAATGTATTATAGAGCATGGTTAAACAGGCAAAAGCAAATACCGAGTTTCGGCCAAGACTTAGAAGCGTCGGTGGCAAAGCGGAATGACGACATTACCAGGATAGCGTGGAAGCCACTCATCTGCCACTCATCTCTGTCCAAAGCCATACGCATCCACGCGTATGGCTTGGAACAGGGATGAGTGGCAGATACGAAAGGAGACTTCTATTCAGTAGTGGGTATCTCCGGGCTGAAATTATGAAATAGGGCTTAACCCACAACGCTGACGACGCTGAAGTATCATACATAGCATTTTAAACATTTATTTGGTTACAAATATCAACACCATGATGCTTAGTACACTACATATTACTATGAATGCTTTTATCTTTGAGGCAGACATGCCACATAATTTTCCAATTCCGAGGAATTATCCATTACAATAATAAAACTACAGTTATAACGACGATAAGTGTTTATATATTAAGAGAGAAGACAGATATGTTTTCCAAATGTAGCGTTGGAATCACCTCTCGTTGACTCTCATTTATTCAATGTAATGAGTGTTAGAAGACAGCACAACCACAACGCTACCTCTGTGGTCTAGTCGTTAAGACCACCGGTTTAGATCCAGAGATCCCGGGTTAGATTCCCAGCGGAGGGTACATGTTTGTGTACTCGGTTTGGTTGGTGGTAGGGCTAGCTACCACCATCGTCTTTTCTTAAGCGGACGAATGATTTGATTGTTTTGTTATCATGGAAACTGTCAAAACAATACGAAGTCAGCCGGTCAGTTAGTTTTATCTAAATAATTTGCAATAACGTCAATGTTTGTAGCACTGTTGTGTTCCGGCAGCTAGATATAAGATAGCCAGTGCCTCAGTAGTTGAGGATTCCAAGTGAAGTGCACTTCCACCTTCTGCCTTATCATCACTTCACATCAGGTGAGATGAAGGCCCTGAGCACAGGGCATTAAAAAAAAGTGCCTTTCTATTGCTGAATTGACCCTTCACATGTGTTTTTCTTTATTCCTTTATCTTGATTGAACGTTACGTTAAAAATTATTACAGATTGCGCCAAACTTCTAGTCCCCTCTGAAGTTGGCGCGATACGCGTCGCAGTAGTAAAAAATAGGCGTCAGTAGGGCGAAGGCGGGGACGAGCGGCAGGGCCTGACTGTGTACAGCTGCGCGAAGCAACTTCAGAGGGGACTATTTAGAAGTTTGGCGCGATCTATACGTATGTACGAGTATATTTGTTTATTTGCAAACAAGACATAGGATACTGATAGAAGTTAGGTGTAAGTAATTTTCTCAAACATGCTTAGAATTCAACTCATTATTTTGTACACCAACTTCAAAATAAACTGTAATTATTGCTGTACTGATCAAACATACGCGAGCAGCGGCCAGCAAAGTTAGTACAAAATATACGTAATATTTAGCAGGCCAAATAAATTACTATGAAAACTCATAAGTAAACTCGATCAAGAAAGGTTATTTTATTGAATGCTTTTGTTATTATAGTCTCCGTGCTCGCTCCTTGTCTTTATGCTGTAATATGGTTTTGAAGTGAACTTTTAACAACAAAGTCACGTTTTATAAAAAAATTGTTAAAATTTTCATTTTCCTTCTTATTTCTGAAAGATATAAATATAATTGAAAAAGTGCAAAAGTGTATTTAGTACAACTTTATTAACTGAATTCTGAACTTGAAAAAGTATGACACCCTTAAGACCCAAATCTTCAACCCTAAAACTATTTAAAGTGCATTAACGATAATAATTTCCAAAAATGCATTAATGATAATAATAATTAAGAACTTATCTCCTTTTTTAGTTCACTAATATTATACGAAAACCAGTGAAGTAGCTAGCGCTTGTCCCACATAAGTCGGTATATCACCCGGTGGTTGATAACGTCGGTCAACCGCTACGGGCTTGAATGTTCTCCCAAATGTACGTAGCGGCCACACGATACGGATCGCGGCGACTACGGCCGGCCCTCAGTGGCCCAAACAAGCGCCGAGGATTAGTGGCTTAGGCTGCGACTACATGGGCAGTATTAACAATTTACGCTCGCGTTTAGGGTTAAGACAAACCACTTTTATGATTCTGAATACAAAAATTTCAAAACGTTTTAATTTTCAGTTGGTTGAAGTAATTGAACTTTTATGAATGTCAATTAATGCGCTATCATCGGTTCCTGAGTCCGCAGGGCGGGAGACCTTGTACTGAGAAGAACCAGCAAGGAAATTCCGAAAGGGCATTTCTTGTCTAGCGTATAGCAGTTGTAGTATTATAATTCTCTCTCTCTCTCTCTCCCTCTCTCTCTGAATTATAAAAATAGGTTTTTTTTTTTTCGAACTGTTACTAGCCTGCAGACGTGTATATAATCTAAGCCAACAGCAGTGCAAATGTCTCACATTCCTCCTCAAACATTGTATGTGTTCATTTAATTTTGTGCCAATCATTCCTTAAAGATTCTTCTTCGTCAGGCCATTGCTCATCGTTTTCTATAAGTCCTGCCGCGTTGTCGTTTTCTTGTTTCACCGATCCACTCTATAGTTGCTTTAAATCTATAATTCGTCCTAAAATTTTTAATAGTTCGGGCAGCCGAGTGTAGATGGCGTTACTATTTATGTAGGTACTATAAACAAGCAACTCAGTTTCGAAGTATTGCTTACAAACATGCTCTAGCCCTTACATAATCTACAGAGAGAGAGCTTGCGGCCGAAATATAAACAAGGAAAGTCTACACAACTTCTTTATAGCGAACTACTTAGCCATCGGGGAAAGAATAGCCGTTAACGATGTATATTTGTACAGTAAATCTCTCGATTTCTTCCTCCTATCGATATAAACAGGAGCGAGCACTGCGTATAGAAGTGCTTTAAGAATCACAAAGTCATTTGCAATTCGTTTTTTGATTTAAACGTGAATAAAGGATAATGTTTTATTTATGTAGTTTCTTCGTTTTTAAGCTTATGCAGATGGTTTGAATCGTCAGATGTAAAAAATGTTATGTAAAATAAATGGATTGAGATAAAAATTCAAATAATTTTTAACGCAAATTTTGTTGCGAACAAATTACAAAAACACAAAATTGTTTTGGAAATTTTTTCAACATTTGTGTTTTTAGATTGAGATACTTTAACATTGCAATTTTACAGCTAAAAAATTAAATTGCTTGACTGGAACCTTATAAACATATGTCTTAAGATCAGCTTGAACCTGTGTCTGTGGTTTCAAATATTAAAGAAGACAAACTTTTAAGAACCTTCGTAAAATTTTCATAAATGTGATAACCAACTAACCAAATGCAGACAAGGCGAATCCAACAATCCCAAGAAATAAAACTAAAACGAGGAAGCAGCTAGTTACAAAAACGTCAAACTTAGTTCTGACAAGTCAAATATTACTTGGAGAGAGAAATTATATTTTTTTCTTTATTCAACTTCAGCGTTTCATACTAAAGATACTTAAACTTTTATGCTTCCGTTGTGAAACTTTCTTTCCGTTGTCAAATGTCAAAAGATAATTATATATTTTTTAAACTGTCCATTGTAAAAGAGGACTACGGACCTTTTTTCATTGAACCAGTTTTATAGTGTTCAAAGTGTAACGCCTACTCTTGCATGTAAAATGTTTATTTTTAGCTTTACGCTTCTCTATAGGCTCCCTTTTTAAACACTTCTCCGGACTCAACGGTAACATTGTAGGCATATACAGAGATACATGTCCAAAATAAGTTAATCCTCTTACAAACCGAAGTTTTTATTATTGCAACGTCTAACTTATTTATTTTATGGGTCACTCAGTAATCCTTTATAGATACTCGTAAGCAAAGCGCATCGGTAAGTACATTTAAAAAAAATAACATGGCTATACCATGCCATAAATCTTAGTATTTTTTTTTTCATTTTTTCACTTCCCATTTGATCAACGATAGTAAGGATTAAGGATCAAGAACAAAAATGCACCACAAAAATGGCCGCGTTTGCTCACACATACTATATCTAAATATCTAAAAATAGCATCAACAGCTTATTAAAAACGTTTAATCTCGAACATAAAGATCAATTAATATCGTAAAATATTTAAACATAAAACTATAGTCGATCATCCTATTTTAAATAAGACCACAAAAGATAATTAATTAAATTTATCTTATTTATTATCCGTTTATTAGGAATCTAGTACTATGATTGAAAATTTCCGGTAAGGAAACTGATATTCTTTTCATAAATATCAGTAGGTATCATTAGATATCATTATCATAGGTTTTAATCAAAATTATCTCTGCACGCTAATTGGTCAGTATTCGCTAATCCTCGTATTGAGGAGGTAAAAACCAGTGTAAAAATTAAAGATAAGAATGTGGACCTTGTGGACACCACAGTGTTTCTAGGATACAAAGCTACAGTGGGGCCCACATATAGATAAATTGTCGAGTAGACTGAGCTCTGCGGCTTATGCAGTGATGAAAATTCGTCAGATCACTGACATTGAAACAGCTAGACTTGTTTACTTTAGTTATTTCCATAGCGTAATGTCGTACGGCATTTTGCTGTGGGGCAATGCTGCCGACATTCAAACTATCTTTGTGCTGCAGAAGCGGGCTATTCGAGCAATTTATACCTGAAAGCTGGTAATTCTCTCAGGGAGAGATTTAAAGATATTAATATAATGACAGTTGCATCACAATATATTTACGAATTTTATAAAAGAAAGAAAAAAATTAAATATTGAAACTTTTTCTAAAAACAGTGATATTCACAATGTTAACACTAGAAATAAAAACAAAATAGCAATACCTAATACTAGTCTCCACAAAGTAAATAATTCATTTAGAGGCCTGTGTGTACGTTTTCACAATAAAGTTTCAAGTAACATTCAAAAACTTGATATTAATAAATTTAAAATCACCATTAAAGAAAAGCTTTGTAAAAAAGCTTATTACAAAGTGTTTTTTAGAGTGTTTAAAATGCTCCAATCACTCCAACAGGTATTTCTAATTTGGTCCCTACCGCTGCTTTCCTTCACCGCACTACACGCAATCGACTGTCATTCCATCCACATCACCTTGATGGATGGCGGTCTACTACTGTGCGTTTTTCACGAAATTTCTTGCCTCGAACTACAGTGTTGTGGAACCAGCTCTCGGCGGCGGTATTTCCGGACCGTTACGACCTTGAGATCTTCAAGAAACGAACCTATTCCTTTCTTAAAGGCCGGCAACGCGTTTGCGATTCCCCTGGTTTTGCGGTGTCCATGGGCGGCGGTGATTACTCTCCATCAGGTGACCCTCCTGCTCGTTTGCCTCCTTCTTTTATAAAATATATATATATATATATATTGTTAAGTAATTTTAAACATGTCTAACTTGGTAACGGTATATAATTTTGTAAATGTCGTTACTTAAATTAAAGTTTCTTGCGCCCATTCTTCTCCACAGCTAAAAAATAGACGTCCTGAATGGGTAGTAGGTAAAAAAATGTTTGGACGATTCAAAAGCACTTTCCTAAAGTTTATTTGAATAAAAAATATTTGACTATGACTTTGACTTTGACTTTGACGGATTTATCTTCGCCAACGACGATGCTCAATTCGCTCTGTTTACTGTTATCACGAAATCGAAATTAATTACCATTCGAGCACTTCTGTATTTCGAATCTATTTTTGTTATCAAGATAGAAAAGGTTATCTCATTTTTTGAGTAACGTAATCATATTGAGTGACGGGTGGACACTCAATATGGGAACGAAAACTATTTGGAAACATTTTCGTTTTATTTTCTTTTTCTCTATTACTGTTATTATTCCCTTAAACCATTCTATCATGTTTTCCTAATACTAACTTAACGGACTGTACATTTCTGCTGACAGAATCTTTAAAAAATGTTAATAAAGTACGTTGATGATCAGTTGTTGACATTTTCTTAGCCAGCATTTTTGTTTTAATATTATATACCTACTAGCACTTTATTCATGACTTCGTCCACGTGGGTTTAAAATTTTCAAAATATATTTTTTTAAATAAAATAACCTATGTTACCCGCAAGAAATGTGGTATTCTATCAGTGAAAGAATTTTTGGAATTGGAACAGTAGTTCCAGAGATTCCTCAAACAAACAAACAAATTAGTCCATGCTATACTAAGAAGTTTGCATTAATTCCCGTTCAAAAACTTTTTCTAGAATGGAACGCGAAAGTTTAAAGTATCTAAATATAAGGTCAAGCTTTTATTACTAACTTAGTTTGTTCTATTACACTATTATGATACAAAAAAGTTTTGTCGCAATCGCCCGTTCTAACCCTCAACTGTCTTTATTTCAGGTAGCGAGATTGAACTGTCGTACGTCACATCGCCCGATGGTGAAAGATTCGCCTGACGCGATGTTCATTGTCGTGTTGAGTGGACCCAGTGTGTGTGCCGAGTGAACTGGAAAGCATGGCGAGCAAAGCGGGCTTGCTATGTGTGCTCTGCGCTGTCCTGTTCCCCCTGCACAGAGCAGATAATCTTGGTGAGTTCAGTTTACTAGGGTAATAGCACTAACGTTGGATATAGGAACCAGAGCTTAATTTTTTTTTCAAGCATAATTTTTTTAACTTTAATAAAATTTTAACGAAATTCTATATTATTGTTTGGCGACGAAAACCGGAGTTGAACACTAGGCAACTTAAAAATAAAGAAATATTAGGCATTATTAATTGAACATTAGCCTATTGATAGTGACCTATCGATCGGCATCACTAATCTAAAATCAAGCCACAGAATTTTTTAAACACTCTTCAAGATTTATAATTGCACATCTGAGAAAGCCTCCTTATCATTATCTAGCTTAGTGACTTACTAAACAGTCTTAAAACTAAGTTTGTCTTCGTCCATCGACATTGCTTTACTATGTAATTATTCTAATTATGTAAGCTAAGTCGAAGCTTACTGCCTAGTGTATAATTATGCCAGCGTTCCTTCAAACTAAATTCGAAGTCTAATTTATTCCAAGATTCTATCGAAGGGGCTCTATTTAACGCAAATCTTAATCAGCGGTCTTCTTATACATGATTGATTGAGCTAATGTGGTGATTAACGAACTAGCAAGCTTAAGTTAAAAAAATGTCTATTGCCAAAATATCTTTATCTTTTATGACCGTTGTACTAGTACCATCAAAAATAAATCACACTAATGTTATAAATGCGAAAGTTTGTGTGTATGTGTGTATATTTGTTGCTTCTTCACGTTGCAACGGATGGATGGATTTGGATGAACACATAGGATACTTTTTATACCGATATTCCCACGGGAACGGGAACCACGCGGGTGAAACTGCGGGCGGCCGCTAGTAAGTTAATATTGTGACTTAATAGTCTTAATAGTCATCTCACTTATGATTAATATATATTAGATTTTTATTTTTTATTCATTAGGCACACAATCCTTATGTTTAAGCTCGTGTTTAATCTAAAGAATTTTTTACCCAAGCTTTCAGTGTATTAGTGTTGACATCATTGTAAATCACAGAGTATTCAATGTTGGTACACTAATAAAAAATAAATGTATTTTTAAGAATATTTGAAATGAAAAAAAATAAAATGAAAATCCTATTCAGGCATATGAATTGCACTTATGAATGTCAATTATTTATATTAAAAAAAATATATATATATTAATTATGCATAAAAAATAATATTAGTACACACAATTGTATCCTTTTGCGGGGGCGGCCTAGTGACCTGTGTTACCGGTTTTCTTTTTAAACCTATTGCGGGCACCAGCTTCTCACACTTCAGGTCATACATTGGCTTTCACCCAAATATGTTCTAGAGTTCAGAAACCTATTGTGTGATGAGAAATAAATTATTTTATTATTATATTATTATTTTTATAAGCCGTAGGTTAGGTCACCCACTCAAAAAGCATACAGTATGTTACAAATTACAATGTAAAGAAAAATGTAATGCACTTTTATTTTCGAAGAGATAATTTTAGAGAAAAAAAAATCTTAAAAAGTATCTTGAATCCCATGTCCCTTAGTCGGCTCTTACAACATACACGGGAAGTTCAGCAGCTGATACATTATTTTTACGTCCCAGACCAGCATAGGATTTACAATAAATAATAATGATCAAAAATATAGAAAGAAAACCATTTACATTTTCTCTCATACAAAGCAATATTGCATGGCCTCTGTTGTGAACAATACAGGTGTTATTTGACAGTGTTTTAGGGACAGCAATAAAAATGAGAGTAAAAACTATTTCATTTATAAAAGAAGCGGTGCCGACCCCTATCAAGCTGTCGTTTGCACACTTCTACAAATACCAGCAGGTGGATAGTGTATCAATATGAAATTTTATCATTCCAAAAGAGTATTTACAGAAACACAAATGCTGAAAAAATTTCCACGAGCAGTATTTGAACCTGCACCCTTCTGACATTCCTTATAAATAGCTTGCTTACGTCGTAACTGATCTTTAATATATGTAAAAATATTATGATCGGATGTTAGTGACGGTAGTTGTTGACATTGAATGCTGCTGCTGGCTAGAACCACGATAGCTTAATTGGAAGAGCATCTGATCCGGAATGTCAGAAGGGTGCAGGTTCAAATCCTGCTCGTGGAATTTTTTTCAGCATTTGTGTTTCTATAATTTGTTCGCAACAAAATTTGCGTTAAAAATTATTTGAACATTTAAAAGAATATTTATGTTTATTTACTTCACAGAAACTTTTTTACTTTCTTGCCTATTTTGATATGATGATAATGAGCCAGCAAGCGAGCATATGATCCTCCTAAGGCACAACTTGCGCGTTGCTAAGTTTGAAGCTTCACTTATTCTGCTTCTATGCCCTCTAATTTCACTGGACAGTTTCCTTCAAACCGGAACATAGAATTGTGGAACGACATTGTTTGGCGGTAGAAATAGTTGTTAGGGTGGTCGCCAGATTTCAAGGCGTACCGAGTCAACTTTGGTATGTAATGCCAGTGCTAGGAGACTGCTCTCCTCCATACTTTTCTTGTGTAGTTACTACATTGACGCAGTGACCCAAAGTGAGTCTTGGCCCGATACGAGAACTCGCTACTTTCCCTGTCCATTCCCAATTTTCGACTACAAGTTCGCGCAGGTCAGCTTCCGATCCACGACCCGGTCAACCCAAGCCAAGGTCCTAGCCTTCAGAGGCGCCCTCGGGTTGTTCCGCTCTCGATCCAATCCGAACCCCTCGGAGAATCTACTAGGGCATAGGGACACGCACTAGGGCGTGCTACGGTTTCCTCTAGAAAACTTCTGACGGTGTTTCGTTTCACACTCTTTAAGTTTACCGCCGCCCTTAAAAAAGCCCAGTGAAGCTGAAAATGCGGGGTTAGGCAATTAGCAAACTCTTAAAAAAATATGGTCAGCTTCCACCCTATCGCTTCAGCAGTACCTGGAGCAACCAATCGGTCGCTGGCCGATCGGTCGACCCAGGTCTCTTGACGCTTCGATATTCCATAGTAAGTATTTTACATCGATGCAATCATTTTGTTTTTCTCTGCACACATTTAAATTACTATCATGTAATTTCTTGCGGTGTAGGTTGATTTATCCATAAAAAGTAGCTATCCGACGTACCATAATACAGCTCATTTTAATTTAAACTTAAACTAACCTAAAAATCGTGGTAAGCACCAAACGTTTTTTTTTTACTCCTTTCTCCAACATGATCGGAGCTATTGTACGCTAACACTTTCATTCCAGTTCTCTCTGCCTTTCCTCTCGCACTGTTACACCGCATACTACACATTCGTACATCATCTTTCATTCCCAGGCAGTGGGTGCTCTGCTTTTTTTTATATCCCTGTTCTATCTACTTTATTAATTTTATATGACATATAATATACATATGGGGCAAATAGAGCACCTAACGTTATAGTTGTATTGGTAGGGCGTGTAGCAATGAATTTAGTCTCCCTGTAACCACGGGCCCTGCAAAGGGTACGTCAAGATGAACATTAAAAAGTAATGTGTAAAGTAAACGCGAGTAGATCCGTAAAAGTTGTTTCATTTAAATGAATTAAATTAAAAATAAAATTACTTATGTAACCTTTAACGGAACGCACACGATTAAAACCACAACCAACACCTCAGTCTCTCTATGATCATACGTCACGCGAGTAGACTCAAGTCTCGTGAGTATAAAGTATTTAATTTTAATGTGTTGTAACATTTTAGTTCTAACTACAGTTAGACCAAAGTTTATGATGGACCGACACCAGTCGACATTAAACCTTTGTCCAACCGGGATAAGCTAAGATTGCGTTTATTTAACGGCTTTGAACACGATCAAGGAGTGACCTCTTGAGTTTGTACGCTTATTTCGATTTCGAGACTAGACTAGGTAGGTTAGGTTAGGATTTTTCGTTAGTTTTCTCTCCAAGAAAACTAACGAAATCTTTGCATCATTAAAAACCTATTTCAATGCTTAACAGAATTTGAAGACTGTTTATCACAGTGATAATGTAAAATAAACTGACAAAGTAAGAGATACAAAGTTGTATAAAGAAATACATTTTAATAACGCGTAGGCCCCAAAATATAAGGGTACATTACACTGTGTGCCCACATTATTCATGCAAAATTTTACCACATGCAAATATTTCATGAACACTTTTTGCTGTGGCAACACCGTATTAAAATATCATGTGGCGTCGTAGTAAAGCTTTTACCCCCGTTAACACAAACAAGGCTTTTAACACTTCAGCACATTCATTCAGACCCGTTTGAAGTTATAAAGCGAAGGGGTAAAATAGTATGCGCAGTGACGTTTATGGGATAAGTGTCTTGATATATGACACTTGCTTGTACGATGATTGACGCATTAGCAATAGTTTGTAGCAAAATACGTCTTAATTCTGTGATACACTGACACTATTATTTTACTATTAGGTACATCTTTTATACTAATTGTAGAAGCTGTAATAATGGCACTAGAACATTGTAAACATAACCTATGTAATACCATACCAATTAGTTTACAAATAAAAGTTTGAGCTTCAGTTATTATCACTCTATGGCCCTGATCCGATCCGAACCCCTCGGAGAATCTAGTAGGAAACGTAGACACGCACTCACTAGTGTGTTATGCCATTCCCTCTAGAAAATCTCTGACGGTCTTTCGATCACACATCTTGAGGAACTCTTCAAGTTTCTTGCAGCCTCAAAAAAATTCAGCAAACTGTCTAAAAATCATTATGGGAACGTAAGATTTCGTAATTAAGTCAAAGTATTTTTTTTAAATTTTAATTATCAAACTTTAAGATAAGTAGGTACCTACTTGTGAAACGTTCAAATATTTGTTTTTATCTACTGCTCATTCAGGAGGATTTCAGGAAGTGGAGAAGAAATGGTGTAAAAAATTCACAGATTTCGCAGTCCCCGCAAAAATCGGAGCATTGAAAATGAATACAACAATTTACGAAAAAAAAATCATTTTATTTTAAATAACACAATTCCAACTTGAATGCACTTCTCGCCTGCATCCGCATCTTTTAACACCATTACCATTACGATCGGTCAATAACCAAAGAAGCTACATCACTTTTTATATACGGAAATACCCGTTTTTTTACAATACCAAATCTAAAGGTACCTTACAAGTCACAATTATTAACCGATTTTCTAAATTGTTTCGCCATTTTGTTGCTAAACTTATTAGTTTAGCTACAAAGAGGAGAAAGTAGGGTATTCTCTAAGACCATTTTTTTAATTTTTTCTTAAGTCGGTTTTTTTTAAATATTTACAATTTAGTATAAAAACACCCCCCAAAAAAACCCGTTTTTTTACATTTATCAAAATTCTAAAAAAAGTTTCCTACCAATTTTCAAAATTCAAAAGCTCACACGTGTCTCGATAAATTCCTCAATACGTCTCAGGCGATTTGCATCTGATAACCATTTTCAATGGTAAAAAATTGCACTTCTTACCTACCTTTAGAAGTAACGACAATATCGGCCATTCTGCCACTTTGCGTTACCGAGTTTTGTGAGAAACAACGTAATATTATCATGTCGTTAAACGTTTCGTCATAAAAAGTTACTGCAGTGTGGATGCACCTTTCTACTGTAATAAATGTCTCTATTATATTTTAAGTTTCAGCCAAGTTTCAGCCATTAACTATTTCAATATGGCTGCGCACGATACAAAATCACCACCCACGCCGAATTGGAACTCAATATATTATAACCAGTTTTCTTCGACGACCCTTAACTTTTATGTAGGTGACCTCTAACCAATTATAAGTGACGGTTACCGAAGTAAAACCGTCAGCCCAATACCACAATGATACTCCACTAAGGTCAGGTGGGTTATTGTTACGATGACAACACAGTTACCGACTTACAAGTTTATAATGTTATAGTAAATCATGTGCAGCAGTTAAAAAGAATAATTAATCTCTAGTTTTTTTTTCTTTAGTTGATGGTTTCGTGCGATTAGCACATTTAGACAGTGTCAAAGTTATACAACAATACAATAAACAATATTTCCATCTTGTATCATCATCATCATCATCATCAGATGATGAATGATAATAGAAATGAGAAGTGAGAAATACCCCCAACCCTCCGAGTATCTCAGTAAAGATGTGGGGCTTTACTAAGTCCTCGGGCGCACTTTTTGAGAGAATTTGAAAAGTGACGTTGCACTGTTTTGTTTCATTTGCCAACACTCATGCACACTCCCGAACACTTAACGGTTAATAATCACCATTATTTCACATTAATATTCGACATAACACAAAGTAAATTGTGGAACCAAATATAGAGAAAATGTATGAGTTTAATTCCCGTGGGAATATCAGGATAAAAACTATCCTATGTGTTAATGGATGAAGTGTTTTATCTGTACGCTGAATTTCGTCCAAATCCATCCATCCGTTGCAGCGTGAAGAAGCAATAAATATACACACACAAACTTTTGCATTCATAATATTAGTGTGATTTATCATGTCCATGACTGTATTTACATACATGACGTTAGTACGAGTATATACCTACCTCGAATCATCTATGTTGAGTATAAATGAAGAGGTTTGAAATGAAATGAAATAAAAAATATTTTTTCTTGACACACAGTTTTACATTGAATAAAATAAAGGGAAAAGGTATCCACTCAACATTGTCAGAACACTAAAGGTGTCCCGACGCTGATCTTCCCTGGAAGCCTAAAGAAAGAGAACACCAGACACGAAACTATACTACTATACTACATAATATAAAACAAAGCCCCTTGCCGCTGTCTGTCTGTCCCTATGTATGTATGCTTTTTTTAATAGATAGAGTGATTCAAGAGGAAGGTTTACATGTATAAATACATGCATTTAGTATGAATTGCACCCGTGCGAAGCCGGGGCGGGTCGCTATGATAAATAAGTAAATACCACGATTCTGCAACCATGCTTAATTAGAAGTAGTTAGCAACCCGTTACAGATAATCGTACCGTCTTGTGCGTCAAATTAGTAAACAAAAATTATAATGAGTTAATAAAAATATAGGATATACAAGGGTGATAATTTTGATATAAGGTCTGTGCGGGTGGTACCAAGAAAAGACTGACACAACACAAGTCATTAGCTGGCTTGATTGAGTCGTGTCTCCTTATAAGTTGGAACCGTACCAACCATAGCAACTTCCTAGTAAAACAAACATTTTGAATTAACAAAGTTCAGTTGGTCGGTTATGTATCACTTTGCTTGCGGAAAATGATGATTTACTAATGTATATTGTATGAGTGGAATAGTTTGAAAACCGGAACAATAACTAACTTAGCTGTATCGTAATATTAATACTTATTATTTCATATAATTTAATTATACATTTATAATTCATACACATACACATGGTAAATATTTTTTTAAATTTATTGGGCATAACAATAGGTAAATATATAAATTGACACTATTTATAATGAAATCTTATTTCACTACATTACATACTACGTAATTTATTTAATAGTGTGTACCTACTTCATAAAGTTAAAGACTTACACCCGTTTGCACTAAACTTATAAATCGCATAAATCTTTGCCTAACTACTACCCGGTCAAGTTAAGTCGGCACCTGAGTGTAAGCGACGTTTTCGAGCCAGGTGCCGAGTTAACTTGACCGGGTAGTAGTTAGGCAAAGACTTAGGCGATTTATAAGTTTAGTGCAAACGGGTGTAAGTATCTTTGCAAGCATTTTTAATAATTAAAATTAATATAATACTTTACAGGGACACCTCGCACAATACTAAACATTTTTAAACGAATTACCTATTTAAACCTTGTTTATATTTTTATATTTATTAAATTGTTATTGATAAAACGTACAACAAATAGGATCTTCTAAGCTTCTGAGTTTTCGCAAATCCAGTTGAGGACCTGGCGAACAGAACCGGAGCAGTCCATTATAATTCAAAAGCATTTTTTTTTCGAATCGTGATGTCTTGACCCCGTTGCGTCGAACCCTGGTAATATTTTCAAACGAAACTGGATCAGTCCGATAAACAACATAATTTTTTTAAAATTTCTTCTATTTTCATTCTGAAGCGGTTCTTCAACACATTTTTATTTAAAACCGGATTTGTCCGAAACTAATAAACCCAGACTTGTCACACGTTAAGTCCAAAAAAAACCAGAATTTTTCAAACTTTTCAAACAAAACCAGATTAGTACATTTTTATTTCTTGAATAACTTCTACAATATGAAAGTAAATAAAAAATGTATTACTCCTGCAACAATAGATCTTATTCACCTACCTATAATAATGCAATGTTATGTTATTAATCACCTCCATATAATAATATTGATATTAGTTTTTTAGCCAGTATGTAAAATTTATTTTTACGGACTAATCCGGTTCTGTTACCAGCTCCTCATTAATACAGACTGGACATTGAACATATATCTTCCACGAGACGAAATAACAATATTACTAAAACCAAACCATCGCACGTTATATTGCAATATTAGCCGTATTATTACACAGTTGCGTCATTCATTATAGTTACTTATTTGTACTTGTTACCACAAAATAACGAGACCCAGAAAGTAATCTTCACTACATAGTATAAAACAAAGTCGCTTCCCGCTATCTGTCTGTCCCTATGTATGTATGTATGCTTAGATCTTAAAACTACGGAACGGATTTTGATGCGGTTTTTTTAATAGATAGAGTGGTTCAAGAGGAAGATTTATATGTATAAATACATGCATAATATAGTAGAGAAACACTGAAAGAGGTTGTGTGTACGTTGCTTGAGCGCGTTTTATGAAGCTTACATTCTGCAGTCTCCTTATTTTGTGTTTTTTACTGCTCTGTCCCTTGTGTAAATGCGAGATAATAAGCGAATGGTACCAACAACATCCAGAACATAACAGCTCTTATGAACTGTCGTGGTCAGTAGGTAATATAGTAAATAAAACGGGTCCATATTGGCTCTCCTAAAGTTTTTTACCCGAAATTGTTATTCCTACCGATTTGTAATCCGAATGATCACGGATCACGGCACGCTCGCTTCGCTCGCTCGGCTAATGCGCTGTGTTTATGTCAACCTAACCCGCTCCTCGCTAACCTAAGCGCATTTATTTTAAAGTCGCTTCAAATAAGATATGGCTTAGAATAATAGTATAAAAGACGGTTATGTTGAGAAAATAAAGGAAAACAAATAATAGTATAATAGATGTTTATTGCTACTGACATTATGAAGTTGAATAATTCGGAATTTTGAACATTAGAAACAGAGTAGTTAGGAATTGTTAGGTTGAAAAATGTTAGGAAGAACATTTCTGGAGTTCCAATTAACGGAGTTGAAAATTTAGGTGAACTTTGGCGCCCCCAAATAAAACATATAAATACATATACAACGTGTAACAAAAAGGTGTGGTCAAAATGAAAAGATCCAAAGTGTGTCCGATCTAAATATTGTATGTGTTGTTACTAAGACATACATAATTAATAACTTTAATTTGTCATGCAGTGGTAAATGAAATACTTATATTAGTGAAGTTATGCGCTTCAAGCGCGCATAAGCAAGCAGCAGTGATCATCAGAGATCGGAATAGGTAGAGCTATTTTTGGTACTTTTATACGAAATGTAATATGATGTAATAATATGGACATGCCCTACGTCCCGCAGTTTCAAAATTAATCCCGGGATTTCATTTGAGTTGGAAGTTACTTAACTAAAAGCTTGACAATTCTTACGAAGCCACACATCGCGCGATGCTTACAATGAGGTATTGGGGTGAAAACACAGTGAAGTACGCGACATTTCCGAAACAATCACCAGTGGAATTCGTTACGTGATCTATTACATTTTTCTGTTACCTTCATTCATTTATTTTTTATTTTTAAAATCCCGGTATTGTAGTCGAAATCCCGGGGTATATCCATATTAACATATACGTTTGCGGTCAATGAACCAAAATAGCTCTACCTATTCCGATCACTGGTGATCATAGATGTAAGTACACAAAGGTTACTAAACCACTAGGGCCGGGACTTGTTTATTTTGATGTGACGTCAAGATAGAAATATTTAATATAAAATTGCATAACAAATTAAAGTTAACAATCATGTCTTAGTAACTCTGCATACAAGATCTAGATCGGATACACTGTGGATCTTTTCATTTTGACCACACCTTTCTGTTACACGTTGTATACAAACATACTCTTATATAAACTCGAAACTCAAATGGGACTTCTTGGCGGGAAAGTGAAGAGTCATGTCTGCGGTTTTGTTTTATTTTCTAAAATTTGTGTTATGTCGAATATTAATGTGAAATAATGGTGGATTATTAACCGTTAAGTGTTCGTGAGTGTGCATGAGTGTTGCAAATGAAACAAAACAGTGCAACGTCACTTTTCAAATTCTCTCAAGAAGTCCACCCGAGGACTTAGTAAAGCCCCACATTTTTACTGAGATACTCGAGGGGTTGGGGGGTATATCATTTCTCACTTCTCATTTCTATTCATTCATCATCATCATCATACATGAAAGAAATTAATATTGTTTAAGTATTGTAAGACTTTTTCATTGGCTAAATGCTTGTGCAAAGCCATTATTAAAAAAAAAAAAAAAAAAAAAAAAACTCAAATGGCGATGGGCGGAACACGTGGTGAAAACCAGTGATGGCCGGTGGAGTAAAGCCCTCATAGAATGGGATGCCGAGGACGGACAAGCGGAACGCTGGTCGACCACCTGCTAGATGGGGATGGGCCAGAGATATAGAGCTGGTCGCTGAAAAAACCTAGACGTGGTCAGCTCAAAACAGAAGGGATTGGCGTAACATGGAGGAGGTCTATGCCCAGCAGTGGGCTGAAAATGATGATAATGATACATATTCTCACGACTTTTTACTTTTTACGGGTAGACAGTAGGAGTCATAGGCTATTTTCTTTAGTGTCATGAAAAATGGTCTCCTTTCTACTTGTTTGCTGTGCCCGACAGTCCATAATGTACCACATAATAACTAATTTTTTGCTGATAAAACATTGTAGGAGCTCGATGGCGCAGTGGTTAACGCGCCCGGTCTGCGAGTGCTGAGGTTTAGCAACTTTCGCAGAGGCCGGTCATCGGATGGGTGATGCTTCGGAAGGCACGTAAAGTCGTTGGTCCCGGCTGCATTAGCAGTCGTTAACAATCACCAATCCGGACTGGGTCCACGTGGTGGTTTATGGCCCGTTCTCCTTATCCATTCATAGGGAAGGCTCGTGCCCCAGCAGTGCGGACATTAAATGAGCTGATGATGATGATGATGATGATGAAAACATTGTAATTTGTTATTATTACTTTGTGGAAAAGCAATATACTAAACATTTAATTCGATGACCTCCGTAAACGAGTGGCTTGCACGCCAGACTTTGGGCGGCGCTAACTCTGAGGCCCGGGTTCGATTCCCGGTCGGGTTAATGTCGAAAACGAACTTTTCGATATCGTGTCGGGTTTAGGTGGTCGTATTACCGTCGTTGTTTCAAAGTCAAAGTCAAAGTCAAGAGGTATTTATTGACTAGACTAGACTAGGAGACTGTTGTTAGAGTGTCAGTACAGTATGACGTGTATTGGTCGGATCACTATCCACTTATAATAGAATGTGATTTAAATAAACTTCAGCCTAAAGTTACAGAACTTCAATCGAGGTCTGTAAACCGTGTTATATGGGGCGAAAGACACCCACAACAGATTAAAAGATATCATGACCTGTGTCATTCTAAGTTAAGGGTGATAGATTTTCCACAGGAACTTAGTGAATGTTGTGATGGATTTTGCTCTAAAAAAGATCATCATCTGGTTCTTGATAAGATGTATTCTGATATTGTAGATATTTTGTCACAGGCGGCAATAAAAACATATAGGGAAAATTGTAAAAAAGGGAGAGGTAATATCATAGGGTGGAATAAGTACGTCTCGAGTGCTCACCGGGAGGCGCGGCTTAGGTTTCAATTGTGGATTCTTGCGGGACGGCCGACCAGTGGTCGCATATTTGATGAGATGTCGGAAGCAAGGAGACTTTTTAAGGCTAAGTTAAAATGGTGTCAGAATAGACAAGAACAACTTAAAATGGACATCATCGCTTCTGATCACTCATCCAAGAACTTTAGCAGTTTCTGGAAGAATACAAATAAAATGAATGTCAGGCCAAGCCGTCCGGTGAGCGTGGGTGGTGCTACTGACCACGGAGACATTGCCAATGCCTTTAGGAATCATTTTCTTGTGCGGTCGCCTTTAGATTCCGTTTCTGGCAGAGTGTGCCATGCTGGGGCCATTACGTCAAGGCGAAATGTTAAGATACCGGCAAAAAGCGTAGCTAAAATTATAAGTGAGATGGTACGTGGGAAAACGCCTGGTCACGATGGCCTCAGCATCGAACATTTTAAACACGCTGGAGCTCATCTTCCTCGAGTTCTCTCACTGCTCTTCAGTCTGTGCATAAGTCACTCGTATTTACCTGATGCGCTCACGCGGACAATTGTGGTACCGATAGTTAAAAATAAAACGGGTGACACGTCTGATATGGGTAACTATCGTCCCATCTCGCTTGCTACTACCGCGGTGTTTGACAGTGTGTTAAATGGTTGCCTCTCTGAATATGTTGACATACATGACGCTCAGTTTGGATTTAGGTCGGGAGTGTCAACAGAAAGCGCAATCCTAAGTCTAAAACATACTGTCAAATACTACACCGCCAGGAAAACGCCGGTATACGCGTGTTTCCTCGACTTGTCGAAAGCGTTCGACTTGGTCGCGTACGATGTGCTATGGGACAAGTTGGGGGATGCGGGTGTGCCGGCTGAGTACACGTCCCTTCTCAGGTACTGGTATGCTAACCAGAAGAACCAGGTGAGATGGGTTGGTACCCTGTCGGACAAGTATGGGTTGGAGTGCGGTGTCAGGCAGGGGGGATTGAGCTCGCCTCTTTTGTTTAACATCTATGTAAACCAGCTTATCGAGGAGCTGAGCAATACACATGTTGGCTGTCATATTGATGGTAGCAATATCAATAACGTTAGCTACGCAGACGATATGGTGTTGCTCAGTCCGTCGATAGCAGGGTTAAGAAAACTAATAGCTACCTGTGAGTCTTACGTAAAGATACATGGCCTAAAATACAACTGTACGAAGAGCGAAATACTTGTGTTCAAATCACCTAAACAGCGGCCTCGGCTGATACCGCCCGTACATCTCAATGGTGTTGTATTAAAGGTGGTGACGAGGTTTAAATATCTAGGCCATGTTGTCACGGAAGACCTAAGGGATGATGATGACATAGAGAGGGAACGCAGGGCGTTGGCGGTGAGGGCTAATATGCTTGCCCGCAGATTCGCTCGATGCACTGCAGACGTAAAAGTGACTCTGTTTAAAGCGTTCTGCCAGTCATTTTATGCGAGTGGACTGTGGGTGACGTATTCGCGGCGAGCCTACAACGTCCTGCGTGTACAATACAATAACGCCTTCAGGATGCTGTTGGGGCTACCGTGGCGCTGTAGCGCTTCCAAAATGTTTGCTGTCTCTCGCACAGACGGGTTTCATGCTATAATGCGCAAAAAAGCGGCTTCTCTACTGCAGCGTTTACGTAAAAGCGACAACAGTATCCTTAAGATGATTGCTGCCAGACAGGACTGCCCCATTCAAAGATACTGGGTAGAGATTGCAACGGGGCTGAAGAAGTAGCACGCAAACATAAATATGATAACAATACTAACATAGGATTAAGCCCAATTGTTACTAACATTTACTAATAAGTCTATGGATCGAATTGGTCTGAAATAAAATTATTATTATTATTATTTATTGCATTTCATGTGGTGAAAATAGGTGTACATTTAATATTTCTCACGTAACAAAACATGAGCCCTGGTTGGGTACGGCAACATAATATGTATTTTTCCTACTATACTAAATACATTAATATATTAATTAATTTTATAAATTTTATAAGTCTTAAACAAATTATAAACCAAAATCAAAAATCTGATTTTTCTGAAGTTTCTGATTTTCATGAAACGAGTGCTTTAGCTACTTACATACCTTGGGATCAAAACAATGTATGTGATGTTGTCTAATATTTATATATATGTATAATATTTATTTATAATTGAAATTGATCATAAAATGAAATTTGTAAAATTAATGGTTCACCTGGATTTACATAGATTCTTAAAGTACTGTGTATTTTTTCAACTGTGTTACAGGAGGTGCGATCACATATTTTTCGTTTCAAAGAGTCGTTTGATCATATCGGCCCGTTCCGGATACTAAATGACACGATTTATCTTCCTAGGCAACTCTGAATGTAAGCCAAAACCATGTTTGTGAATTCCTGGAAATATATATTTTACGCAATATTGCACTTAATTATGTAGGTAGCAGAAGTGTAAATATAATTAATTGCTACGTTTAGAGAGAATACAGTGTTGAGTTCAATTTTATTCACCATTCGTGTTTCAATCATGGTGATGAAAACGAGAATTTATATGGCATAATCGCAACTCGACGTTTCGACACCAGAAAGCGATGCTTCAATGCGTTAAGGCGAAGGGTAAGGCGCACTAGCGCCACCAATTGATAATTTGACAATTACTAACGGACCAGATCTTTTTTTAAACATTGCGTACCGTCCGATAACAGGAAAGCATCCATAGTATTTATTTAATAATTGTGCACTACGTTTTGTTGCGTGGCTTATTCATAAAACGGGCTATCGCATTTATTCACAAACAATGGCCACTTTTGGTGTTAGCAAATAAATACAAAAACAAACCTAAAAGTAGTGCACAATTATTAAATAATAGATGTTTGCCTAGTGTCGGAAGGCCCGCAATGTTTGAAAAAAAATCCAGTTTAGCAGTTATCAAATTAAATCCATTAGCGGCGCTAGTGTACCTCACCCTTCGCCTTAAACAAATTTATTCTATAGTTAAAACAGCACAAAAGAACTTAGGGACTAACATTAATTAACATTCATAAATTATAGCTTGAAGTAATAATTTATGTAAAATAACTTCTTTGAGTGCGGGAGGAAGTCTGCGTTGACGTCCACATGTAAAACATGAATGCAAAATGGCGCTTCACTAATTCCCAAGAATATTATTATTAGATTTCAGTATTGTCCTATCTTTATTGAAGTGCTGTATCAATAATGTAGTTTCTTTACTTAGGTATCGGGTGGAAAAGGACCTTTGACCTGAACAAAAATCGTAATGGTCCTATTGAACCAGTCAAATATTGACACAGCTTTTGATCGGAATAAGGGTGTTTTCACGAACAGTGGCGACTGTGCGGAAAGGTGAGTAGGTGGTAAGCTGTCATTCCAAATAATATACGGAACCTATCGGAGATGCTATTTCCATTATATATATACCAATTGTGTGTGCTCGCAATACTGTCACAACGCTGACACAGTGTCAGTGTGTCAGTGTCAGTGTCAGTGTCAGTGTCAGTGTCAGTGTCAGGGTTGGCAACATTTCTTTGGTGAAATATAGTACTTTTCGAAATTAGCAATAAAAAATATAGTATTCCTTAAAAATATAGTATTTTATGGTAAAGGCAAAAAATCTTGTAAAAAACAAAGGTGTCATACTGTCATACATACTTTTTTAAATGAAAGATCTATTCGTTAGGTTTCTGCCTTTAAAATATAGTATATTTGCGTACTATATTTTTCTTCGACAGTAAAGCCGAAATCTAGAGTACAATACTATATATTATAGTACGGTTGGCAACCCTAACTGAAACACAAGTTAAGGAGACCCAGAAGGCAAGCTTAACACATACCGCGCTTGAGCAACGCGCACATAGACCACTTTCACGAACACGTCCAAGCGCAGCTGTTGCAGAAGATTCTGCGTCGTTGTAAGAGGAGCTTGATAGCGCAGTGGTTAACGCGTCTGGTCTGCGAGTGCTGAGGTTAAGCAACATTCGCAAAGGTCGTTCATCGGATGGGTGACCAAAAATGTATCACCTCGAGCTCCTCCGTGCTTCGGAAGGTACGTAAAACCGTTGGTCCCGGCTGCATTAGCAGTCGTTAACAACCACCAACCCGCACTGGGCCCGCATGGTGGTTTATTGCCCGTTCTCTCTATCCATCCATAGGGAAAGCTCGTGCCCCAGCAGTGGGGACATAGAATGAACTGATGATGATGATGATGAGAGGTTGTCTATGTGTGAGTTGCTCAAGCGCGTTTGTATCAAGCTTACCTTCAGTAGTCTCATTAGTTTATGACCGACAGGTGGCAGGCAACCCTATCATTGCGTGCTGCAAACGCGTTTTAGCCGCGTTTTCGCTGGACTTTTAAATAATTAATGTACGATCGTTACGTGTTGGTCGAGATCTTAGTGATTCAGGTATTGATTTTATCGGCACACTAATTAAGAAGATACTGGGAAGCCAAGAAAAAACTCAGTAAAGCGCTTATAGGCAAGTTCTATTGCGAGTCGATTAGGCGTTTATTTAATAACTCTATAAGAGTCAATTTTGTATAAATGATTTTCAGCCTTTGACTTTAAACAAAGCTAATACTTCTATGGATGCAAAAAATAATGTAAATCATTTCAAAATTATAATACCTAATTGGAACAACACGAGACACAATACGTATTCTGTTTCTAGATTCGAGTTCGTGTTTGTCTTGCTGCTGTGTTTTACTAGGTTCATATTTAGCTCTTTTAACAAAGGAATAGGGATGTTTGGCATTGGAATTGTGGCGCTTGTCTGTTCAATGTTTGTGCCCCACTGTTCCTTTGCCTGAAATATGTTTTAACGAGGTAACTTGTTGATGCAACTGTCAAACAGCTGACTAGAGCGTTAATTTTGTTCTAGTGAGTTCTAGTCGCGTCTGGTTATTTGGTTGTTTGCGTGTTGTGTCTATATCTTCCATTTATATTATTAGTCCATGCTCTCGTTAACAAATTATTGACGCAGTTTTTCATTTTTAAAATGGTTTAAAACCATTTACTTGTGGTTTATTAAAATGAGCGTGGTGAGTCGGTGGCTGTTAGCCTTGACTTAGCCAAGGCTTTTGTTCGGGTCTGATACAGAGCTCTTCTCTATCTCTTCATGTCAGTGAACGCTGGTGTCTCTCAAGGTTCCGTTCTGTCTCCCACGCTGTTCTTTCTGCATATCAATGATATGCTTCCACTTGGAAATATTTATTGCTATGCAGATGATAGCACAGTGCATGGAGGATATAACGGTCACCCAGCGGCGGGGCGGGTAGAAACCTAGGTCAATCGAGTCAATCTTGTCATGGGGTTCAATCGGGTATTGAACCTTATATCTAAATGGAGCTCCAATAATCTTGTTGAGTTCAATGCCAAGAAAACACAGGTGTGTACGTTCACGGCAAAAAAGTCACCATTCCTTCCTCTCCCTACTCTTCAGGGTACATCTCTAAGCCTGCAGAGCAGTATCAACATGCTCGGTATGACGATTCGCTGCGATCTGAACCAAAAGGACTACATCGAAGCCGTGATAAAAACAGCCTCACGAAAACTCGGTATTCTGAACAGGATGCGGCGATTCTTTATGCCTGATCAGTTGTGTCTTTTGTACAAGACTTAGGTACGGTCTTGCGTGGAGTTTATTGCTCGCACATCTGGGACGGTTCTCGATGCCTTGGTAAGACTGCAGCGTCGCGCTGTACGCATTATCGACAACGCAGAAGTCACAAATACTCTTGAATCTCTGCAATTGCGTAGAGATATTGCATCACTCAGCGTGTTTTACCACTTATAACTCTTTGACCTCATCCGACCTTCTCCCGTCCTCCATAGGAGTACACATGCTGCTCTCCGTAGTCACCGCTTCACTGTCTCAAATATTCCATCGCGCACTAAGAAATTTGGTGACTCGTTTCTCTGTCGCACCTCCAAAACATGGAATAGTTTGCCAGCACATGTTTTCCCTTCTTCTTATGGTATGGGGTCCTTTAAACGAGGCGTGAA
Source organism: Eudonia mercurella (assembly GCA_963082485.1). Lineage (NCBI taxonomy): Eukaryota > Metazoa > Arthropoda > Insecta > Lepidoptera > Crambidae > Eudonia > Eudonia mercurella. The sequence continues at coordinate 15,718,423 of OY720029.1, forward strand.
GAGGCACCTTGTGGGCCGGCAGAGTGAGAGTAACTGATTCTGCGTTGTTTTCACGCTGCACCAGTTGTCGTCGCATCTGGATTCCATATTCACTTAACATCAGGTGAAATGGAGTCATTTGTGACGTATAAAAAAAAAGTTGCTGTGACTTACGCTGTTAGCCAATATTGTTGTATCAAATTTTTCTGTGTTATACAATCTAATTGTAGATGATGGTCGAATTTAAGCAAGTCTGATAGATTCTTAGATCCCACTAATATTTCTTGTATGTACAGCACCGCACACGGACACTTACCATTACTCCTATAGTTTCAAGCACGCGATGCTGATCCAAAAGCTTAAATTCTCATGCCTCTATACCCCATAACTTTACAAGATCTAGTAGTTTCAAGTAGAAAAACCGCAACGCAGAACAATGCACACTTTACGCTCTTTGTTTTCTTTTTTAGTATTCTTTTTGTTAATCTTATAATTTCTCTTGTGTTGTATATTGTCTGCCTTATTTATGTGCGTGTTGTTAAATGTTTCTCTTTCTTTGTTTCTTTCTTTCAATACTGCTCAAAGGCAGTAATAGGTATTAGCAAAACTGATTCTGGATACAATTCTACTAGCAGACATAGGTACAGCACATAATTCAAAATCATAAAATTTTAACTTGGCGAAGAGGCCAGAAACAAAATTCTACGTTCGCTAACATCTCCATAATATTATAAAACATCTTGTGCATCCTTCAAAACATTTAATTTACAATTTAAAACTATTTAATTCACAACGAGCTACAAGAAATTCAAAGGAAATATTCGCAGCGCACTGACCTAGTTAAAACTAGAATTACAAATAGAATATAATATTTTCTTCAAAAATTCTCTTAAGCTTCTGTTAGGAAATCACATTGAGTATTCTCTGTATGTAATGTGGATTCGAAATCTATTTCAGTGTTTGTAGTGAATTTATTCAATGCAAGCATTATTCAATACTTCACGGTTCAAGGCACAATTCCCTCAAAAGCATAAAGTTACGTCTGGAATAGTAGAGCTTTCATACTTTTCCACATCAGGTAAATCGTGACATCATGTAACTTATGCCTCGGTAATAGGTGCTGAATTAGAATGAGCATTATGTTTTCTGTTTCTTGGGGTGAATGTGACTTGGAGGATTCGTCCGCCCTTTTTTCGCTTCATGAACATTCAATTTTTACATATTATATTTTCATTGGATTACTTCAGGATTCTGTTTTGATGCTTCCGTGACATTGTAATCTCTTTTTTATGTTGTTATGAAATTTTTTCGGCTGAGTTGATGACGTATTGATTCGAAACGTCACAAGTCGGCCGGATGCGTTATTACCCAAACGGTTTGTCGAGTTAGAATTGAGTGAAATGAATTTTAGTCTTGTTCTACCAGGCATCCAGCAAACGTTTTAATAACAGACATTTATAGTTAATTAGAATTATAACTTTGCATTTATTCAAACCTAAGTTAAGGAGTAAGCTGAAAACAAGCGATTTGTAATCAGCATGAAGTTATAAAAGTTCAGAAAATATTTATTATAATTGAATGCAAATTTATTGTTACTAAATTAAATTAAATTTATGTTTGTATTTTGAGATGTTAACATTGTTAAAATATGATCTATTTATTTTAATTGTTACTTACCAATACTGGTTGTAAATCAAACGCTATTAAAGTTCAAAGTAATTTATGTTACATTTTATTTGTTCTACACTTACAGAAATATACTGGAGAAAGGTGCCTTTATAATAAGTATAATATCTATCAATTGCCCGCGACTTCGTCCGCGTTGATATTGTACTTCATTTTTGTATTAAAATAAAAAATAGCCTACTAGTTGACCGGCAGACTTCGTACCGCTTTGACAGTTTATATGACAACAAAACAAACAAAACGTTGACAGTTTCCATGACAACAAAACAAACAAATCATTCGTCCGCTTATCCCGTATCTCATGATGGACCCCATAGCAGCGCCACCTACCGGGTCCAACTGTACATCTAAGCTATTCTCGAATCCACTTGAACACACACATAAAATTTCATCCAAATCGGTCCATCCGTTTAGAAGGAGTTCAATAACATACACACGCACAGAAGATTTATATATATAAAGATACCCAAAGACTGTATCACCTATAAGCAGTGGTCGGAGTAGGTATATTGAATTAAGGTCACTGACATCAAACGTATATGTTAATATGGATACTCCTCCGAGTTTCCGGATTATTATGATAAAAATACCGAAACATCGAAATTATTACATGAAACTAGTTAAAATGTATCAATACTCTCAACGCTATGCTGCTAGTGGCGTAGATGACCAGAATTTAATAGTAAAAAATGACTGGTGTGTAAAAACCTTGTTGTAGTAAAAGTGTTGGAGTAAAAGCCTAAGCATGTATAAAATGATATAATAATAATATTCATTTCAACACACGACATCCGGCAAACAGGGTCTTTTGTCCTCTTATCTCTATGCTCAACGCATCTGACCAATTAGAATCAAGTATCCAGGATGACTCATTGACTGTTTGTTCGAAAACAATGCGCTCGCACCGACATCCAGACCAAGTGGCTCACTCACTTATTTCGGTTCGTGGAGTGCGCTTATTTTATGTGTTGTGAATATCTTGACTTGACCCTGGCTTGTTTACTGTCTTCTGAAATCTACTTAAAACGACGAATTTGGCTTATAACTACGGACATCGATTTATTACTCTTGGATTGGGCCCATTTGAAGTTGTTTTTGTACGGGTAAGTTTTAATTATTTTCACTATTTAAGAAGGTTTTAGAACTTGGAAACAGTTAAAAAAATCACTTTATAGCAATCATCACAGCGCATGAGAGTCCGGTACGCACACCGCAGGGCTATCACCGCTTCAGTTAAAAAAAACACTTTATATGAAACAGAATTTCATTATCGACTTTACAGTTGTGTATGTATATATTGTAAATTTAAATCATTGTTTTAGGTGAGATATAAATAAATATGGCAAAGGTCAAGGCTGAAACAGTGCAAAAGTGGTTATTGCACTATCCTGAGCTACTTTACGATAACGCTAGTGGCACTATATACTGTACAAAGTGTGAAAGTCATTTGAAAGCTGTGAATAGAGGCAACATTACCAAACACATTGAAGGCGCTGTACATCAAGGAAAATTTAAGAGACCGCAAGAGGAATTTTACTTCGACCTCATTAAGTTCCTGATTCTATGCAATATTCCTTGGTCGCAAATGAAAAATCCAGCGTTCAAAGAGTTTTTTCAGAAATATATGTGCAGTACTTGTTGTTGCGTTTGTACCAATCGTAAAGTGGTTGACGAATCACAGTTACGAAAAGTTTATTTGGAGAAGTTTTATAGGAATAAAATCAATTCGATTTATGAAACTAATAAAAATGAGAAACTATGGATATCGCTGGATGAGACAACAGACATTTTTGGTCGATACATAGTCAATTTCCTAATAAAACCATTGCATCCTAGTAATAGTGCAGGCCGGCCTTATTTGATTGCTTGTAAAATGCTAACAGCAGTAAATGGACAAACAATAACACAATTTGTACTGCAATGTCTAGAAAATTTATGGCAAAACACTTTTGAAGCGAAAGTTGACAATATTTTAATGCTTTGCACTGACAGTGTAGCGTACATGCTATCTGCAGGGCGAAATTTAAAACATTACTTACCTGAAATGAAGCATGTGACATGTTTGGCGCACGCTCTTCATCGTGTAAGTGAGCAGATAAGGTCAGAATACAACGATGTTGATATTCTTATATCAAATGTTAAAAAAGTATTTTTAAAGGCTCCTAGTAGGGTAAACATTTTAAAAGAAAAATATCCTGACTTACCGTTGCCTCCGCAACCAGTCATTACCAGATGGGGTACTTGGTTACAGGCAGCATCTTACTACGCTCAACATTTAGATAAAATAAAAGAAGTTTTATCCTGCTTGAGCAGTTCTGATGCTATAGCCATACGAAACGCAAAAAACATTTTGGAAAAACAAAATTTAGAAAATGATTTAAAATATATTGAAGAAAATTACTCTATTATACTACTAGCCCTAAAAGAGTTACAAAAACAAAATTTATCTCTAGCTGATTCACTTTTAGTATTTGATCAAGTAAGGGCTACGCTTAACGAGTGCAATAATGAGAATATAAAAAATAAAATAGAATCAGTTATGGAACGAAATCCAGATTTAGATACAATTAGAGAATACAGCGAGAGTATTGAAAAAAGCGTAGCAAATAATCAGAAACTTTATTTCAAATTCGCTCCATTGACATCTACAGATGTTGAACGATCATTTTCCACTTACAAATGGATCTTAGATGTTAAAAGAAATAGCTTAAAATTAGAAAATATTGAAAAAATTATAGTTATTTATTTTAATTGTATAGAGACAGAAAATCAAAATGTAGAACTTGTAACCGATGAGGATTAAAAATAATTATTTTTAATAAAACTGTAATAATGATTATTTGTATTAACAATAAACAATTTTGTTTGCTTACATATGGTTTTTTATTTTATTACTCTATTTACCAAATTTTTGGAAACTCCGGTACATTCCGGAAGAAATGCATGTCCATGTTATGATATCATGACGCAAGTATCTAAAATCAATATACCTACTCCGACCACTGCCTATAAGTGAAAGAATTTTTGAAATTGGACCAGTATGTATATAAAGATTACCTCTCTTCAAACAAACAAACAAAGTCTCGAACTTAACCTCTTTTTTATTAGTGTAGATAAAATTTAAATTATTGACATGTGTTCTACGGAAGCACAAAAGGGCAATATAGCTTAGTGGCTAATATTTATAACTACAATAAAACGATAATAAATATAACTACAAAAGTCGGACCACCAGAAATTCGTAAACAATCGTTAGAATGGTAACATTAACATTCTGGCAAGTTTGGACTGACACATAAAACTGTTACGGCCCATTTGCCACTAAAGATGTCTGCAGCTGTATTCTTTATGTTTTTCAACTGCACCACTCTAAATCAGTCCTTTTAACTATTCTGCTGACCGATACCGTCAGCAACATAGCGTTTTTGCAACATTAAAATTTATAAACATTATTTGAAAGACCAATCCGCACTGGCCCGCGTGGTGGTTCATAGCCCGTTCTCCATATCCGTATAGGGAAGGCTCGTGCCTTAGGAGTAGGCACATAAAATGAGCTGGTGATGATGATGTTGATGATGATGGTGATGATGATGGTGATGATGATGATGATGATGATGATGATGATGATGATGCTGATGAATTTTAAAAAAAATGTAGTAATTATTTTATAAGTTTATAAAAATACTGTAGACACAAATTATTTAAAAAAAACTTCCAAAATGACTTTGTTGCACCGAAAGAAGATTTGTTTTTTATTATTATGGGAACAATACCGGCTGTTAATAATGTATTAGAACGTTATTATACAAATATGTTTCTATATCTAAGATAAACATTTGCAGATATAAATACGAGAAACCCCGTAAATGAAGTTGTGAAACATTCTATTGGAAATGTTTACTTTTTCTTGTATTCAACATCGTCATCAAAGTTTAACACTTTTATAGTGAGGATGACAAACATATACACAGATTTAATTTTACAACGACATCAATCAGTTCACGCTGCCAACCGTACACTGTAACCGTAAAAATTCTTAATGCCACACATGGACCATACATTCCACGGGCATTAACGTCAAGTCATCCCTCTCTTGGCTGTCAAACTTTTTTTTCATCGTAAAACGACCTCTTTGAGTGATTCCCGGAACATAAATAATTGTGCCCTAAAGAGGACTTCAAAAAGACATTGTTGTCACAAGGAATATTTAAGACTTATCGTAATGATAGAGCTTTTTGATGTCGAGAGGATTCTTTGAAACCGGAGCGCATTTTAATTTGAGATACTTTTTGTGAAACAAGTCTGGTTTAATGTTAAATTAGTAAACATAACACAGCTGGATATATTATAATGGGTCAGTACAAGGATATCCGAAACTGATAAATATTCCCTTATAACCTATTAAGATTTGTCACCCTGTATATGTACAGTTTACCACTGATGGCTTTACTTTTCTTCCGATTATTAACAAAATAACAAGAAATTATCTTATCTAAAAAAATTCCTTAAAATATTTCTTCGGGTGTTTATTTTCCTGATATGGACAATGAACATAATAAAAAGCAATTACGCCAATTTCAAGAATCTACACAAAAAGTGGGTACTTGTTTTCCTAAGGCGTATCCAATTCCTTTCCATTAAAGCGAAGAGCATTTGAAAAGAAAACACTTTTTTGTTGCTGATACCTATTTCAATTTCTGCTGGCTTCCGTCTTTGCATTTTTTCTTCCTGTCTTCATTTTTAAAGAGTCCTTAGGGTTTTCGAATCACCAAATTAATTGCTCGTCTTATCCAATTTTTCGTCTTAGCTTGGCAATTTTAATCAAAACTATTAATCAATTTATCGCTTTTAATCAGCTGAAACGTTGACAATACCCTAGATTGTTATTGGGGATTACGCCTTTGTGGAATAAAATTCAATTCGATAAAGTGCTTACGACATTCACAAATTACAGAACGTACCCTGTATTTCAGGAAGAAATAATGATGGAGCACAGAATATAATAAATTTCGAAAATTTTCCAAATAGTAAAAGCTTACCGGAAATATTCGCTTGTAATATGCGACGCAGAGTACGGTTACAGCTTTTATTTAAATCGCTATTTTTTCATTGCAAATTGCCGTGTTTAATAATGAAACAAAAAATAGCACTTAAAAAAAACTTTTTGAGGCAAATCGATTATTTTTCAGTGCTAAGTTTATTTTTGTTGCAAAAAGTATAAGAGCTGATTATGATGGTGATGATAATGATAATGAAGATGATGACGTTGGTACAAACTGTATTGCATGAGTATAATTTCTTGATCGCGCATTTTTACTTAAAACCACTTTGAAGTTGGAAAAACTGTTACGTAATAGATATATCAAAACATATTCCGCTCCGATAGACCGAAAGCTGTATCTGTTCGACCCAGAAATATTGCAACGTCACGGATAGTCCCAAGAACAAGATGGGGGTATGGAAGTAGCAATCAATCAATGCAGTTTCCCCAATCCACTTTTGTTTGAGTACTTTGATTCGTTTTCGAGGTGCCTTGTTAAGATCCTTCAAGAGCCGGCTTTTGTTTCAGTCGAGTCACGAATGGATTTTTTGCCGATGTTTTTTATTCTGAAGATGCTTATTATACTTCTTTCTTCAGACGCCGCTTACTGTCTGTCGCGCTGTCATGAATGAAATCCTGGCTAATATAGAACGACATTTAGATGTCTACTGATAAACGATTGTGCGCTAATGCTGTGTTGAATTTGATGATGTAATAAAATGAGCTACATCAAAAAGATTTATCACCTTTGGTACGACACATCTAAAATGTTTGAATCATAGATACGACAAATCGAATTTAAATGTCCCATTGCTGGACTCAGTCCTACCCACATTGATAATAGCGCATGAGAAGGTTATAATCAGTGTTTCAGTTTATTATTGTTGATTATAATTCCCGAATTTCACATTCAAAATATCGATAATTGGTAGTTGGTAATAATTTAAATATTTGCTTACTAGTCTGCGTAAAATTTATCCTACACGAAAGTATTTAAGCGTGATACAAAATGGGACACAAAGTAAATACGTTATATGATTAAATATAAAATGTATTGAGCTTTCGGTGTAATGAACCTTTCGATGTAAACCTTCGCTTACCTGTCGTCTTTCTTTACCTTTTATTTCTTATTATTAAATATCGGGCCCACTGTTGTCGTGGTTAATAAATCAAGTATTTGCATATGTGACAAAATCATAAATGTCATTCAAACAAACTTAAAATTTCCAAGTTTTCAAACCAATAAACCAATTAACCAATTTTCACAATACTTTTTATACTATGCATAATAGATATCTTAGTAATTAGTACGAAACACGTAAAAACTTCTACGGAAAGTTACAAATCGTATATATAAATTCAGTTGATTAAACGTTTAAAAAAACATTTTATCCAACTACTGACTTGCCGTGTTTTACATAGAAAGTTTCATTACAATTAACATAGATATTGGTTTTAGAAAATTGATACTTCGAAGTTGATACGGCATATCGTCGGGGATTGTTCAAAACCGCGTAAGTAGCATTAGTGGATTCCGCACATACTCTCTTAAATATGGATAAAGCAAAACAGCGTAAGTGCTTTTATGTTATGATTTACGTAGTTCTTTTAGAAAATAACTTCATTATTACATATAGCCAAAACAATTGCTATGTTCTGATTGGTGTTTTCTATCCTACCCATTCTCTTTAAAAAAAGTTATTTGACGCTTACGCGGTATTCGCCAAATACTACTTAAGTGCTTTTGAACTATCCACGACGATATCAATATGTATAAAACGTTCTAAACCACGTTATAGCTAAAGTCACTTACATCAAATTCGAACACAGAGTAAGTGGTCGCGGCGCACACGCTCCCTCTTAATCCTTGGAGCCGTGTCAATCGCATCCATCAGTTCGCCACGTGCTCTGTATTACGCCCCCTTTGGCATGGAATACAGTTGTATTCTGTTTATTTATAGCCCGCACCCTTAATGAGTCCTTGTTTAGGCGGTCTCTTAACGACTCGAACGCTTTAAGCGCAGATGTTGTCTCAAGTTGGAACGGAACACGAATGAGAAACTTGATTTCGGTGTGCGCACACAATTTCAGTTGAAGTTGTACCCTACGTTGAGATTATTATTTTAGCGACGCAATAATAAATAAAAGCTTGTAAAAAGTTAAGAGGAGATTGTCAATCCTAATCACAAATCTGTCTGTTTCGAATCGTATTTTTATAGAGACATGTCAACGTCATAGATGCTCTGAGGTTGACGGACTTACTGACTGCGTGAAAACTTAGAAACAATTAACTCTTTTAAAAACTATTTAAATTCTCATTCTCTCGAGATGAAGCCAACTGCTTAAACATAAAGAAATATATAAGGACTAGAATTTCCTAAGTGCAGAACAATATTGTGCAAAGGGTGCTCTTTTCAACATCAGTACAAAACTTGGGTTCTCTCCTCATTCTATTTATATCCGTCCTGACACACGCTAAACATGCCATCTAATAATAGCAGCAAGCTTGACAGCTCTATGGCGGGTATGATATAGTGAACGCAAATGATGTGTCAGAGGTGTTGATAATGTAAGTAGGTAAGTTGATTTGATACCGACTCAAGGGATGTGAGACTCAGATTTTTGAATCGGTGGCAAACTTTTACTATGACATACTGTGACATCAATTTTAAGGCTTTAATGGCTCCGCACAATAGGCGACACGCGACTGCGACAGCTCGGCGACTAGACGCAACGACAGGCTGCGGCTGACAATTTTCATATATTTTGTTCAAAGCTCCGCACACTTGGCGTCAGTCGCAGAGTCGCGACGACAAGCTACGACAGTTGTGAGCCACCACGGCACCACGGCACCACGGCGATTAAATGGCTCCCATTTAATCGCCGTGGTGGTCACCGGTGACCGTCAAACAATAAATTTTCTATTGTACCGGTTTTGAAGCAGTCAACGTGTTAAGAGTTTTCCTTCCATAGTAGAAGTGACTGGTAAATAATCTATAAAAAAATGAAAAATGTTTATTTACCAAAATTAATAGTACCTAAGCCGTGTTACAGGAATGTACAATTACTTCCACACTAGTTCTTATTATATTATATATATATTATATTATATACCAACAAACCTACAACCAACAAACCTTATTGTTCAAGCATTACGGCTGATTTTGTATCGACCTTAACAACGCGTCATTTTTCCACGCCAGTATCGAAAGTAATTATAGATTCATAAATTCATAAGTCTGAAGTATTAAGTACCTACAGTTTCCTAAGTGGTCGTATACTTCTAAAAAAATACATTCTGCTTTGAATATAAATTATCCTGCTACTTTCTGTTAAAGATTTCTACGGAAATGCATTTAATTTGCTCTTCATTGAGGGTTAATCTAAATATTTATTACGGATATTTAGATAACATTTTTTATTCACTTCTTTTCAGCTAGAATTTCACTTCAAATAAGACTGAGACGTTGCTTTCTTTTAAAAAGAGGAAGCTCTTTAGCTTCATCTTACCTGATGGTAAGTGACGATAATGAAACCGGAGTTATTAGGGTAACTCAACAAAATATGAGAAACTAGCTGTCGTATCTGTAACTATCTGAATTGAAACAACAAAATGCTATTAGACAATGAGAGGAGGTAACTAGATAGATGTGCTTAAAAAAAGCTCTACCATCAACCAAATCCGGTACCTACATTTGAGTACCCCCCCTGATTAGACAAGGTACAGCTGATGATGATGAGTTCGCTTCTAGACCACAAAGTCGCAATAACGTTAAAAATTCCAACTTATCGAAGTAGAGTATAAACTCTACTTCTATCTAATCTTGTACAATATAAAGCCCCTAATAATTAAACAATAAACAAATCTCAACAGTACAATCTTATTTATTCCCAATTTTCTCTTTATGAAAGCTAAAATCAGCGCAACGCTAAAAAGCTCACAAAAGGATTCGCCTATCTGTGCGCATACATTGCTTGTCGACTTAACGTTAATACCACATGCTCTTGAGATTATTCCATGTTATGAACAGTCGGCCATTATAAATATTTTTATCTGGGGAGTTTTTATTATCAACACGTGAGTGTGTGGTCGGGGGCCGCCGTAAAACCTTTAATACAAACAAACACATTTATCGCCTACCCTTTATAACGCCGTTAAGCAATTAATTCCTAATTACTATGAAGAAATAGATTGTTATTATTATACTTTGGGCGGTTATAAAATTGCGTTAGCACTGATAGTTGAATGCTTATCGTATAAAAGGCTTAAGATTTTGTTTTGAAGAGACTAGGTGTCTGGATTATGGTGACGGTGTGAGTTTCACAAGATTTATTAAGTTTGACGATTAATTCTGAAAATCTTTAATGTTTTGTTAATATAGAGGTTTTCTAAGTAATATTATTTTTAGAAACCAAATCAGGTTAACTTAATTGGACCGTCCTTGTAAGCTGAGCAAGTAATCACTACGTTTTACTTGTAACTTAATTCAATAGGTCTCAAAAGATCTGCTTGGCTAGCTCCCCATCAACATGTTATCTATACCTGTCGCCATTTTTTCTTTTCTTTTTGTTGATGGCTTCGTGCGATTAGCACATTTAGCCAGTGTCAAAGTAATTTTTCTAACAAGTACATAATACATAAATAAACAAAATATTGTTTAAAGAAATATCTTTTCTGTATTATGATGATGAATGATAATAGAAATGAAAAGTAAGAAATTATATACCTTCCCAACCCTTCGAGTATCTCAGTAAAGATGTGGGGCTTTACTAAGTCCTCGGGCGGACTTCTTGAGAGAATTTGAAAAGTGACGTTGCACTGTTTTGTTTCATTTGCCAACACTCATGCACACTCACGAACACTTAACGGTCAATAATCCACCATTATTTCACATTAATATTCGATATAACACAAATTTTCGAAAATAAAACAAAACCGCAGACATGACTCTTCACTTTCCCGCCAAGAAGTCCATCTGTCGCCATTACAACAATGTTATAGTAGTTTTTTTTAAATGTGAAAAGGAGTTAAACGAGCAGGCGGGTCACCTGATGGAAAGTAATCACCGCCGCCCATGGACACCCGCAAAACCAAAGTAATCGCAGATGCGTTGCCGGCCTTGAGGACGGAGTTGGATCTTGATGAGAGAGTAGGGATTGAGAGGGGGGAGGGGTGAGAGATGGGCTAGTATTGTTGTGTTAGGTATGGCATTAAGTGAAAAAGCCAGATCCTGGGTATGTGCGCTTATAAGAGTATGTATAGGTTATAATATGAGCGTACATACTAAGGTTCCAGTTGAAGTGCTTACATCTTCGAATATGTTGTATCAAAGTGCTAGTTAAAATTCAAAAACGAGAATTTCAGTTGAAAATTGAATTTGCAAATTTTCCATACAAAGTCTAGTTTTCGTGTACGATTGCCGTGTAATACTCGCAGCATTCTCAGGCGAGATAAAATAAAATCACAGATTTCGCAGTCCCCGCAAGAATCGGAGCATTTAAAATGAATACAACGATTTTCGAAAAACAAAACATTTTATTTTAAATAACACAATTCCAACTTGAATGCAGTTCTCGCCTGCATCCGCATCTTTTAACAGCATTACCGTGGCGATCGGTCAATAATCAAAGAAGCTACACCCGTTTTTCTATAATACCAAATCTAAAGGGACCACCTAGGTCACAATTATTAACCGATTTCCAAAATTTTTTAAAAGCTGAGCTAATACCCAAGGACACTTTTTTCACTTTTTCTTAAGTCGGTTTTCTTTTTGAAATATTTACAATTTAACAATTTTAACATTTTTCAAAATTCAAAAAAAAGTTTCCAGCTGATTTTCAAAATTCAAACGCTCACACGTGTCTCGATAAATTCCTCAACTCTTGGTATCATTTCCATCTCGATTCTTCCAAAATCCTCGGAGCTTTGGCCAAAAATACGTCTCAGGCGATTTGCATCTGATAACCATTTTCAATGGTAAAACGTCAAGGTGTATAAGGTGGTCAATTTCAATGTAGAATAAACAATTTTAAAATGGAACTGAAATGCTAAAGACTAACAAGTACCTACAAAAATATTAAGTTTATTACATCTCCACCTCTTCGTTCATTCATACAATACGGATGAATGAACTGTATGAAAAGAAAGCGGAAAGCAAAGTACTAAAAAGTAAAGTTAATAAAACAAGAAATATAAAACGGAGAAAACATACCCATTGACGCAGCTCAATAACGAATACGACCAAAGAGGATTTAATCACTTCGTTTAAAGACGTCAAGCAGTCAAGCAGCAAATAAGCAGAAACAAAGGAGCGTTGACAGTTTTTAGAAGAAATATTAAAAAAAGTTTATAAATTTACAAAAAAGTTTTTACTCCGTTCACATACCGATTTATCGAAACGTTGTTGCCACCATTAATAATTGTCATTTGGTACCGTTCCGTTGCTAGTTGAATTATTGCAGTGTTATGAATATGTGGATGTAGCGCGATGATCTATGCAACCCGGAAGTTCCTGTATCCGCCGATTACTGCGGTTGCCTCTGCGAATATAACTACACGAATCATTTAAGTTGTTCCCACAGTCACTACTATATACTATATTTCTATAAATTTGTTATTATTTAATATATAATTCTCTTTATTATATTTTTTTTATTGATACTGCCCCAGTATAAGTATGCCTGCCTAAGGGCTAAAACCATGCTCGACCGACCGTCGTCTTCGTCGGTGGCGCGTATCGGTCAGCGTCTCGTACTGTTGTATTTGTGGCGGCGCCACCTACCGCATACGCCGCACATTGACACGAAGCAAACACCTTCTCAACTGTGTCAACAGATGGCGCCACAAACGCTTACCAACGACATCGCCATACTACGACGTGAAATAGTATGGGAAACCTGCATCGCGGTAGCGAAGTTTCACCGTCTCCTTCGCTATATATAGCACCTCCAACTAACATCCGTTGGACCTCGGTCCCCGAGCTATACCACCCAGCTCGGAGGAAGATCTTCCCTTTGGCCTTCCTCAATGTGGCATTCCATCCTACCACCGGGCTTCCCTACATATTTCTTAGCGACTACATGGAATGCCTATTTATTCTTGCCTTGAAGATATACCTAAGTTGAAGTGATCAGGGAACACAATGATTAAAGAAGTTTAACGGCACAGATGTTGCGCAATATTGCTAGTTAAGCTACTTTTGTAACGCCAGGTCACCGAAAGGGTCACCGGTTAAAACCACCAGTCTCAGACTCAGAGGTCACGGGTTCGATTCTCAGCTGCATAATGTTTGTGTACTCAGTTTAGTTGGTGGAAGGGCTTGTTTGTCTATCTACCACCATCTTTCCTAAATATGTCAAAGTAACATTAATATTTGTAGCATTGTTAGGTTTCGGCAGCTAGCTAGCTAGTGCCTCAGTAGTTGAGTATTTCGGGTGAAGTGTGCTTCCACCATGCCTTATCTTCACTTAACATCAGGTGAGATGAAGGCAATCGTAAGATGTTAAAAATAGGGTGATCAAAATCATAATACCTCATAGTTTTTTGTGTTTAGAAGACACGTTGAGTCCCGTGTCCTGCTTGTTGTTTTTTTGTCGAGTGCGAGAGTATCGAGTACACCCTCAAGGCACCCCAAGGGTTACATCTCACCCCACTGTGACGGCCCTCTATAGTGGACTACCTCCACCACCCGACATAAAATTGCTCCCAGTTATTCCTTCATATAAAATCAGTTACCAGATACTACGTCCTACTATCCGGCCTCTTACAAACAAAAGAGTAAAAGTCCCGATCCGCCTTCCACACCAATAATTCTCCTCAGTCCATAGAGAGCAAATGCTGGTCAACTTCCTCGAGAGGGAGAGGCTATTCTTGATGAATTCGTTTGTTAAGAAACAGCCCCAAAGGAAGTGGACAAGACGAAGCCCCGATACTGTGACTTGATCTCACCTGATGTTAAGGCCAATGATGGAAGCGCACTTCACCCGGGATCTTCAACTACTGAGGCACTGGCTATCTTATCTCTAGCTGCCGGAACACAACAATGCTACAAACATTGATGTTATGGCGACATATTTAGATAAGATGGTGGTAGCTAGCCAGGCGGGCAAAGAAGCCCTAACACCAACCAAACCGAGTACACAAACTTGAACCCCCCGCTGGGGATCGAACCCGGGACCTCTGGGTCTAAACTGGTGGTCTTAATCACTAGACCACAGAGGCGGTTGAATAGGTTGTGTATGACGCTGCGGAACTTTACGTAGGTACCTATTGTATTCGTGCGGTGAATATGCGCTCACCATATTGTTGCGGCCATATTATCGGATGAAGATGAAAATTTAAATGATAGATCCGCCGTCCAATATATCCCTGCTGGGAAATTTATCATTATTTTACATATATTTAACCGTCAATTTTTATCCCTTGGAGACTAATGAATCATGCACTTTTAACGCAAAAATTATAAGTAGGTATGATTTCCCGCTGGAAAAAAGCCAAAGGAATTGGATCGTGCGGCTGACGATGACGTTTGTTATATTTGTAATATATTTTATTTAACAAAGAGGAGGATTTAGCTTTCTTTTTACCAGATGATAAGTACCGATAAGGCCGTAGGTGGATGTACGCTGCACCCTAAATACTCAATTTCTAAAGAATTGTGTCTCATCTCGTAACAGATGGACCACAACAATGCTACGAACGCAGTTGTTTTCGCGTAATTTTAAGATTAAATGGTGGTAGGAGGTAGGCGGTAGCTAGGTGGAGGAGCTCGATGGTGCAGTGGTTGACGCGCCCGGTCTGCGAGTGCTGAGGTTAAGCAACTTCCGCATAGGCCGGTCATCGGATGGGTGACCAAAAACTTATCATCTCGAGCTCCTCCGTGCTTCAGATGGCACGTAAAGTAGTGGTCCCGGCTGCATTAGCAGTCGTTAACAACCACCAATACGTACTGGGCCGGCGTGGTGGTTTATGGCCCGTTCTCCCTATCCGTCCATAGGAAAGGCTCGTGCTTCAGCAGTGGGGATTTAATTGAGCTGATGATGATGAGGAGGAGCTAGGCGGACTAAAAAAATCCTATCACCAACCAAACCCAGCACATCATGCACCTCTGGGGTCGAAGACCCGGTTTAACCTCTAGACAAAAACAATTGTGGTTACCCAGATATATTCAAAATTAGCCCTAAAAATACCAAATTACTATTCGCTTGGAATCGTACCCGGGACTAATGAGTGTGAGACTCTTGGTGCTAAACACTAGATTACAGAAATGCGATTAATTCCTAACTATGTCAGCTCCTAGATATCTATGTAACAAAAATATCTCGAGTTCTGCTGGTCTTGACAAGAGGCATAAAGCCGGAGTAACGACTATATACCGACACGCTCGCCGTGCTCGCTACTGTTTATGTATCAATTCCGTTATATACCTGTGTTATACAGTCAACAACATTCGCGGTCACCCACACGCTAGCTAAATGCTTTGGACAGCTCTGCTCACGGATTCCCTCCACCTGACATATGTTTTCAATGTGAACGATACGATTTGACAGGATCTATATACTTGTAAGTATTAATATGAAAAGAGAAATCCTTGAATGCTTATATAAATATGAACCGCCTCTATGTTCTCGTGGTTAGACACTGGCCTTACAATAAATTCCCGTGTTCGATTCTCGCGTTATAATCGGTTTGGTTGGGTAGGGTTTGTTCATAGCACGCCTGAACACCTTTTTCAGGGAGGGTTTTACTCTGCAGTAGTATTATGAAGGGCGGTATTGGTCTGATGATGATGTTTGTATCTCAAAGGCTTTAAAAATGCCAAGTCTAGTATTCTATATTGTTTTTTAGATAACGATATAAAGTACTAAACTTTGCATTAGCAATATTCATTTACTTTTATTATTTCATTAAATTGTACCGTGCATACCATGCATGATACGAACATCAGCTACATAACTCTCTCTTACTAAATGTTAATCATACTCTGGCATTTTCGATATTCAACCAAAGAAATATCACACCTACGCTTTACCTTGTTACGTTGTAAATTTGAAACCTAGCCTGCCTCTGTTATGTTACAGATAGGTGGGCACTAGTTAGATAATATAAGAATTACCTGTAAACATTGGTTTTCCTAGATCAATGGATCAATGTAATTTGTTGAATGCAATTCGTTATATCTCCATAATTTGGACTCTTAGCTTCGACTGACATATAATACACATCACTCCACCATTTGTTTAGCACTTACAATTAATAAAACGGCTTTTAATACACTCTTGAGCTAAATAATCAATTAAATAGAAAAGGAAAATAGCTGAGAGGTTGTTTGTTTACATGTAAACTTTGACAGTTGCCAAAGACAATTTTACGCAGCCTACCGTGGCGGCCCCTGGTGGTGGCAACACGAAGAATGTAACGAACTATAAAATAATTTGATGATAAAACTTTATTCTTTTTAGTTACAAAAGCAATTTGAACTACAAACTACTTGATGAGTTAACATTTAATATTTTTACCTTACTAATTTAATGAAATTCAGTAGAAACCGGAAACGGAAGTGTGTATTGTTCGAGAAGCTTCGATATTGATCTATCGATCGATATGGTGAACATTCTCTGCGGGAGTGGTGTGGCAATCGAAGAAAAGAATTCCGCCTAAATAAATAATGGGGTAATTAACCACTGGAATTGAATTGGAGTAATATTGGGATTGTCTAGCGTTCATACAGATAATTATGATTGGTTACTATAAATTCGTTGTTGAGTTTGCCAGCATCTATGTTGTTGTAGGTACTTGAAAGTTGCCGTTTTTCAGTGGCTGAACGTTGGGTTCAGGCGGTTATTGTCGTTGGATTAGTCGCCTTTTATTTCAGCTTCGGACCGAGTTGTGAAAACGTCATATTTGACATAAGGTTGTAGTGGGATCGCTGAAAGGTCAATGGTCGCGAGGTTATTGTTATTCATAATTCTTCCAATATAATGGGTAAATTTCTAGCCTGATACAGAAAACGGCACCAGGCGAGTTGTAAGGTTTCGCGATCATTCTTATACGGGATCACGCTCCAGGCAGTTGGAAACTTTATACTTCGGATTTCGTGAACGCAATTGTAACAGGCGTTCCCGGTCGTCGCTGTCTGCCGCTGCTTGTCGACACGTGCTGGCCCCCTTACCACACCACGAGAGGTACGAGCTGATTCGTCTCGCCGCCAGGATCCAGAACTGGTTTCGAGCCTGTAGCCTGTAGCCTGGACGCGAGACCCGTCTCCTCGGCCGGCCCCGGCAAGCTCCTCCGGTGTGGGTCGACGGCAGTGACACGGCTGACTCCGCTTAGCGGACGGGCAGGCGTGGACGGTTTTTTTTTATTCCCCATTTTAAAGTTTGTTTAAAACCTTTTTAAGTTTTTTTTATCTTTGAACTTACAACCCAACCCCCGTCGGGTGAGTTGGATTGCACTACTTTGAGGATCTTCGAGTTCGACCAATAACGGCTTACATCGTCATCGTCGTCTCCAGATTCGGGTCGGTTCTACGACCCTGGCGCCCATTAATATTTAATTTAATTACCTAAAACCCCCCACGGTTTCTCGGATTTAATAATTACTCAAAATCATTTATTTACCTCCTCGGTAAAGGTTAGTTAGGTCATTAGTGGAATCATCCGGACGGTACTGGCTTTATCCCTACCCCCACGACCATAGCTCACACCGCTGAAATATTAGCTGGCTGGTTAGGTTGTTTGTAGAACTTATTAAATAAAATGTTAGTCTCATTAACCTGCTGGATCACTTTGACCCCTAGGGTGTTTTATTGTTAAAACGGTTTAGATTAGTTATAAATTAATTGTGTAAGAACTTAATATTAAAACCCAATTTATTTAAAAGTATTGTAAAAATTAACCTGTCAAGTTTTGTGAAAATTAACCTGTAACCAAAGTCTCATTTATGGTATTGAAGAAATTTAAGTGATCATATAAAATATATTACCTAGCCGTGAAACATTCTATAGTTTTATTTTACAACACCCACTGGAGTTTGCATTTGGGATTTTCTTCCTTTTCCCAAAGCGGAACAAAATCGCAAGTGTAACAACCTTATGAATGTTTAGTATTGGATGACCTTAGCTTAGCTCGGTATTTTTTACGGATAAAACGACGTTTCCTAAAAATGAAACCTAGCTAGATCCATTTATCGCCCCCGAAATCCCCTGCATACTAAATTTCATAGAAATCGTTGGAGCCGCTGCCGAGATTCAGATTATATATATACCTACATTTATACAAGAATTGCTCGTTTAAAGGTATTAGATTAAACAAACTAAATAATACCTACACATTCTCATTACAAACATAATTGTACGAAGTACCGATTAACACTCAACGTATAGTCACAAAATAAGGAGACTGCAGAAGGTGAGCTTCATACAAACGCGCTCCAGCAACACACACATAGACAATCTCTCACGGACACGGAATCTCGCAACAGCTATGCAAGGACTTCGTTTGATATGGTCCGAGAGCAGACGCGGATCAAGCCCCCAAAAAAGGTTGTAGTCACAGCTACCCGAAAATCGACTAAGTGCGAGTCGGTCGGAGTACGAACTCGCTCATGAACAATCATGACTCATGAACGACTTTTAAATTTGATTATTTCCTTTTTTCCGCGCATCACGATTTTGTCCTTAGGAATGAAAATAATCATTGGAGGAAGTCAGACCCGATTTCGTCCAATTAAATAGTCAAACAGTTTCGATGAGATTCCAAACCAATTTCAATCAATAAATTATTACTTTTTCTTTTTCTCTACTATCCAGTAAGCAATTATAGTGGGTAAATAGGTATCTTGACGCTGTCTCAGGAGTCGTACGTATGACCAGCAAGTGAGATGCACCAGTCGAGACTTAATTAGGCTACCAATACTATTACAACTACTGATCCCATGTTGATATTATTTTTTACATTTTCAAAAACTATCAAATCAAATTAAATGATAGGAAACATTTTACATTAAATAACTTTATTTAGGTGCTTACTTAAATTACAAAATCTGGCTTTCATTCCTTTTTCGCGAAAACGTTGATAATCATCTCTGTGCGTGTGATAATAATCTTTCCTGTGCCATTGAGGCACGCAACCAAGATTTTATTCTGCGAAGAGTAGAAAACGATCTCTCTGCGGTAGCTACGCTGACCAGGAGAGTTGCCAGTATGTTAGAATTTTTATGTTAGGGTACAAAATATATTGGTCGCATGCTTCAATGAGATGAGCTACCGAGTTGGCCGAATCCGAGATAGGTTCTATGTGTGCATTTCTCGAGCACGGTATGTATTAAAGCTTACCTTCTGCGGTCTCTTTATTTTGTAGTATAGTAGCGCACCGAAACATTCTTGTTAATAATTCAAATCAATTCCATCACAATTACAGAACTCAATTTATTAATGACACCGCTTTGTCTCCGCGTTACACATAAAGTAGTTTGGATACCAATCAAACACCGCATTCACTGGGGAATCGAACTTACAATGGCGGGCGTAGTGAAACAATCTGTGAAATGTTGCTCGGAATTGAAAACTATTTTGCCCCAAATCTGGAACCCATGCGGTTGTTAACCTATGTGCGAAAACTTTAGCTCTTGTGTTTCACGTAAAGGCTTCGGGGGAGGTTTCACGATGTACTCGTTTATACCTATATATTTTTTGTGAATGTTTGTTAACTAATAAATTTATATTTACAAACAAAGACCTAAATTAAACTACTTAAAATTAAAGTTATAATAACTATAACTACTACTAACTATAAATAAAAAAATGCCTTTTGAGTGCTATACTGTACTATAAAGAACTACTCTTCTATATCTTGTACATACATCATTATCATCATCATCATTATCATCAGCTCATTTTGTGTCCCCACTGCAGGGGCACGAGCCTTCTTTATGGATGGATAGGGAGAACGGGCCATAAACCACCACGCGGGCCCAGTGCGGATTGGTGGTTGTTTACGACTGCTAATGCAGCCGGCCAACCAACGGCTTAACGTGCCTTCCGAAGTACGGAGAAGCTCAAGATGATAAATTTTTGGTCACCCATCCGATGACCGGCCTTTGCGAAAGTTGCTTAACCTCAGCACTCGCAGACCTGGCGCGTGAACCACTGCGCCATCGAGCTCCTACATACATTGTACATACATTAATAGGCAACTAAAGATTTAGCAAATTAAGAAAGGAATAAAAAATAGTTGGTAAATACTCATTATTCTAGTATGTTGAAATAATTTGCACCTCCGATTATAAAGCTTGTTAGCTCTCTCCATCCGTCTGGAGAAGACCAATAAACCAGCCAAATCGTCACTTTATTTATGTTCAATGTATTTTTGTATGGTCGCAATAAAAGTATTATCTATCTATTAATCTAACTATAAAGTTCATTGGCGGGCTCTTCTCGATAGATATAGCATTCTAAATCGGTAACATAATCATGAATAATTAAAAATTCTTCTGAAAATGAGCTTACTCAAAAAAAATATTTCTTTTGCTTCTTTTACTTTTGTCAGTTTAGCTTTTCGTGTCAGTAACCTTATTTGAACGTAAAAAAATAAGTGTTTTAATAAAACCATAGAGATTGTGATGGATGGATTTCGGCCTTCATTACTTCGCTGGCTCGGCGTAGTGCCTTAATAAAGTATTTTGTAATATATTGCTTGGGTATCTACCTACCAACTGTTTCATAAAATTATGTTTAAGTTATTCTATAAAAAAAAATTAAAGGAACGTTCATGTCATCATGATGTTAACGTTTCATATATTACAATATAGAATTCTTTTGGCATAATTTATTTTCTTAGTGTTATTTTACGACAAAGTCGAAGTTGGAATTCACTCAAAACCGTCAAACTGATATTACTTATAACTAAGTACAGTGAGTTGATTAGTTTTAAAGGCAGCAATCTGTACTTGTAGTCCAAAATGATTTTCTACGTGTAGCACTCGAAGTAGTCCTAATAACTTCTTCTGCCATTCCCTATGTGGCTGACTATCTTATCTCTAACTGTAAGAACACTTTAATTATTGACCGCGCTAAATCATTTTAGATTACTTTGTGTATTACTTCCACAACACTAACCCCCGTATTTAAAACGAGTAAAAACTCATACTGAAACAAAGTAATTGCTTAAGTAAAATTTCATTTTCTTTAGTAAACCGATGAAGTTAGAAATGCCAAAAGCTAGAATTCTTAGCCAAGCAATAGTCACCAATACCTTTACTCAAGCAATCTAGTTAGGTTACTCAAAGAATTCATAGTGACAAGCTTGTGACAAGCTAGAATTGAGGTTAAATTCGGTGTGACAGTTTGTATTATGTCTAAAATATTATAAAATTTACGAATTTGATAATAACAATAATACTTTTATTTAATTAAATAAGAAAACTTCTATTCTAATTTAAACGTTACTAGTATATAAAATGAAATTAGACCTTAATGACATTTCTAAGAACAAAGTAATTGCTAAGTAATGACTTGTGTATAAATACGGGTCTAAGTCCGCCTCGTCATACTGTAGGTACTTACGACTTAATTATAATTGCAACCTCGTCTGTCCACAGAACTGCTTCTCGGCACTCTTCGAACCCACCAGAAAGCCGCGTGTGATGAAGATATGGTCACACTTATCTGTCCTCGAGGCACCACCATCAGCATCCAAGTGGCACAGTATGGGGCTTCAGCGTCGCAAGGGTCTTGTGCGTCAGAGCTGGCTGAGTACCAGCCGGTGGCGGTGGAAGTAGTGGGTGATACTTCTTGCACGTGGCCTAGCGCTTTACAGGTTAGAAAGTTTTTGTTATGAGGATATAGTCACACTTATCTGTTCTTGAGGCACCACCACCAGCATCCAAGTGGCACAGTACGGGGATCCAACGACGCAAGGAATAGATAGAAAGATAGATAATTCTTTTATTGCAACAATAGAACAATATGCCCTGCCTACTGGCCACTTGAGCCTAGCAACTCTTGAAGTGGGCAGGGACTGATGGCCGCTGGAGTAGATCAGTGTTCGAGTGGTGACCGCGTACCGAAAAACGCAGTGTGGGCAGGCCTCCAACAAGGTGGACCGACGATCTGGTGAAGGTCGCGGGTAGCTGCTGGATGCAAGCAAACAAACCGGTCGTTGTGAAGATCCTTGGGGGAGGCCTTTGTCCATTAGTTAACTTCTTTTGGCTGTGATGATGATGATGATGATGATGATGATACAACATAATATAATTATAAACATAATATAATTTCGTGTTGGTTCTCTTTTTACTATGTATAATTATTAAAAGCCTACACAAAACATAGAGATAAAATGAAATATGTCACAGTGGTTACATAACCTTTGCTATTCTGTCATAGCCTTCTTTCATATTCCCAAAAAAATATATTTAGTAACTTATGTAATAACATAAAGCTTCATCATCTCAGCCTTAAAACGATCCACTTATGTTCAAAGGCTTTTACATATCTATACTTTAATATTATAAAGACGAAACCTTTGTATTTTTGTATGTATGTATGTTGTTTAAAACGAATAAACTCAAAAACTACTGGACCGATTTAAAAAATCATTCACCATTAAAATGCTACATTAGCGCTGAGTAACATAGGCTATATAAAAAAAAAATATGGATATAAAATACTAAAAACGACAATTTAATTTTCCAATACCAAATGATTTGATTGCTTTGTTGTCATAGAAACCATTGATATAATTTTAACTCAATTGATGGAAACTGTCAAAGCGGTACAAAGTCCACCGGGTTAGCTAGTAAACAATATTAATAAAGAGGTAAAGTTTGTGACTTTGTTTGTTTGTTTGTTTGTTTGCGGAGGGTAATCTTCTGGAACTACTGGTCCAATTCCAAAAATTCTTTCACTGATAGAATACTACATTTCTTGCGGGTAACATAGGCTATTTTATTTAAAAAAAAAGTTTATTTTAAAATCTCAAATCCACGCGGACGAAGTCGCGAGGAAATTGCTAGTAAACTATAAAACTAGTCATAAAGAACTACGCTGATCCAATGCAGGTTATTACTAAAACAACCTGTTTAGAAATGATATCCTTATCTTGGCAGCTCCAATTTCAGATAGTGGTCTGCTTGACATAAAACCGATGGTGGTCCCTACCCAACATAATACTACAATCTGTTTCGGTTTCCAGTATTAGTAGTCAGTAATAACATTAATGAGAACCAGCCCTCGGATGTTAGCAAGCATATTGCAATATTTATAGCTGTGTCTACCCGGTCTGCTGTTTTACGACTCATTTTCTGATATGTTAAGGCAATAAGCCCGCTTTACGATCAACAGTCGATCTTTACTGTCACCCCTATAATCTCGGTAAACACGAAAAATGAGTTTAGACAACGCTCGCGTGTGTATTTGAACAATTTTATGCGATTCTTTACTTTGAGATTGGGAGGGAATGATGCTGAAAGTAGCAAAACAAATTTGCGTTGTCTTGTTATATGTTTTATCACGTTATATAAAATATGGTGGCAACAGACAAGGGCGTAGCCAGGTACGGGCAGGGGGGCAGCTGCCCCCCCTTATGTCGAGAACTGAGGTGCTTCCGAACCGAAAATAAAATAAAATAAAATAATGGTGTTTGTTTATAATCATAGTAAAAATAAATTCTTGCGTCACTCACTCATTCTCAGTCTCGTTATTGTTCTTACATAAATCTCGAATCTCGATACTACGCGAGGTGAGTGAGACGAGCGCGCATATACTTAGTTTAGTAAATAAAAGTATTAAATGTCACTTTCGATAATAATTTAAATTATACGTTCTTTCGAATATAAGTTCATTTTTTTATGTAAAAAGTGAAATTACATTCAAAAAATTCAAGTTATTGATCGAAATTGACATTTAAAACTTTTTACTGGACTAATAGCAACAAACAGGAGCAATATAGAGGTCCTTCTCTACACTGTGGTGGGTCAAAACGTGGTTGAGGTCGACGATGCTCCAGAACCGCTTAAATGGCCAAATATGGTGCAAGAAAGTTTACATGCAATTTCAAGCGAAGTCTTAAAACTGTTATGCGAAGAACCGAGAAGATTGTTTTTGTAGCTGCGTAAATAAATATTTTTGTAGCAAACGTATATATGTTTAATAAATACAATGCCCACTTTTCTACGGAATATCTAGCAAATAATTCCTCCAACATATTTTTTTTGGTCCAGATTAGAGTCGATACTTTTCTGTGCTAACTGTCCTTTAATATCACCCCAGACCAACTCAATTGGGTTCAGGTCTGGGTGGTATGAAGGCAAACGCAACACTTTATGTCCGTTTCCTTTTAAAAACTCGTCAATTTTGTAAATATCTTCTGTGAAATGGTTTTTAATTAATTTGAACAAGTCATTTTCTAAGTTTTTCATCAAAAGGCACTGCATGCTGTCGTAGCCAAACTTGCATAGCTGGCTTGGTAGAAGCCATAGTCGGCTTTTTCTCTTCTCGAACCGAATGATAAGCTGCCTTATCCATTACTATGACCGAATTTGGTGGTATATTAGGCATGAGTTTTACATTTATCCATTTACTGAAATTCACGAAATTCAAAGAATTGTGTTAATCACCTGTTTTACATTTGGATTTAAATATCACAAGTGCTCCGTCTACAAATCCAGTTTGACCTCCACAATGTACGATGATTAAACGGTCTCCTTTACCGATATGAGAAAGCACGCCGTGTTCATCCTTTGATTGCATTTTGAAACGTTATGAGACGCATAATCTTCCTTCTCTACGATATTTTTTAATAGTATTTAGGGATTTCCACCTCAACGATGTTATATTTGGCTGTTCGATAAGGAGTTTCCTTTTAGATCCGCATTTCTTAAATTTAAAACCCAGATCATGTAATAATAGTCTTAAATATTTCCTGTAGCACCTATATTTATAATTGCATATTATCTTCAGATGAATCTTGTCAAACGCCCCCCGCGTACCTACCGCAGGCGATGACTCAGTTACGCGGTCTAGCTATAGTTTTTATAATAGAAATCTTCTGTGCGTGTGTATGTTATTGAACTCCTTCTAAACGGCTGGACCGATTTGAATGAAATTTTCTGTGTGTTCAAGTGGATTCGAGAATGGTTTAGATTTACAATTGGACCCGGTAGGTAGCGCTGCTATAGGGGTCCATGATGGGATACGGGTGTTCTCAAGCGGACGAATGATTTGTTTGTTTTTTTGTCATGGAAACTGTCAAAGCGGTACGAAGTCCGCCGGTCAGCTAGTTTCACGTACATAACAGTTCTTGCAGTAACCAATTTTTTATTTGACCTACGGATGCATTTTTGTTACCCAAAAAGTTATTAGTAGGAACAAAATAGTGACGTCATAGTTTTAATACCCATACATCTTTAAAAGAATGCGTTTTGAAAGTTGCTATAAAGTTTCTCTATTCACTAACCAGTCAACTACATACCCAATTTTTTAACATTTAGTAAGCTGTTTATAGTTAGATGCTAGTTTTAAATTTATTGAGAGAAATGTTCAATATTAAAAGTAAAAAACCTTTTTAAAAAACAAGCATTTATTTATTAAATGCGCTGGAAAGAAAAAAATAAACTTTTACCATCAACTTATAACGTCATTACACAATTTATATGATATAAAAGGTTGTCGCAAGATTTAAGTACCTACTCGTATTCACTTAGATTGAAAATTTTAATAGTTAAAACCAATCACATCAAGTTATATAATTTACTTGTTTATCTACACAAGTAAATCTAAGTTACCAATAAAATGTAAGCGATAGTTTCACGATACAAGTAGGTGAACGCTAGCAGTTTCCAGCGATATTTACTAGGTTGTCAGTTCACTTTGTTGAAGGTAAACTACATACCTATATACGAGCTACATTGTGCGGTCGACACTCAAGAACTTTACTCTCCCAGGCGGCCAACAGCTCCAAGAAGAAAACGTGCATTTTCCAATTTTCGAGCTGCATCAACTTAACGGGGTGCAGCGCGGACGCAAAACTGCGAGTTTCAAGTTTCTTTATGATAGCGAGCGAGCAGCGCGTGGCAGTGGTGTGACAACGGCGCACGACTACGAATACGCACGCACACTAATATCTGTACAGAGTAGGCTGGTGATTTAATTAGAGCAATGTTTACTTTCGTAAAATCATAGGCGTTTAGGTAAAATATAATAAAAGTTTTAATATTTTCATATTCATATTTTTTTTATTGAAAAATAAGACAACAGTGGCCTGCAGAATATCAATACAAACATTTTGATGCCGGATCATTGTTTCATTTGTGCTATATTTACAAAGTTTCTGAAGAAATAGGTTTTATAAATCATTACTTTTACGTATTGTTTATGCAGTTTCTGGGTATTTGTTTCAAATTCCAAGACAACCATGGCCTTTTGAAAGGATCAAGCTAACCTACACTAGTTCTTTTAATGTATATGACCTATTCAGCGTCTAGCACCAGTGACTTAAAAACACGTAAATTTTCGAAATTCCGCGCGGCACCCCCTTGGCGACTGACCGGAGCGTATCATTGTAACGTAACTGTAACGTACTGTTCTTGACATACTTAATACGTTATGGCATTGCTGACTGACTGATAACAGTGTTCGTTAAGAACACTCGGGCTTGCTCGTAAAATTCAAAGGGATTTGCAGAAAAACCGATAATAGGTCGGATCACGCGGAGCGAGCAGCGAGCGGCTCGGCTCACTGACCGTGTGAATGCTCGCATTGAACATATTGCGTTACGGCAAAATGCTCCGATCAGTCCTCACTTTTAAACTACAGCAGGCCAGTATATGTTTGTACTAGGTTTGGTTGGTCCTTTTTGTAGGACCGATGATCGGACCTAGCTTTTAGCCGAGGGTTTATTACCGATTTTGTAACCGACTTTTTTTGGATCTGTGCGTTGGAGCATAGAATTCCATACGTTTCATTTTTAATTGGTAATAAAAAAATTAGACGTCGGCGAGGGCTCTAATTACTTGATGATAAATGCCACCCTTGTATCTACCCATGTTGTCATTTGTTTGCATTATTAATAGGAAAACGACTTTTAAAAATTTATTTTATTCTTTTTTTATGTTTTTTTATTGCCACTCGGCCAACGAGGCGTTTAGCAAGTTAATTAAGAAAATTTAAAAAACAAAATGAAAAGCCAAACTCTGTTACTTCCTCAAATGTAAGGCCCTATTAAGTCAATCAAACTGAACAATAGATCCATAACATCTCCAAAGTTATGGGGAAACAAAATTCTGGCTAAAATTATCGAATTGTAACCAAGCCCAAATGACCTTTGCTGAGAAGTTCTTCGAGAGTTTGCTCAAAGAGCCTTAATTGCAACGTTGTCGGAAGTTATAGAGTAATGTACCTACACTTAGCTCTTATTTTTTTCATCATGAGACCGGAATAGCGCTTCGTTCTACCTCATAAGGCAAAGCGTAGTTAGTACTAATGCTTAAGTATTGAGTTTACAGTTGAATGAAGTGTAACAACTATCTTCTTAACGCTAAGAACGAGAAACCACCTCACCAGATTTAATTGTTTTAATGAAATTTTTAAATAATTTTTAACACAAATTTTGTTGCGAACAAATTACAAAAACATAAATGTTGAAAAATTCTGCCTCGTGGAAGTTTTTTCGACAATTTTGTGTTTTTGTTTTAATGAATATTGAAAATGAGTTTTTTAATTGCTTTAAAATAATTATGATTTTATGTATATATTTGATCACGTCAGAACAATTATAATAATTGGTGGCGCTAGTGTGCCTTACCCTTCGCCTTAAAGCAATTTCCTCTCACTGAAAATGGTACAAAGTAAAAAGGTTTACTCAATGATGTTATAACGAATTATGTAGGTGTCTTAAAAGAGCTGGATGCATACCAATCAAATTGGCCCTGTGGATTGGACTGCGGATTGTAGCTGACAAAGTAGAAAGAAGTAAGGGAGGCGTTTGCGATGCAGTAGGACAAAATGGGCTGATATAAGTAACTAATAAATAAATTTATATTGAAGTCAGTCAATCTTTATAGTTTTGATAAAGCTTGTCAAGTGGCTTTACCTAACAACGTTGTTAATATTTTCATCTTCGATATATTATTATATATTATTTGCAACAAAACTACATTGACTTGTAAAATTTAAATAGAAGACCGTTTTAAAACGAATAACTTCAGAAAGACGATTTAATTCAAATAATGCCAAACTGTGTTTGTATGACAATAACCTACAACTAATTTGTGTTCTTAGTCAAATTTTAGGCTCCTCTAATACTGTTAAAAAGTTTGTAGAGACTGTTGAAATTAGACCACAATGCAAATAATAAATTAATTGTGGTTTAAAAGCCGTTTTAACTTGCCATTTAAATATATAATGGAACAATAAATCGAGACGAAGCGTAAGATTTACAAGCTCGCACAAAATGTCTGTAAAATAGCTAGACAGTGGTTGTAAATATTTTATGAGAAGATTTTTCTACCCTCTGATCAGTTATAGTCACATGGTTATTGTAGATTTATCAACAATTGAACAGAAAAAAGACTAACATTGAACATAACATAACTTACTTACAAAGTTACAGTTTGGCGGATTTTATCGCTTTAAACCGATATTGTCCAATCAATAAATAGGTCTTATAAGTCGTCGTATAGAGAACTTCGTTACAACAATCAGGGTTGCAATCAAATCAAATCAAAAAGATTTATTTATTTATTTATTTGACAAATACTAACGGACTGGATCTTTTTTTAAACATAGCGTACCGTCCGATAACAGGAAAGCATCCATAGTAGTTATTTAATAATTGTACACTACTTTTTGTTGCGTGGTTTATTCACAAAACGGGCTATCGCATTCTATCACAAACAATGGCCACTTTTGGTGTTAGCGAATGAATATAAAAACAAACCTAAAAGTAGTGCACAATTATTAAATAATAAATGTTTGCATAGTGTCGGAAGGTCCGCAATGTTTGAAAAGAAATCCAGTTTAGCAGTTATCAAATTAAATCCATTAGCGTGTGCCTTACCCTTCGCCTTAAGTATTCCCTACGTAAATAAATACTTGGAGATTACTGTGGCATCTCTGTGTAAAGGCAGAGGTATTGAGAAGCCGTTGGATATAAGAGCG
The DNA here is from genome assembly GCA_963082485.1 of Eudonia mercurella. NCBI lineage: Eukaryota > Metazoa > Arthropoda > Insecta > Lepidoptera > Crambidae > Eudonia > Eudonia mercurella. The sequence goes on from OY720029.1 coordinate 15,748,282, forward strand.
CACCAATAACTACAGAAACCATTAAGGATTGACGAATTTTCCTAAGGAAACCCTTATTAATACTGACCTATAGAGGTTGACTAAGGTATGGGAGCACGTCAAAGTCAAAGTCAAAGTCAAACATTTATTTGCACAATATTGTGTACAGTACATTGAGATGAGCGACAATGTTGAGCAGGGTCAACAATATTCTGCCTTAATTTTGTAGGCATGCAAATTCCAACACAATATAAAATTAAAAAAAAAAAAATACACAACATCCTACTTAAATAAATGCAAATTAATTTAAATAATTATATGATGAAATGTCAATAGAATATTTAAATTATTAATCCATTACAACTTGTCAATGAATATTGCAATGAACTAATTAAAAGTAAATAGACTACCTATAATTATATTTTTTTGTTCATGTACTCAATAATGGAGTAAAAATTATGCTGTAAGAGCCATTGAAATAACTTTTTTTTAAATACATTTTTGTCTAGTGGCTGATCAATAATGTCCAACGGTAGTTTATTAAATATTTTGATAGCCATATAGTAAGCATTTTTTTGAAATAAACTTAATATAATTAATTAAACTTAACAGTAGTCTAACAAAGCGATGGTGTTTGTAGCATGAACATATTTCTCACATTCAACCCGAGCATCCATACTTTTGGCTACCGAACAAGTTAGGTTATGATAATGAAGTTGACGGTTTTCGAATAGAACTGGCATGCTAACTAATGTGTATAGTACTCCTTGCTGCAGACGGTGGTGGAGGCGTGCCAGAAGAAACGCCAGTGCAAGTTTCACACCAGCCCCAAAACCTTTGGGCTCGACCCCTGCCCAGGCTCCAGGCGGTTCGTGGAAGTCGCCTACAAATGCCGTCCATGTAAGTATGACAAAGAAGCATGCTTAAATAACTAATAGTCATGTCAATAAAACCTTACTTATTGTTTCGCCTGCTCTCATAATAGCAGAGGAAATTACCATGAAACTGTAAATCAAAAGTAATTAAGGTGATAATGTGATAAGGATACCTATCTTTAAAGGTTACATACACTTAGTTTATGATAGCAAATAAAATTTTGAGGAAGTAAAAGTGCTTTTCACTTGAAATCCTGAACTGGATGTAATTAGATATCTTAACCGTCGGAACACTACATCATCATTGTTAAGTGCCATCTTCATACTGAAATTTGGAGATCAGTACACAAAATTTCTTCACAAAGTCCCATGTAGCATATTTTAACTGATAATAGAGATGGCGGTGATGGTAAATCTTACCACCAAGTTCAATAGTTATCAGCAGCTGGAAGTACTGTAGGATACAGTGATGTCTGGTTTGAGATCTAACGACAAGGCTACCGAGACAATTAACCCCAAACTGTAAATCTAAACGACGCTATCAAAGTGATATGACCGTGTAAGACTTTACTCTGTAAGCTACAGTTCGCTAAGTACTTGGAGACAATCTGTTGGAGTAGGATTTAGTACAACTACTAGGACTTTGTTGAGCTGGAACTACGCCAATTTGGGAAGATACTGTTTGTATCAGTAAAAAAATATAATTTATAACCAACTACACTATCAACGATTTCTTACGAACATTTTCTTTAAAGTGCTAGTTCCAAAAAATAAACTGCAAGAAACTATACAAGAATAAAAATATAATTCTCGGGATCTCGGAAGCTCATTGGACCGGTTATCCAAAGTTCGTAACGTAAGTTAAACAATACATTGTGAATGCAAATTTAAAATTATCACACTATCACACTGCAATATTATAAATGCGAAAGTTTGTGTGTATGCGTGTATATTTGTTGCTTCTTCACGCTGCAACGGATGGATGGATTTGGATGAAATTCGGCATACAGATAGTTTATAACCTGGATTAACACATACCTAGGATACTTTTTAATCCCGATTATCCCACGGGAACGGGAACCACGCGGGTGAAACTGCGGGCGGCCGCTAGTAAAAATATAATCCTGCTATTATTGTTACAAGTAAGATACAAGCAAGTACTTTGTTACCTGCTGGGCCTAAAGTTTTTTCCATTTATTTATAGATCTAAAATATCCACAATAATACTTATTCTGTCAGATAATTATAAAATACAGCGAAAAAATTTAATGCCTACCCGACCTAGCCAGGATTCGAACCTGGGTCTCCCGCAATCTGGGCGGCTGCAATGCATTCCATCAGCATTAATAAAATTACTGATTTTTTTCTATAATGCCAGGAGTGATTAACGTCAGCATTGAGCATGAAAGTAGATAGTTAGTAATTATTGATAAGGGGGGAGCGATCGAGGATCGAGGAGCTCGATGGCGCAGTGGTTAACGCGCTCGGTCTGCGAGTGCTGAAGTTGGCAACTTTCGCAAATGCCGGTCATCGGATGGGTGACCAAAAATGTATCATCTCGAGCTCTCCCGTGCTTCGGAAGCCACGTAAAGCCGTTGGTCCCGGCTGCATAAGTAGTCGTTAACAACCACCAATCCGCACTAGGCCCGCGTGGTGGTTTATGGCCCGTTCTCCCTATCCATCCATAGGGAAGAGTCGTGATGATGATGATGATGATGATGATTGATAAGGGTTACAAAATATAGTGTGGTTACAAAATAATATACAAGTGTGGGTCTGAGTACTAGACTACAAAGGTGGTTGGTTGTATAACTATGTCAATAGCAGGCATGAAACTAAATTAGATTATGGATACTATCAATAGTCGTAATTGTCCAACTTCACCAATTGAAAGCGATGTTACGTTCGAAGAAACTATTTCATGCCTCCACTACAACCAAATTCAGTTTCAATGAAAAAGCACCGTAATATTTTCTCAATTCCTCAACTTCGGAACAATGTAATCCGCGTTCAACCCCTTTTTCCACTATCAGAGTTTAACAGACCACCGTTTAAGCCACATTCAGAACTTTGCCGACCGCCGTCAGTGATGAGAGCGCTGACTATCCACCGTATTTACTTTGTAGGGGTTAGACAGATCACACATCGGGTGACCATTCAAAAGTCTGTCTTATAAATGCCATAAAGGTTGTTACTATGAGTCTGTAGTTGGCCTGTCAAAACAAAATTGCTTTGATGACAGTCTTTTAAATATTCAGAGACAACGGCAAGTTGGAAACGATATCAGTCTTCAAGTTTATTATTATGATATTAGCATTTAAAATGTTGCAGCTATGTAGATGCAGACATGAGAAGTTAAGCTTCCAATGTAGTGAGTATGTAGTTGTGTTCTGCTCATTTGTCACGGTTAGTATATTCAAACATAGTAACTTTTTCAATGTTGGTACCTACCATTTCAAGCGAGGTAACTTTTGAATAGGTGTTCATATCCATGTTGTGAAGTTAAAATAAGCATTTATAGCTCTATCTTATAAACAAAACCTTCATTCTAGACAATATTGACTGACAATACTGAGAAATTTACATTACATTACATAATTATTTGTCACTATTTTCCAAGATTAAAATTTACAAAATATTGGGTATACAACGTGTAACAGAAAGGTGTTGTCAAAATGAAAAGATCCAAAGAGTATCCGATCTAGATCTTATATGCAGAGTTATTAAGTCATGATTATTAACTTTAATGTGTTATTGCAATTTTTAATTTAACATTTCTCTTGTGACGTCACATCAAAATTAACAAGTCTCGGTGGTTTAGTAACCTCTGTGTACTAACATTTATGATCACTGCTGCTATCTCATACGCGCCTGATGCGCATCACTTCACAAATGTAAATGTTTCATTAACCACTGCAAAGTTAATAATTATGTCTTAATAATAACACATACAAGTTCTAGATGGGATACACTTTGGATCTTTTCATTTTGACCACTCCTTTTTGTTACACGTTGTAGATATTCAATGAAGTTTAATTTCTTTGAGGACTCTTAACTCGGGTTAAGGTTGTTATAAAAATGTTTCGTGGTAAACATCGCGCCTCTTTGCTATCTGGTGTTGCCGACAAGGTCTCCTATAATCCATATTCATTAAAGCTCCACCAATTTATTAACATCTAAGTGTTCGTGAATATGCATGAGAACGCGTAAGTGGAAACAAAACATTGAAACATCAGTTTTGCAATTCCATTATCTTTTTGAAGTCATCGTGTGATTCCCGAAAAGTCCCACATTTTAATTCTCTGAAATTTCTTGAATGTAATTTTTTATAACCAATAATTCCTATTTTTTTTCACAAAACGAAGAAACAGTTGGTCTTCGACACAACTGATGGTAAGTGATGTGTGCGAAGACGAAGTGCTTCATCATCAACATCATCATCTCCAGCTCATTTTATGTCCCCAATGCTGGAGCAGGAACCTTTCCTATGGATGGATAGGGAAAACGGGCTATAAACCATGACACAGGCCTAGTGCGGTGCGGTGAATGTCAACACCTGCTAATACAGCTGTACCAACAGGTTTACGTGCCCTCTGAAACACGAAGGAGCTCTAAATGATAAATGTTTGGTCACCCGATTTGGTCGGCCGATTAACGGCCTTTGCAAAAGGTGCAACTTTAGCAATCGCAAACCGGGCGCGTTCACCACTGCGCCATCGAGCTCCTCTTCTTCTCGAGCTTGACGAAGAGCTTATTGCAGTAGAATCCTTAATCACTAAGGAACTGGTTATCTATCTCAAACTGTCGGAATACAAGAAAGCTTCTAACAATGTTGTTACGGGACTTCTTGGCGGGAAAGAGAAGAGTCATGTCTGCGGTTTTGTTTAATTTTCTAAAAATTTGTGTTACATATGTCGAATATTAATGTGAAATAATGGTGGATTATTAACCGTTAAGTGACCGTGAGTGTGTATGAGTGTTGGCAAATGAAACAAAACAGTGCATCGTCACTTTTCAGATTCTCTCAAGAAGTCCGCCCGAGGACTTAGTAAAGCCCCACATCTTTACTTAGATATTCGAGGGGTTGGGAGGTATATCATTTCTCACTTCTCATTTCTATTATCATTCATCATCATCATACAGGAAAGAAATATTGTTTATTTATGTATTACTTCTGAGAAAAATTACTTAGACACTGGCTAAATGTGCTAATCGCACGAAGCCATCAAATAAAGGAAAAAAAATGTTGTTACAGCGACAGAATTGGTGACAACCGGCTAATGAAGGTAGTACCTCTCCTGGCAGACTGAGAACAATCTGTATCACCAGAGAAACCGAGTACAATTATATATATTATCCGCTGGGAATCGAATCGAATCTTTGTCTAAGAAAAGTGATTTCACTGTACAGCGACGATTAGAAACTTTTTAGTACGCAATAAAAATATCGAATATTGATCGCACACACATTGTATCGCGATCTATCTATGGGGGACATAATCTCCATATTCGAATATCAACCTTATAATAGGTAGCGTCTTGTACAGGTTGTACGTACAATAAGCTTTCTTATGACATACAATATCGCGATTGTAAAATTGTCTTTAAAAGGAAACTTAAGCAATTTATGTGTACATTATATATAAGTTAAAAAGGTACTAACTATTAGTAGGGTATTATTGGGCATTCTACTTCACTTTTTCTTAATCGTTCGCTCACTTCGTTCGCTCACTCGAAAAAGTGATGTAGAATGCCCAATCGTGTTCTAGAACACTTAATCGTTCGCTCACTCGAAAAGTGAAGTAGAATGCCCAATCGTGTTCTAGAACACTTAATCGTTCGCTCACTCGAAAAAGTGAAGTAGAATGCCCAATCGTGTTCTAGAACACTTAATCGTTCGCTCACTCGAAAAAGTGAAGTAGAATGCCCAATCGTGTTCTAGAACACTTAATCGTTCGCTCACTCGAAAAAGCGAAGTAGAATGTCCAATAATCGCGCGATTCATTTCACTTCATTGATCGAACGTCAGTGAGGTCGTTGAAAAGTGTTCTAGAATGCTCAATCGTTATTTCAGTATATATGTAATCATACCAGTTAGATTACTAAAATGACTACGACTGCGATCTACTTTACACATTTTCAAGGTTCTCGTTCATAAAATGCAAGAGTTTTTGGCAATATGGAATTACAGTACAACTTAAAGTGAATGTGACCTCTCAGTACTGAATAAGTTGTTGTGAAGACGCAAGCGCCTAAACATTATAAAATAGCAATATATCATCAATACAGCTTTGCCCATTTATTGTGTATTGTTTATAATGCCCTTGTTTAATATAGTTTCGATTCATCATTGAGGCCACATTATTAAACTTTAATATCCAACATATACGGTTTTATTTGCCACCACGCTCCAAGGTATATCGCCTAGTTGTACTATAGCATTTGTCAAATTTTATTCTTGCCTCATAAGAAAACGCTTGTGTATTTTAATCGAATTCATAGTTTAATTTCTGCATACAACGACTTCGATCTACTTAACACATTTTCAAGGATTTCGTCTATTGAATGCAAAGGTTTTTAACAATATAGAATTACAGCACAACTTAAGCTGGATGGGGCTCCTGGTTTCCCAGGACTGGATCCCCGAATAAGTTAGTACTATGAATAACATATGTTAAATTTGAACCTTGACTCATAGGAAAACACTTGTGTTTTTCAATCAAACTTCATTATGTATACGATGACTCCGATCTACTTTACACATTTTCAAGGTCTTCGTCTATTGGATGCAAAGGTTTTTAACAACATGGAATTACAGCACAACTTAAACTGGATGGGGCTCCTGGTCTCCCAGGACTGGATCCCCGAATAAGTTAGTACTATGAATAACGTTTGTCAAAGTAGTACCTCGACCCTTAGGAAAACACTTGTGTATTTTGATCAGAATCCAGTTTGTAATAGTTAAATTTCTGTATACAACGACTTCGATCTACTTAACACATTTTCAAGGATTTCGTCTATTGTATGCAAAGGTTTTTAACAATATAGAATTACAGCACAACTTAAGCTGGATGGGGCTCCTGGTTTCCCAGGACTGGATCCCCGAATAAGTTAGTACTATGAATAACATATGTTAAATTTGAACCTTGACTCATAGGAAAACACTTGTGTTTTTCAATCAAACTTCATTATGTATACGATGACTCCGATCTACTTTACACATTTTCAAGGTCTTCGTCTATTGGATGCAAAGGTTTTTAACAACATGGAATTACAGCACAACTTAAACTGGATGGGGCTCCTGGTCTCCCAGGACTGGATCCCCGAATAAGTTAGTACTATGAATAACATTTGTCAAAGTACCCATAGGAAAACACTTGTGTATTTTGATTAGAATCAGTTGCCAATTGTCTTTATCGACTCCGATCTACTCAACACATTTTCAAGGTTTTCATAATAGATAAACACTTGTGTTTTTTGATCTAAGTCAATGCAGACAACTGTGCAGGGAATTATTAGTTACCTTATTTATATCAATCCCACCAACAACAACGTATGCAATCACTACACACAAACACACTCACACACGTTACCTACGAGTTCGACTACTTCCCATTTGCTGCGAAAACAATTTTAATACGGGTTATTCCCAAACGCCTCCAATCTTTTGTTTGGAAAATATAAGAAATCCAAACATTGATTCCTAGACTCCTCCAAAGACTATTATAAAAAAATATTATTTAAATATTAGTATAGTAGCACGATAGCGCAGTGGCTAGCGCGTTTGGCTTGCGATCTTGTCCGCTAAGCAACTTTCGCAATGCTGAGTCGCTGGATGGGTGATCAAATTTAAAACATCTCGAGCGCCTCCGTGCTAAGGCGCGTTAAACCGTTGGTCTCGGTTGTTGTCGTAAGATGATAGTCGCTAAAACCCATCAACCGCATTGGGCCAGCGTGGAGGGTTATGACCCAACGTGCTATTGTCCACGTGGGAGGTTTGTGTTCAGCAGTGAAACGTTTATAGGCTGATGTTGATGAAATATTAGTATAATTTTTTCGTTCTATTGTCCTCAGAGTAGCTAAAATTAGTATTTTCTGAAGTTGTCTGCGGAGTTTGAGATTAACCCGGTAACCATTTTTTTAATTACGGAGGAGAATGAAAATCGATTAACAAATTATTATTTTCGTATTTTTTCTGTGGAGAACTTTGGGACAATTTCTTGGAGGAGAATGGGAATAACCCTTTAATATAAACAAAATTAAAAAGATAAAGCTAAGTTTATACTGTTTAATTGACAAACGCATTAAACATAAATTTTCATAATAACACAAACATCACGCCATATTCCCACAAGTGGGATAGACAGAGCAACAGGTAACAATTATGTCATGCTGAAGCCACGTTTAGCAACAAGTCATCAGATAGGATTTCCATAACAGTACCTTTTCATGGTTTAACTTATTAATGCAAATGTCTATTTTAATACGTACCCATTAAATATGGTTAGATTTATTTATTGTAGGAATAAGTCATCTTATGTATTCATATACATAAACTCAAAAGTTATAAAAATAGACTGCCTCACGGTAATCGAACCCGCGTCTCTCGATATCCAAGCGGCTAACTTTTAAGTTACCGAGACATTTGTCTAGTTTAGTACATCGAAAATAATTTTAGAGTGTTAGGAGCTCGATGGCGCAGTGGTGAACTCGATCAGCGATTGTGGTGGTTAAGCAACTCTCGTAAAGACCGATCATGAGATGGAATGTATTAATAAATTTCTTGCTTAGTGAAAACAGTCCTAATGTTGCACATCCGGACAATCGCTGACAGCGCTTTATCGAAAGGTTGCTGACCTTTTTTACACAGCAAATGTTAAAATATGAATGTTATACTTTACTTACGCTGCAACTTTTCACACTAATCGATAAACTATATATTTTGCTGAATATTAAAAAAACCAGAGGTTTCCAACATTGCTTCAATTTTGTAAATACTTCATTGCTACTAATAAAACCTACATAAAATGTTCAAAATGATTTTTAAAGCAAATTTTGTTGCGAACAAATTACAAAAACACAAATGTTGAAAGGTTCAAATCCTGCTCGTGGAAATTTTTTCAACATTTGTGTTTTTGTAAAACCTACATATTTATTTATAATATTGCAATACTTGATTAAATACTTTTGCTTAAACGTAAACTCGTTAAAATATAACTGGTAGTTAATGTAGTGGTTAGATACTTGACTATAACGCGAAAAAGGCTCTTATTATATAAAATCTTATTATACTTAGGGCTTGAGAAATAAAAAAATGTATTATTATTTATTATCATTACTAAGATTCATTGTTTGAATTAAAAATAATATGAACCTGTTATAAAGTATTGTAACCCGGTTTTCAATATACTTAAGTAGTTGCTTTTGCTCAGATTCATTGTTTGAATAGGAAATGTATCTTATATTATGAAATGTAATGTAAATTTATTGTACCTACCCAGCTGTTTTAATATACCTAATAAAATATAAAAGTAACAAACTAACTTGCATTTTTATTTAATTTAGTATATAGGTACCTTTGTATAATAAAACATTGACGGTAAATAAGTAAGAAAGTTCTAACGCAAACAAGTTTGAACAAGTCAGTTTCAGAGTAGGTTGTGTAATACAACTCTTTTGATTATAAGGTAATATGAAACCTATTTAATACAAATCAGGTCACGTTATTGCTAAGTTAATCATTCTTTATTAATATCAATAATGTTTTTTTATTTTGCTAAATTGCAAATTACATATTGTTACAAAATCTTATAATTTTCGAGTAAGCAACCTACATTGTACCTACATACACGTGTTGCTGTGTCATCATATACCTACATTAATATAAATGGGTTTCAAATTAGTTTCAATTTCAATTATCAAAGTGAAGGCGTCAGTAGTCCAGCTAGATAATATCAACATGGTAAGTAGTTTAGATAATTTTATACGATTATAAAATAATTTTTTTCTTACTGTAATTGTATCGCTATTTGGTGAAAAGTGGACTATGGTAGAGGACTGCTTTTGCCGTCCTTATTGCCTAGTCTCTGACTAACCCTTCGAGGATAATAGTTTTGGTTATATGTATGTAATTAATTATTTTATTTTATTTAATTTTTTAGAATACTCAAGAGAACTCGTTATCGTTCAGCATCAACAAGGAGGTCGTGCAATCGACATCTCCGACTTTTGAACAGAACGCTCAAGATATGCTCGAGGGATTTACAGAAGAGTATCCGAATTGGAGAGCAGATGAATTGCGATGCGATTCCCCGCTGTATAACAAGGTGATGAGAAATATCACAAAGAAGAGACCTCAAAAAAGAAGTTATCTGAAGCAACATCATTCTTACGTGATAAAAAGTACGCTGATTCAAGGTCGTCGTTTAATAAAGATTGAAGTGTTAGACTTGGAAAAAAATCATACTGATCCATTATTATGTGCGCAGTATGTGGTAACGGAGCATATTGACCCCATAATGGATCAAACAGAGGCTATCATTAGCAATATATCAAAAAAAGTTTGTGGATATAGTTATAGTTTTTAAGAATTTTTCAAATAAATATAATTGAATTGAATACTAAGATCGTTTCATTCAACCCTTTTTCCTTTAGTAAATAAAACAAAAAAATACTTAGACACATTTTATTGAGGAAAATACTGTATTACATTAATAAATCAAGTAACATTTAAAGTGTACCACTTTTTTAGACACAGAACATTTTTTAAAGCACACATTTTTTTATGATATTCACAATTAAATTTATTTACATCTACATGGTAATCACTACTAATCACTATATAATTTTAAAAAGTTAGGACAACCTTTTTCTTCTAACTCCATTATTTCGCAATCTTGACATAGCTCGCGAACCCACATTCCTTTTTCCAATCCCTTTACTAATACCTTCTTACTGCTTAAATAAGGAACTATTATTCGTCTAAATTCGCGGTAATCAATGAATCCTTCGCTCCATTTGAGCCCGCGATTCCTTTCTAACCAACGGACTTGCTTCTTTTCTTCATCTGTTAGATTTTTAAAAGCATATGGTGGCTTAATTAAGAACGTCTGCGTATGGTTTTTAGTTGCTATTGATAACTCTTTTACAATAAAATTATTTTTCAAATCCTTAAATCCTTGCATATCCACTATAATAGTTTCGTTATTCATGATAGCTTTTTCACAATGCTACTCAGCGGTTTGTATTCAAATATGCAATCGTTCAGTATAAGACAATATGCGGCGGTCTGATCAGGTATCTCTTGATCTGTTTCGATTTCTACTCTTACATCGATTGATCCCTTTAACATTTCTTGTTGGCGAGAACAGTCAATAACAAATAAAGGAGCAATATCTTTAAAATCTTTTATACTCAACAACGGTTCTGATCGACGTCCGTGATAATACTGTTGAAACCTTGCGTACTGTTCGTATATTAATAGAAACTTGTTGTCAGAGAAATTGATGTTAAGTCCTTCGTAGGGGTAATATGATGAATTTAAAAACACTCTTACGTCACGAACATTGCAATGGTCGAACTCCGCCATTGACATTTCAGCATTATGTTTTCGGTTTGTTTGTAAGGCAATAATAACAAATCGAGGTTTCTCTGTTTGCGATGAAGTTTTAATAGACCAAGTATGCTTACGTGTTTTGGGTAGTAACGGATATTCATACAAGTCCCAATTACGAAAGGCCAGTGTGATGGCCCGATCTTTTTCTAAATGTTTTAATAAATTAATTCTCTCTCGATCTGACATTTTAATATGCGGAACACGCCAAACGATTTTATCTATAGCTATATTTTCCACAATTTGTTCTTTGCTCAATTTTAATGCATTGACATTTGTGTTGCTTCTCAACAGTACTAACTCATGTTTACAGTTTATTAAAACTTTTTCATAATCTTCTGCAAATCCCAATATTTTATTTAATGGTATTTAGACAGAAAAAACTCCGCTTGTAACATTGGTTATTCCTGCAGGAGACCAACCCCATACTTTTGCACTTTTGGATTCATTTTCATTCAACGACAAATAAGACTTCATTGTCGTCGTGATACCTGCATTTTTTATTTTATCTATTTCTATTCCATTTAACTCATATCGAATATCTTGAAATAGAAATAACATTGGATTGTTTACAAAATGCATACTTGTTACCTTTTCTTTAGTGGTTCTGTTATATACATCAGCTTTACCTTCAATATACAAAGTGCTGCGTGACGGCAACACATACAAATCTTGCTGATTGATTGGTATTCTTATTTCATCATTATTGTTGAAACTTGTTACATAAGGCTTATACGAATGATATTCAAAACTCTCGATACTGTTGTCGTATGATGTCGGCTGAGATATATTTAATATATTCATTTTAACAAGCCTACTAGCTTTAGGAAATCTTTATTATTTTTAGTAAGTTTCTTTTTTAATAAAAGCGGTGTTCTTTTATTAAATGCACCTTTGGAACTGACTTGAACACCTGATGGGGTAGGGTTTTTATTGAAATTTATCATTTTTTCTAAAGTGCAAGTATAGTTGTACTTCTTCACCTCGTAAATTGATTTGCTTATTATGACCGTCTAGTAATCTAATATTAATCGCACTGATTGAATTTTGGTTGACTGGAAAATATATTAAGTTTTTGGGTATCTCAATAACTCGATAGCCTGGTGGCACGTTAGGTACAAATTCGTAAATTATATGGCTTGCTTTTCCATTCACGAATGATCCTCCAACTACGTCACATTCGATGCGAACGATGGTTGTAGATAAAATGCTGACTGGATACTGAGATTCGCAACTTATATTAGCCTTTATTGTTTCCCTAGCAAAACCTAAAATTTTACCGATGGAATTACTTTTCTCAAAGTGAACATCTTCTGAACAGAATATTTTGGTTTTGAGTGTATTATTATTACAACTCAATTTTAATGCAGTATTCTTGACATTGCCTTTTAAAAAATCACAAATGTCTTGAAGTTCATATGATCCTTCTGGAATTTCAATGACCTCATTATTACCATAGTAAAACTTATTATTTCTTTCGTCTATATTAGGAATAGAATTAAATGTAGAAAAGTACAGAAGTCCACACTCATATTCTCCACGTAATTCTAAAGTAGGTGAGTAGTTTGTTACGAGGGAGGCTCCCTGCCCAGTTATGGATACAGTGAAAGACATAATTATACTGTCAAGTTATTTTAATTTTAACCTTTATATAAATGATTTTTCCAATACTTAATTAAAAATAATAAACAAAGATGACCGCAGTTCGTAGTGCCAAAAGTTTGATACTGTTTGTAATTATAATTTATGTGTATATCTTTCAAATACTTTATTAATTCTAACGGAGGTTTTAAGTTACCAAAACTGTTAAAATATTCACAGTATTCATTTTGCTTGACATAGGCTACCCAGTGAGTTCCCGGATTTCTGGAACTATCTAAATTTAGAATAGCACATTCAATTTTTCTTGGTTTTGATGGTAACGTATCTCGCATAAAAACGCCACGAAAATATGGAATATGAACTGAATGCTTTAATATATCTAGATTAGTAAGTGCTCGTTTGGGTAGCCGTTTAATTAGTTTTTTGGAGGTTGTAAGTACAAGCCCGCTCCTTTTTTGTGAGACTTCAAATACAATCCTTTCCCAAGTGCAACGGCTTCCATCATCTTGTTATGACGTTCAGATTCTTGAAGATTTTTTTGAGCAACCTTGTAATCGTTAACAGCCTTTGTTATACCTGCAGCACCTCCAGCGAGTGAACCAAGAGCTGATAAACCAGCAAAGATTGGTATGAGGGGTAACAACCCACCAGTTTTCGGAACAGGAATGCAGCGTGGGAAGCGTATTCCTTTTATATTAGAAAACACTTTTTTTGCAGCTGCATGCGCATATTTTATAGTCGTGCGGTTATCATTACATTTCAATTTTTTCATTTGCTTTTGAATTTTTTTAACACCTTTCATGAATGACCGTACTCCTGTTCCGGCTTTAAGTTTTGCTTTCATTGCATTTTTTACTATCCATGATGCAATCTTTTCTCCTTTCCCAGCATCTTTCGATTTCAATCTTTTCTTTGCCATATTTAAAAGTTCTAAATCGGCGTTATGTCTAACGTTCCAATCTTTATTATTGTAAGCGATATCGTGGTACATGCAAGCTTCATCCAATTTATTTATACCTCGTTCGCCCCTGAGTAATCTTCTCTTAAGTTTTGTGCCTGGACCACAAAATTGATATCCAGGTAAATGTAACTCAAACGGAATGTTATTTATTAAGTTGTTAATAATACCACTTCCTTCCGCCATCGATGATTATAAAGTGAGCGTATAAATAATAATGCTTAGTTTATATTAAAACACCAATGAATTTTTATCAACCCAACTGTTTTCACCATCACTGAGACCTAACCATTTGACAAAGAGTTTGTTTCCTTTTCTTTTTAAAACCTTTTCGATAAGATAAATATCTGGAAATTTGGTTCTCTGTAATTCATGCTCGTAAAAAGATCCTACAATTCTCTGTTTATGTTTGTCTTCCACGTGATAAGTAACAGGGTTTGTATGATTTTTGACTTTAATAACATAAAATATTTCTGTTGACCAGTTTGGAGTATAACCTTTGCAGAAATCTTCTTTGTATTTACTTATCCGGACTTGATCCCCAAGATGGAACTTAAATTTTTGATGTTTTCTGGTAATTTGTGATTTAATAATGTTGGACCTAACAATCAACTGGTTTTCTTTGCTAACATCAATAGGCCTAAGTTTTGTTACACGGTGAATAGTATTATTGTAGCATAGTACAACGTCTTCCAAATTTTTTTGTATCCATTGATATTTACCGCAGATGCTAAATAATTTGTAAAGATGACTTTTTAGAGTTCTTATTACTCTTTCAACAATTGCAGCTTTTTTTACAGAGTAAGTGGAGTAATGATTTATGTTATATTTTATCGTCAATTGTTTAAAATTTTCATTGTAAAATTCTTTGCCTAAATCTGTTTGTAAATTTTTGGGCTTTCGAGATGAAGTGGTTAATATATTTTGCATTGCATTTGTAACACAACTTTTATTCTTTGACTTCAAAGGATTAACCCACACATATTTCGATAAAGTATCAATTACGACTAAAACATATTTATATCCTTTATTAAACTGTGAGTACTTTTGAAAATCCATAAGGTCTGCTTGCCATAAATCATCTATTCTTTTTATAATTGTACTTCGACGGGAAAAATTTCTTCTCGCCGCTCTGTGAAGTTCGTCTACAATTTCTTTCTTACTCATTTTTGTTTGGCTTGAATCATACGGTCTATTTCTATTTTTGAGTAAAACATAGAAGATAAACGATCTGTTCTCGCTGATTCCAAGTTCTTTAAATAAATTAATACACGACTATTAACTTGGTTTATTTCGTTTCTCAGCTCTTGAACTGTTTTATCCAAATATGCTTTATTTACAGCTTCATCGTCCTTGTCTGGAGACGACAAGCCTTTTAGTTTGGACGATTTTAAATCGTATTCTCCCGTTTCAGACTTCTGTAACGTATCGTTATAGATATCAATATGTTCAGATAATCGTAAACGTTTATGAACGTGATGACCGAATTTATCTATATTCATTGCGGTCCCGATGCTTTGTTTACTGTAAGTATACTGCACAAATTTCCCGATGCTATTTGTTTTTATTCTTTGTTTATGATACCGGCTTCGTGAAGTTCCTCGATGATTGCAATAATTTCATTATCTAACCCAGTGTTACCAGCATCTCGTGATGCGAACAGTAATTTCAGTCGTTTTACTAACTCGTTAGGATCATCCCAGTAAACTAAATCTGTATTTCTTTTTACTTTTTTTACAAGTTCAATACCTTTTCCTCGAGGAATACTCTCTGTACTAGTGGTTGGTTTTCTAGAGATTTTGAATAATGGCTTTATAATATTCATGTATTTAAATCCCTTGTTGCTATTTATTGGTTTAGATGGATCATAATTACGTCTGTGTGCATTAGTATCGATAAGTAGTAGTTTATAGTTTTCAAGGTCGTTATCTGTGATATCATCTAGATTTGGTTTCTTTTTATACAATAGTTCTTTTAAACCGAGAGTGTTTCTCAAATTATGATTTCCAATTATTAGAGTGGTGCCGTCATCATAAACGCGACTTTTTCCAAGCATAAGTTTTCCTTGTTCATTTCTTATTCCAAAAGGTATAGCACTAAATACTTCAGATGATGTAGACCATGATAAAGATTGATTTTTAACGTTTGGCGATGATTGTAGCGATTTGAACGAACCTTCACTCACATCATGGTCTTGAGTAGGTGATACAGTAAGGGTTTTGTCGGTTGTTCGGAATTGTTCATGATTTTCTTCCTCATCTTCGCTGCTTAGTTCGTTAAATTCTTCAATAGACGAATACGACGCTTCGCTTTCATTATTCTTTATTTTTTTTAATACAGGGTTATAAACAGTCTCTTTGTCATGGTGCTTTTCATCATTTTTATTTGCTATCATATTAAGAGGGTCAACTATGGGTTTAAATATTGTTTCTAACGTATTATTTCTTGTATTTTTTGCATCCTTTATCATGTCAAACTTTCTTTTAACAGCTGATGCTGATTTAATGATTTGTCTCTTTAGATCTCTTTCCATTTTTCATTCCTTTCACCTCCAAATCTCATGTGGAAATGATTTATAAATATTATAACATCCGTATATGTAATTATTAATCTACGACTATAAATGTATCAAACGTCATTCTATAGCATCCTTTATTTCGCTCACAATCCTTATTTATGACAATATAATTGTATGGTGTTTTCCAAACATTTGAACACATTTCACGGAATTGAAACCATGACATATCAGACCCTACATGCTCATCATAAACATGTTTTAAATTAACGTCGTCTTGTTTAAACAATATAATCATGTTAGAATTGTCTCTTACGAGTTGTTTAGGTATTTTGGTGTAAGTTTGATTGATATAAAAACAATCAATATTCCTATGACGCCCCATAGCAAAATAGTTACGGATGTTGTTTTGATTTTCACAAGCAACATCATCGAAAATAATAATGGAATCCGGTGACGCTTCGTGAGGGCTCAATATTTCGCTATTATGATTATATTTGTGAAATGATGTACCTGGAACCAATTCTAAAACTTTTTCGAGATAAATGTATTTAGGTTGATACAAAGATTTAGAATACACGTACAGGTTTCGAAATCGTGGACCATCTTTATGTAATAATAAACTTATTACTATGTTGGTTTTCCCGCAATTAGATGGACCGCAAACAATACAACGAATTGTATTTGGCAATAACTTTCCATGTCGACTTGCCCCTGTCAATGAAGTTGGACAAATACATTCCAATTTTAACGATTCTTTTTGTTTTAAGAATTTCATTATATTTTAAGATTAAAAATTAAATTTGACTGCAGTGTTAAAAGGATTTTTCAGAAATGACTACATAAAATGGTTGCTACGCTTAAATAACGGAAAAGGTAATAATCCATATCGATTATTGGGCGTTCTAATTCACTTTTTCGAGAGAGCGAACGAAGTGAGCGAACGATTAAGAAAAAGTGAAGTAGAATGCCCAATAATACCCTACTACTATTGTTTAATATGTTGATGATCGAAATGAAAATACTGTTCTGATGAAACATATTATATTTAACATCAACATAAATGATTATGGTTAAACATTAATTTATCGCAAATTTTGTTGCTAATTTTTTTGTTTTTTAACACTATTTTCAAATGGATTATGCGATCGATTACACAAACGCGATTCTTCCTATTCGTGATTCCCATACAATATGGATTCCACACAACTGCAGTTTTTAATGTTATTATTTTGCCTTTGCTCCAGAAGAAACCACAAAAAACTGCATGTTTGACCGATATGAGGAACAAATTCTTCGAACCCACAAAGCTTCTTGTTATCATCAATGTCGATAACAATGTAACAAGCCTTTCCTCCCACAGATGAGTTCCGCAGCAAAGTGGGTTGCGAGAACGACGTGCTTCACCTGAGTTGCAACCCACACTCCAGAGTTGCAATATACTCCGCGCAGTACGGCAGGACCGAGTACGACTCTATACAATGTCCGCAGCCTAGGGGCATGAAGGAGGAAAGTAAGTACTGTCGCATTAGACTCGTAAATATAAGAAAATAAGGAAAGAAAGTAAGCTTAACCCGGCGTTAGTACAGTGGCAAATTGTAACACCGACTGTCGGGTTGGGTCAAGATGACCCATATAAAAAAAAAATGTAATTCGAATACGTAAAGGAATTTAGGCAAACTATTGCTACTAATTGATTAATTGACTATAATTTTAGGGATTTTTGGTAAACAAAATTATTAAACACTTTTTAATTAAAAATAAACTAAAAGTATGTGGAAAGTAACAAAAATAAACAACGGCTGTCTTGTAGCAACATTTCGACAAGTGTGATTGGATTTTCTATCTTTTTTCGCTATAATACACTCAAAAGTTAATTATCACTATCGTCGTTAGACGCGTCTTGATTAGTGCCACTGTTATTACTGCGATAACTCAGATGATCTTGTTACTCTTCATTTTCTGACGAAATATTTTCGATTTCGGAGTCTGACTCTTGTAAAACGGCAAAATCCGCTGCCTTTCGAGTTTTCGGTTCATTTCGTAAATATCGTTATAAAAAAACAAGAAAATTAAATGTTTTTGTTTTGTTTATATCATTTTAACGTAAAATTTGTTGCGAAATAAATT
This sequence comes from Eudonia mercurella, assembly GCA_963082485.1. Lineage (NCBI taxonomy): Eukaryota > Metazoa > Arthropoda > Insecta > Lepidoptera > Crambidae > Eudonia > Eudonia mercurella. Next base: position 15,766,952 of record OY720029.1, read on the forward strand.
ACAAAAACATATATGTTTAAAAAAATTTCAGTCAGAAGGGTGCAGGTTCAAACCCTGCTCGTGGAATTTTTTTTCAACATTTGTGTTTTTGTAACAAGAAAATGAAGTTACATAAAAGACAAATGTTTTAAAAATATGGCACAAAACTCGTGCGTGTACATCGAGTGTATTGTTGGGTCATATTTACCCTTTGCAACCCGTCTGAATAGCGATAAGAAACGAGGAGGAGAGGTAGTTAGCTCCAGCTACTGAGAAGTATAGCAACGTTATCCAATATTTTATGGGAAATACCCACGCTTAAAAATGTCGCGCGTCACATAGACCCAACTGTGCGCTCCCCGGGTTAATACATACCGCGCTCGAACAACCCACACATAGGACTTCTTGGCGGGAAAGTGAAGAGTCATGTCTGCGGTTTTGTTTTATTTTCTAAAATTTGTGTTATGTCGGACATTAATGTGAAATAATGGTGGATTATTAATCGTTAAGTGTTCCTGAGTATGCATGAGTGTTGGCAAATTAAACAAAACAGTGCAACGTTACTCTCTCAAGAAGTCCGCCCGAGGACTTAGTAAAGCCCCACATCTTTACTGAGATACTTGAGGGGTTAGGGGGTATATCATTTCTCACTTCTCATTTCTATTATCATTCATCATCATGATACATGAAAGAAATATTGTTTATTTAAGTATTGTAAGACCTTTTCATTGACTAAATGCTTGTGCAAAGCCATAAAAAAAACTCACACATAGACCCCTCGCACGATTCTCGGAACTGCTCGGAACAGTCCTAGCGCAGCTGTTGCGAGTTTTCGTGTCCGTGAGAGGTCGTCTATGTGTGCGTTGATCGAGCGCGTTTGTATGAAACTGATCTTCTGCAGTTTCCTTATTTTGTGTTAATATGAACTGGGGAAATATACACAAGTAGTATTATGTTACGGCCATTATTATCGAGAGAAATGGTAAACTCGTACGATATAATAATGACACTACAGAGAATAGCATTCAGTTTCTAAATAAGAATAAAAGAAAATTTGAAAACATGAAAACTTTTTAAAAGCTGCCTTAGCCCCACTTTGTACAATAACGACAGTTTTTGATTTGTAGTGATATCCATGTAAAAATAAAGTATGACGTTGCATTAAGATCTCAACGACGCAGTAAATAGAGCGCTGGATTGCAATCTTGCAATGCCGGATTCATCCATCACCATATATATCTATTATTAACATCATCAACTTCATCAGCTCATTTTATGTCCTTATTGCTAAGGCACGAGCCTTCCCTATGGATGGATAGGGAGAACGAGTCATAAACCACTACGCAGGCCCAGTACGGGTCTGCTAATGCCGCCTGGACCAACGGCTTAACGTGCCTTCCGAAGCACGGAGGAGCTCGAGATGAAAAACTTTGACAACCCATCCAATAACCGGCCTTTGCGAAAGTTGCTTCACCCTAGAAATTGCAAACCGGGTGCGTTAACCACTGATCCATCGAGCTCCTTCCAATACCAAAAAGGTAGCTTTAAATAAAATATCTTAAGAGTAATTATAGTAAATATTTACAAAGAGCAGACATGGTAATAACCTGATATAATAATTGCAAGTACTAAAAGGTAGGTATCTGTTTTTATCTGTTTACAGTACGGGAGTCCATAAATACGCGAGTATTCCCATTCCAATTATAGATTTCCAATAAATTTTACCCTTCAGTTTAGTAATTGCCTTCCATTTCTTAGAACAAACAAGTCTATTTAACAGATCCTACAGTGTAAGCGAAAAATGTTTAAGGGTGTAGGTAACTTCTATTAGACTTACGAATATCGTTTACAGTGTTGTTACCAATCTGACTAAATTGTATTCCCCGCTGGGAGTTGAACCGGGGTCGCAGTTGCGTCCCCGTTGTGGCATTACAAAAAATGCTAATTGAAGAAAATTCGCAAGCTAGCTAAGCGTCTTCAAACGATTTTATTTTGCTGGATACAAACTCGAGTTTGTTGTTTTTTTATTAAATCATTATTATCATTAACATTTTGATACTTTTCCTTAATACTGAACTTAACTTGAAAAAATAATCAGAAAATTAAAAACTAAAGATTAATTAATTATTTAACTAATTAAACTAACATTAATTAAATTTTATAATAAAATAGATAACGCCATTTGTAATTTAAAAAAACTACGTGTTCAAAAGTTATAAATAATTATTTCACACACGCCACACTTCATAAAGCCTTTAATTTGAACATGATTCGGATAAAGTTAATACTAGCAATTGGTAGGATTAATCCGGTCAATTCACCCAAAAGCTGTGGGAATCAATACGAGAACAATTTTATAAGCTTTAAAGATAATAATAATGGAATCAAAATTAATTTAATTAATCCTTTATTGCACAAAAACATATAACATTGAAATACACTTACATGCCATAATATACAAATGTGAGTTTATCTCTAAATGATCTCTTCCAGCCAACCCAAGCTGTGGTGTAGAAAGCAAGTCTGCGAGACTAATTAATTAAATAGTAGAAATAAACATAATAAAAAAATACTAAGACCTTTTAAATGGAAATATAAACATAGTACATATGCATAGGTATGTACATTATTCTTCGTCAATGCAATGGGTGCCGCGCGGAATTTCGAAAATTTACGTGTTTTTAAGTCACTGGTGCTAGGCGCTGAATAGAGCATAGGTATACATTAAAAGGACTTTTTTGAAAGACCATAGTTGTCTTGGAATTTGAAACAAATACCCAGAAACTGCGTGAACAATACGTAAAAGTAATGATATCTAAAAACTTATTTCTTCAGAAACTTTGTAAATATAGCACATGAAACAATAACCCGACATCAAAATGTTTGTATTAATATTCCGCAGGCCACTGTTGTCTTATTTTTAAATAAAAAAATATGAATATGGAAATATTAAGACTTTTATTATTTTTTACCCAAACGCCTATGATTTTACGAAAATAAACATTGCTCCAATTAAATCACCAGCCTACTCTGTACGGATATTAGTGTGCGCGCGTATTCGTAGTCGTGCGTCGTTGTCACACCAACTACCACGCGCCGCTCGCTCGCTATCATAAGAATCTTGAAACTTGCAGTTTTGCGTGCGCGCGGCACCCCCTTAGGTACTCTTGACGGTGTAGCCTTTTCTATTCTTCTCTATCCCAAGCTTTTATAAATAATTATTATAACTAACACGGATTATGTTACTAATTTACCATTAAGTTTGACAGGTAGTGCTCTTTTAGGTTGTGTTTAAAGATTCTACCGACGAAGTCTCACGAATGCTGTCAGACAGTTTATTCCACATTCTAACCACATATACAGTAAATGATTTGTGGAAAGAACATAATTGTTTTGTCTTATTTTTAATTATTTATATGCATTTTATTGGTACAATTTCAGCGGTTTGCACACCACAGTGGTCGTGTGGAAAAGCGCTTGGTTTGATATCCAGAAGTAATGGGTCAGATAAACTGTGTTTTGGATTATTCGATGCATAGCTCGGGTTTGTGATCTACAATCCGCATTAGGCAAGCGAAGCGTTCCAGCCAATAGGTAGACCCATCTATTGTGCAATGACTTGATTACAATGATGGATTCCTTTGCCTAACATTACGACAGTATACAACGTGTATTAGATAGGTGTGGTCATAATGAAAATACTAATTAAGTGTATCCTATCAAGGTCCTGTATGCAGAGTTACTTAGATAAAATAATAAGCTTTAATTTGTCATGTGATTTTAAATTAAATATTTATATTATGACGTCACATCATCAGAATAAACAAGTCACAGCACTAATGGTAGAGTAACCTTTGCGTAGGTACTTACATTTATGATCATTGCTGCATGTTTATGCGTATGACGTCACTCAATATAAGGACCCTATAAAGTGTCAATTCGGACAAAGTGTCCGAATCGTCAGCAAGTCATCTCACCCTGAGCCTAGCAGTGGGACGTTTATAGTTTGCCAATGACGTCAATGAAACTGAATACATAACCAACATATAACTTTCGAACAGCTTGTCAGAACGATAATCCAAAAATCCATTTACGATTTCCAGATTTGATTGAAAGTCATAAAAGAACTCCGAATGTATCCACGGCCTCGTATGTCTGATTCGCGCTCATTCAATCATTGCCATCAGTCCATACAAAGGGCGTTGACAAAATTGTAGTCCATTCACTCCGTTGAATTAACGCGGTCCCGGGTGGCGACGCTAATTTCGTTTTGATATGCAAAACAGCCCATTGAGAACTGTTTATAGGGTAAATTTGATTTTGGTCCTCTCGCTTAATTTCAGTTAGTTGACGGCTTTGCGCGAATCAAAGTAAATACACGATGCCATTTTGTTTTTTATTCAGTTAAACCCTTGTTTAAGTAAAATTTGTTTTTATTGAATTAAACTTGAATAGGTACACGCCTACACATCAGAGTACCACAAACTGACAAATTTCCTTAGTAGACTTTAAACTTTGTGTCTATGAGATAAGGTTGAACATTTACTGAAGAAATTTGTCTGTTTTGGTTAGACTGATGTCCAGGCGTCTGTAAAGTACCTACTTAAACTTTATTTAGCCCTGTCTGTCAAAGCTTGATAGGTGGTAGATAGAACAAGTCATAGACACAAACAGCAGTTGCACTGAATACATTTAATGTATGCGATTGAAAGAGGTATAAGGGTGATCGCCATCCAGTTGGTAGTAAAGTACCAAGATAAAGTATATAAATAGCTTATATAAGAATTGCCCCGCTCTTAGGCAAAGGCCTCTATCATTGAAATGAAGCTGTCGCTACAAATGATGGGTTTAAGCTTAGGGTTAAGGTTTACTGCTAATGCCAAATGCGAGTTGGTGATCACATCACAATATGCATCGAAAAATACGAAACACACTACCTGACCTGCCCCCCAACCGCCTAACTCTCTCGCTTTCGATCGCTTTGACGGCGAGGCCCTCGCCTCGCTTTCTAATATAATATCGAAATACAATACCGAATAATATCGAAAGCTATAGCCTCTAGCTTTCGATATTGCTTTCATATTGCTTTCGAAATGACAAGATGACGCCTCCTCCTCGCCTCGCCTTCAAAGCGATCGAAAGCGAGAGAGTTAGGCGGTCGGCCCCCTGGTTATTGAACCAAGAACTGGAGTTTGAGAATATCTAGCATTAGGGAAATTGCTAATCTATAGTCTGTACCTACATGTAATTTTTCTGACAAATTTTGGGATAAATATTAGTTTTATGACTCACCAACTCTAAGGTTTTTTAAATTTTTGTCTGTCTGTCTGTCTGTCTATCAGTATGTCCTCTTATAACACAAGAACGGCTTGACTCATCTTTATGAAAATTTGTATGTAGTAAAAACATGAGATTGTGCAAATGATAGGCTAAATATGATGTTGGTAAACCTAATAATTATTTTATTTAGCATTTATTGATCCATTATTTTCGCACAGCGAAGCGGGCGGGTGACAGCCAGTGTATATCATCATCATCAGCCTATACTAGTCCACTGCTGGACAAAGGCCTCTCCAAGTGCACGCCACCGAGCACGATCCGCGGCTACTCTCATCCAGCTCTTGCCAGCCACCTTATATATAAATACGTAAAGAAAAATCTTTATTGTCCCTACTCCTTTTTTAAGCACATTGCGCGCACGGATGTGTGTGAGATTTGTGTTATGTATAATTCAACTTTTAATAAATTTTTATAATAAAAAGTCTAACTACTTTTTTTTCTCTTTAAGTTGATGGCTTCGTGCTATTAGCACATTTAGCCAGTGTCAAAGTAATTTATTTTTCTTACAAGTAATACATAAATAAACAATATCTCTTTCCTTTATGATGATGATGAATATTAATAGAAATGAGAAGTGAGAAATGATATATCTCCCAACCCCTCGAGTGTCTCAGTAAAGATATGGGGCTTTACTAAGTCCTCGGGCGGAAAATAAAACAAAACCGCAGCCATGACTCTTTACTTTCCCGCCAAGAAGTCCAACTAACTAGGTACTTAAACTATGCAACTACCTAGCATTGTGAATGCAAAAAAAAATTATTATAAAGATACTGATAATTGTTCTTTTTTGTGCAGCCTGCCTAGAGCCGTACGCCACCGAGACGTCGATGCGAGAGTGCCACGGCAAAAGGCGCTGCGTGCTCTCAGCGGACAGCAACATGTTCGGCAAGCCGTGCCGGACAGGCAGCCGGACGTACCTCAAAGTGGTGTACACGTGCGGTAAGCAATTTTTTTTTCGCGTTTTTTTACTAGCTTTTCTCCGACCTTTTTTTTAATTTATTATCAATCAAACATACATTCACAGCACATTTAAAATCACTAAGATTTAAATATGTGCTAGAGTTCGCTGTTACTTAATTAATTGTTATAATCTAATTTTAAATTTTACAACCTAATGCCGAATTTGCACCCAGCATCAACGCCTTCAGTTTGTTTTTTTAATTATTAAAACTATTTAGAAAAAAGTATTTCTTTGTGTTCGCTTAGCGTTTTTTTCTATTTTTGTTGCCCTACTCTTAAGGGTCACACCGTGATTTTAAACAGCCTGTATAACCTTCCACAAAAATAATTAATTAAATTCAAATAATTTATTTTAGGAAATAATTTTTCAAACGGATTAACAGATTGACGGACGAAAACGGACGGACGGATAGTTCTAGAGAATAGCGCGTTCATACAAAAAAAAACCGACTGGTTGCACTCTGGGAGTGCCGGCAGAAGTGAAAACTTGAATATTAACGTTGTGCATTTTTCATATTTTGGAATGGTTAGGGAATAATTTTGCACGAATTGCTTTAATTATCAGTATAAAAGTACTCTCATTTATGTGGTAGAATACAATATTTATTTATTGGGCTATCGTACACAAACATGACAATTTATATTACATTAAAAAGTTATTATTATAAACTTAGCATGTCTACATGGCAGAATATGTGAAACTTTAAAAATATGACCAACTTTTTGTAATACCAACCATATTCTTAGCAAATAAAATATTCTATTCTATTTTATCAACCGCAACTATAAGTCGCGTTGCTTTTTTCGGTAATATATTCATATATGCCTATAGTAGTGTTAATATATGCCTATAGTAGTATAATATAGTCCTTTCTAAATAGTAGGTATACAGTAGACATTTCAAAGATTCATGCACACCAAAGAAGAAGTCGTTTTGGCATTTCTATAGCTATCAAAATAAAAAAGTTCTCTTTGATCGTACATACAAACCCTGTCATTCATTTTTTGTATATTTTCTATAATATCAGAAATTGTAATAGTTTTGTTCGTACAAGAGATAAAAATAATTGAAGTTTAGAGCCATCTGTCGGCAGCTGGGATAACCTTATAAGATTATCCCCTTAACCACAGTCATGCTTGGAGAACTAGCAGCGCCATCTTTCGAACGTTGCCTGAAACAGTCGCGCCTGACGGTCACGTGTCCTGACGCGAGTTTAACATTTTTTACCCATTCCAAAAAAAGTGCACAACGCCGCTAAAGAAGTTTTCACTTCAAAAACAAATTCTTCAGCTTTATTATTGCCACATCGCTCGCAGGACTAATGGCCGCTGAGGCGAAACAGTTCTCGAAAAGCGACCGTGTACAAGAAAACGTATTGTGGGCAGGCCTCCAACAAGGTGGACCGACGATCTGGTGAAGTCTGCACAAAACCGCTCGTTGTGTAGATCATTGGGGGAGGCCTTTGTCCAGCAGTGGACTTATTTTTGCTGAGATGATGATGATGACACACCATCAACGATGTCACATACAATATTTAAAAATAATAAGTTAAATGTACAAGACTGTAAATTGTTTTTACAGGTGTACATATATAAAAAAATACGTAGGTATAAAATGTAATAAAAAACAAACACATTAGTTACCAATGTAACGCTTTATTTGACAATAAGTTAAAAAACTTCAAGGAATAAAATTAATATGATATTGGTAAACGATTGGCGAATGTGAAAATATTCGTGTATTTTTATTTATGAATAGCATAAATCTTAAAACAAAAGAATCGATACCAGATATACTATTTTAGGTGAAAATAAAGGTCTAATTTAGTAAGATCTACCTTTTAAGATTAAGATCTAATTTATCTATTTCTAGTCTATTTAATACGAGTAAAGTAATAATTATTATAGTTGTCAGGTAACGGGTAAATAATTATGTATGTAAACATTTGTTATAAGCACAAATATTTGTGTTGTTTGTACAAACATTGGGCCCTCGTGGGATTTGAAACAGTGAAAACAGACGCTAGGTTCCATGACCGGCTATATAGTTTTAATTGGTCTACCCGTTAAGAGGATAGTTATAAATGGCCACAGACAAAATTATATAACACGCACTCCTCTCGTCTTACGCACAAAACTATCTCACAAGTATTAGGACTTACAAAGAAGGTCATTGGCGACTCTAAACCCGTCGAATCCAAGTTGCAAAGTCTTGAGCATCGACGCAAGGTTGCCAACCTTTCGGCGTTTTATTGGATACACTT